>JAFIRS010001613.1:0-324933 GCA_018342105.1 Gonioctena quinquepunctata
GCATCGCCGTAGTGTTCTCAAGAAATTTGGTCAACTCCAAACACTGGGGAGCAGAATCCAGAAGTTGGTGAGTGCTACAGTTGAAGAAAGGCCAGAGAAACATCTACTACCTATTACAAGAGGCATTCCCAAGATAAACCGTCCTATGAAGATGTCTGGAAGAGTCTCACCAAACTAAGAGATACTATGCTGGACCAGAATCTGGCGGATCTAGCAATTCCAAAACTATCCTGCCGTATTAATGGGTTGGACCGGAGAGTCATCCAAACTATACTGGAGGCGATATTCAGATCAAGCGACGTCAGGATTTTGGTTTGCTGTCACCCACCCTCTTCCACGACCGACCATGAAGACCGTGGAGTGTTACTTCCATCGAACTTCACGGTGCAGATATGGAGTCATGCAGATATCGTCACACTCAGGATGAAATTTCGGACGAAATGTCTTTAAGGGGGCAATGTAACGAACCTAGGCCGGACCTGTCGCCTCACACGTTGCCATCGACAGCGATGAGATCATCCCCGGAGATATTCGAGAACCATCCAGTCGCTCTTCCGCGGAAAACAACGGTCAATATTGGAAACAATTGGAACATGCCGTCGCCAACTGCCAGAATTCGAAAGATCGGGAATTCTGTATCGGAGATAAATAGACAGCCCTCAAGTATCACGGAGAGTCTGAACGAGCCCATACGATCGAGCTATTCAGTGGCGTAGTAATATAAATTAAGTTGTAGATTAAGTGTGAAATAAATTAGTAGAACCAAGTTAAGTTTATTTACGTTACAATATAACAAATCGCAAGGAAAAACACCGAGAATCGCTAATCGTGTTCAGCCACCAATCTCGATTTCTCCCAGTGAAAACTTCCTACAATTTTGGAAGGAATCAACTCGATTAAGTGTCAAGAATATCAAAATCCAGTGTTGAGGGAAAATGACGTCAGTTTCTCTAGAGAATATTTTGTGTTTTTATATAGACGAGACATTGAAATATGTACAGAGCCGCAATGGTTGATATATTAAATTTTTTAAATAGAGGTCTACAGCTGTCAGTCCGTTTTGCCCTTCCCAGGATTCTAATAGCCGTTTTTTGTAGAATAAATACCTTTTCCCAATCAGTTGAAAGTCCCCAGAAAACCAATCCGTATGACAGCTTAGACTGGAATAACCCATTTAAGACTCTCGAAACATAAAAGCAACAAATTCATTGATTCTACGAAGCAGATAAAAAGTGCTGGACAACTTAGTAGGGAGATCTTTGATGTGGTCTTTCCAATTAAGTTTTTGATCAAGTAATACCCCAAAAACTTGATGGATTTCTGACTGTCCTTTAGCTCTTTTAGTGTGAAAGTAATTGTGTCAGTTTTTTTGACGTTTAGGCATAATTTATTGGCTGCAAAAAAAAAATTGATTTTTTTCAACGCGTTGTCAGTCAGTTGCTTTGGATATTCATGTTCAGGGTGACTCTCATAAAAAGTAGTATCATCGTCATACTGAATGGTATTGAGAGGGTTCATATGGTGTGGAAGATCATTAACATATATTAGGAATAGTAGGGGTCCCAAGATTGACCCCTGGGGCACACCTGCTGTTACACTCACTGCTGGAGATATCACACTCTTTGCTCCACAACCTGCTTTCGTTCGGATAGGTAAGAATCAATCAAATCAGCTATTTTCCCCTGATTCCATAGTACGGAAGTTTTCGAGTAGAATCGAGGTGCGACACACAGTCGAATGCCTTCGAGAGGTCACAGAATACGGCTGTGAGTGGTTCCCCGTCTCGAAGGAATCCACCTAGCTCCACCAGTTCAGAATATGGCATCGTGTAGATATATTTTTCTAAATCCAAACTGGGACTTTGAGACAAGTCCTAAATTGTATTATTCTACTATTCATGGCGGCTTCAATGGGTTTGATAAAGTTGGGATTATTGAGATGGACAATAGTTTTCTATCTCATTTTTTATCCTTTTTGAATACAGGGGTCACTTTACTGAATTTGAGCTTCTCGGATACAACCTGTCTCAAAGCATTTTTTATTATTTTGGTGAGAGGTTCCGCTAATCCCTCTTTCATGTTCTTCAACATCTTGCTCAATCCATACACATCAAGATCGGTACTATCCAGAGATTCGCAATAATATGTCCAACTTCTGTGGAGTCTACAGGCATGAAGAAAATACTTTTATGGAATTGTATATAAGATGAAGTAAGTTTCGCTGGATCAACCGGAGTATTCTCCAGCTGTTTTAAAATATTGCTACTAATGTTCACAAATAATCACTCAATTCATTAGATGAGAACCGGGTGTCCTGTGGGACTCTTTGGAGTTTGATAATCATATGTTTATAGTTTTTTTTTGCAAGTATTATTTCCGGTGTTAAATCAACGTTCGGGCTGCTTGATAATCTGCCAAATGACCCTAGGTTTGTTTACGGATTGTTCTATCTTGCTCGAGTAATATTTTTTCTTTTGGTTGATAATCATATGTTTATAGTTTTTTTTTGCAAGTATTATTTCCGGTGTTAAATCAACGTTCTGGTTACTCTTGTTATATTCGATCAGAAAATTCAGGTTCTCTCTGTAATTTCTTAAGTCTGCATTAAACCATTTTTATTTCCATATTGCTTTTTTGAACGGTTTTTGTTTTTTTTGGAAAACATTCATTCATTACATGTAGGAATGTTTCCAGGAAACAATCAAACATATCATTCGTGTTATTAAATTCGAGCAAAACATCCCAATTGATATTTTTCAAAATTGAATTACATCTATTCATTGGTAAGCCTTGTGGGTTTATTGTTTAGAAATTCACAACCAAAAGATTTGACTAGATTTTTAAACTCCCGGGCAGGTAGGTCATTCTCCATCAAGTTAATATTGAAATCACCATATATGAAAAATGTTTTTTTTTTTAGTAAAATAAAATTTCAGGGACACTCTTGAGACTTTCAAAAAATCTTTCTAGTTGACCGCTGGGAGATCTGTAAATACAAATTATCATTATATTAATATTCATTATTCCAACACCCGTGATCTCGAAGTCTTTTTCTTGGAGATGGATATTTAAGTTATCTAATTTCTTAGAAGTATATGTATCTTCAATATAGATCATCACGCCACCTCCCTTGTACGTTTTACGGCAGTAGTGGTTCGCTATTGTATAGTTTTCCCAATTATGGGCGTTGATTGCTTGATCATTTAGCCAGTGTTCACATAGGCAGATAAAATCATAGTTTCGTTCTCCTATGCTCAGTTCTAATTCGTCCATTTTGTTAGAAAATCTCCTGATGTTTAGAAACAGTGTGTTGGTGACAGCTCTCTATAGGCAGGCATTAGGGCTGCTATTATAGTTATCTTCTAGTTGGGTTGTATCTTGGTGTTTATTTGGGTAGATTCTTGTGGGCGAGGATCCATCAGTACTGTGGGTGGCATCCTCTTCTGGGCAAAAAAAGAGACTAATGCTCCATTTGGCCAGACCTCGCGTCTCCATGCGTTTTTTAAATCTTCTCGCTTAATTGTGATTCTCATCGAAGAATAAATGTCAGGTCTTTTTGAAGTGTGGGGTTCGCATTGAATATCAGGAAGACTTTTTTCCAGGAATGTTTTCAGTTCATTGGGTTTTGTGTTCGGTTTTAACCTAGTGACAGTTTCGATTTCTCCTGTTTGTTCGGATTGACCAACCAAGTACTTACGCCTTTTGTTGTATTCAACTTGGGTCCAGCCATCGTTTCCAGGGACTTCTTGATTGTCGAGCTGTTGTAAATTTCTCATAGTTGAGTTTGTCTTAGCTTCTAGAATGGCAGCGTTAACTTGTTTTGATGAGACAAACTTACGATCTCTTTCATCTCTTTTGTTTCGGTATTCTTTTTTATTATTTTTGCTTCGAAATTGTTTATGCATTTTCTCCGTGCGCGTAGCCACTCCCGACGTGCTTGGAGCAGCTGAGTTTCTAGGACCTCGATCAGTCATATTAATTATTGCCTGGCTACTTGGGTTAGAAGGGGAATGTGCGTTCAGAGAGAGAGAGTAATTGTTTACAAGCTCTCATTATTTTTGTGTTTAGTTATGGTTTATTTTTCAACTGGAGGTTTTTGTTGTATTGTGAGTTTTGGTTCTCACCTGCAGATGGCATTGAATGATTTTCTAACCATAGATTAAGAAGTTTAATATGAGCTTTTAATGACTCAATATTATCCTGTTGTTAGGTAATTATGACATCTTTATGTTCAACAAGTGATTTCAAGTATATTATGTCTTTCATACCATCAGTGCTGATTTTTTCGATGTCACTACACTCGAAGGTCATCTCAGGCTCGTTACTGGAATCACAACAAACAATCGTTTTCTCACTTTCATTCATTATTTTCACATTTTTCATCAGGGATACACAACCGAAATGAGACATTGCTCCACATTGAACACAAATCAGACCACTTCTTGCATTTTTGGTACACCTTTTACAAGGTTTTGTCGGATCATGTGAGACAATAATATCGCGACTGACTGACATTGTGGCCATATTTCGATATACTATTTGACTTGCCTGATATTCCATCAATTGCTTTTTTTTCTTGTTCTTCATATCCGTATCTGGATAAAGGGATACCTTGTTTTGTCTCGAACTTTTTCTGTCATCTTCTTTGGATATATTTCCAAGAATTGTTTTTATAGCTCGAAGGACCACTATGTTATTCCCGGTGCTCAATTCTTGAAATCGCAGGAAATTTTCCTCCAGAAAATTATTTGATACTATCGAATTCTCTTGGAAAATATGAAACGTAGGAATAGTTTTCCTAGACCGAGTTAATAATGTGTTCCCAAAAGGAACTATATAAGTGACGCATGTCGAGTATGATTTCCGTAGAATTCATATTTGAACCACTCACATATTCAGAAAGCGACAGGATTCATTGTTAGCTCTGTAAATTATGAATTTTGATGAGTTCGTGTATTGATAGAAATTTTGAAATGGCAAAGATATCTTTTGTGAGCAAGAAATAAATAAGTTCATTGAAAATGGTGAAGAACTGAAAAACGGCCGATTTACCCAATACATTCACCCATAAGGCAGCTGAAGGACGCTGGGGCAGCTGGGGAGTGATATGAGGGTCCAACATTCTATCACATACCTTGCCAATACGAAAGTTCGTAGTAAATAATGTCTCGTCGAGCGATCCGAATGGATTCTGATATACAAACCGTTTACACTCTTGCAAAAGCTGCTCTTCGGCGTTGGCCATATTATTGATAACGAATGTCGTTGCATTTTCAATCTTCTCCGCGTGTGTATTTTCCAATTTTGTCAAAAATAACAAACACAAACAATCATATAACAAATCGCAAGAAAAAACACCAAGAATCGCTAATCGTGTTCAGCCACCAATCTCGATTTCTCCCAGTGAAAACTTCCTACAATTTTGGAAGGAATCAACTCGATTAAGTGTCAAGAATATCAAAATCCAGTGTTGAGGGAAAATGACGTCAGTTTCTCTAGAGAATATTTTCCTGCAAATTCAAGAATTGGGTCCCAGGAATAACTTAGCCCGTACTTTTCTGAGTTATTCCCCTTAACAGAAACTATCAAAAACGCCTTTCTTACATTGAGGGCAGAGAATTGGCTGCTTCTTTAGATATTATTTCCACCATACTATCAATTCGAAGATGGCCAGCCAGAAGATGGATTACGGAACTAATTTGATACCTAGCAAAACGGAGTATTATGGTACGTTGATACAGAAAAGAATGACGATTTTCCTGTGTATGGGCAATTACTTATAATAGTTTGATGAGAATACAAACCTAGTGTCCTTCAGAGGCAGAAGTGGCACAATAAAACGAATCACATCAAAGTCGATGATATAGTACTGGTTGACGACGAGTAGGCACCAATGGTTCATTGGATGATACACATCTAAAAGAAATATAGTATGATAAGGGTTGTCCACAACAAAAATAGGACAACATCAATCGTGAATTCTTCCTGTAATGAAGTGCAAGAGTATTTGATTCTTCTCTGATTGGGGCAAAGAATGTTGAAAATAGGATGAAGATATATTTTCACCCTGCATATAATTCTCACATGCAAAAATGTTCAGACAATGATCAATCAATGAATCGTTACACGGCGCGATTTTCTTATTATTTTTTTATTTCCTAGAACCTATTCCGGTGTGATTACCAACGCCTGGAATGATATGATAGAAGCTGCTGCCGAGTAATATGGAAGTCCGAAAGATCTCGTATAACTCCCACTCCCACTCCAAAATATTGTTAACTTTTTTCCAGGAAATAGAATGCCCATGTGAATTTGTGTCATGGGTATGTGGAATCCATGAAAAATGAGATTTTCTGCCACTACATTTCATAATAAAAATGAATACTCTAATTTAATTTTGTTTTTTATATGGAATCTTTTCAATGAAAACAGAAGGCCGAATTTTTTTGTCAAATAAAAAACGTCATATGCTTATTCTTATGAAATAAGAGAGGAGAATCACATTTGAAAGATCTTTATATCTATAGAATTGTCACATCTATATCGCATCTAGTTGTGCTAATCACAGTTGCATTCTTTTAGCCTCTGATTCGTGCATAGATCCTACCCACAGAACTTATAGAATCCTACCCCACAAAAGTAATCTCATCTGTAAATGTTTCCCTAGGCGTTGCACCTCAAAATGTATTCGCGTGGCGCCATCTACCCGCAAGTAACCACACTCACTGAGAAAATGGAAGGCAATAGCATTGTCTAAAGATACATAGTCAGTCAATCTCTATGGAAAAAGTATTGGATGCAATTTGCGATTGCCATCTATTAAACTTTCAGGGAAACTGTGAAAATTGTATTCCGTAAAGTGGCGGCATCACCGGATGGCAAACAAAACTGAACTTCTGTTTCATTTTAGAAAAAGAGAATCGGTAACAAAATATAATTCTTGCTAATAATCTTGAAATTATGAAAAGTTGTGTTCTCCAGTATCTCATATTTGACATGTGACGTGTATTTGTCGGATAATAAATAAATCCTAATGATAAATTTGAATTCATGGGAGAATGGAGCGATTATTATCATCAGATGCAAATCTTCTGACTTAAATGAAAAATATATATAATTAAGAAGAAATGTGCCTTTCAGTTGAGATATTTTTTAATTTCTATTAGTGATGAGGTTAAGTGGTTTTGAAAGGTCGATAGCCTTTTATTCCACTTTTTGTTTTCGTGCCCGATTACAGAATTTGAATAAGTCGATAAAATAAAAAATATCAAGAACAAAAGCAGCACACAAGAATCGATGTACCTACCCACCACATATTGTAAAATTGTGCACATGTCAGTATTTTGACTTTCCTGGTTGAAGGATCCTGCTCAAACCTTAAGGAAAAGAGATCTATCTGGGAATTGTTTAGAGGAAGTCTTCCTGATCAAAAGTTACATTACGCTAAAGTCCAATAACCAATAGTTTCGGAGATATTGGCCAATGATACTGAAAAATAAATATTTATATTTGGGTAAAAGAGTGTCGCATTTCTGTTTTGTTCACGGGACCTTTGCTATTGTGCTATGCAAGTTGTTCCATGTAGACAACCCCTATTTGAATATTTCAATATAGGTAATTTGAAAATATTTCTGGAGTAGGTAATTTATTTCGTAACTTTTAAGCTATATAAAATACAAACAGGTTTCTCCCTCCTTTATTGAAGGAGTACTTGAATAAATACACTCTTGTTACAGTTTAACCTATTGGAGACCTGTGGTACTATTGCGCTGGCTGATTAGAACCTTTAGAACGCTATGAAGAAAGTTAGACGGAGGGTACCGAATTTCAGATTCATGGTGCGCATATCCCAAGTACCATAATATGGATGCAATACGACTGCAATATCTCAGAAACTATTGATTATTGGACTTTAGCATAATGGTAGCTTTTAATCAGGACAAATTCTTCTGAAATTTTATAACAATCTTCCGCAAAATATTAGAAATATTGAAGTTTCCATCAGATTTCCGAAGTCTGCAAAAGAATTATGTAATATGGAGCCCTATGATATCAAGCAATATTTTCTGACTTGTAAAAATTTTCAAATTTTATTTTTCTGTTTGTTGCATCAAGAAGTAAGTAAAGAAATATTGCCTCTTTAAAAGATGAAATATTTGTAAAATGTGTGTTAATCTTTCAAATTATACCAATGATGTATTTCCCAGACAAATAATTGTCACTGTTGTGTATGAAATCAATATATCTAACTCACATGTATGTATGTCCGCCATTTTTTAGAAAACTATCCAATCACTTTGAATACAATTATTTGCATGGTGCTCTCACAGACCCAGAAAAAAGTCATATGCTATATTTATGTATAATATATTGAATTTTTGAAGATTGTAATGAAAACCTCCCTATATATTTTACATTTTAGGTTGTAGAAGTGATGAAATGATGGCAGAAAAATATCACCATATTGCAACTGATACAAAAGATGAATTGGATATTTTTTCATGTATGGTGGTTACAATTATGCATCCAAACAATGTTTTTATAGTTTTATTCAATTTTTGTACACTTGGTCTGCATCAACTTTTTTTATGCATTTTATAAAAACAGTTCTTGTTCTGTATTCAACCGATCTGGTTACACTTCTCACATAAAAATTAGTTTTCTCGCTGCACTTTGGATTTGAATAGAATTTTTGAGGTCCGACTTCAGTAGTGGTGGTGTTGCCTCTTCCTTACACAATTTTCTTGGCTTAGTGGTGGGGTAGATCGAGGAGATAAATCCAATGGAAATGAAAAACCTCTTGCATTTTTTCTGGTGTGCATACTGATCGAAATACATTCTTATGATATAACTGAATATATGGGATAATAGAACAATTATTGGATGCAAATTTTCTTCCAAATATGGTGAAAAAAATCTATAAAAAAGAAAAAAAAAGATGCCTATTAGTTGATATATTTTATTGTGATCTAAGATAAAAATAAATGCATGTTTAATGTTAAACAAAGTCATATTTCTCTATTGGTAAAAAAAACAATTCGTTTTCTGATTATTCCACAAAAACTATAATTGACATAAACGATTTCTGCCATTTCTATTTGGAAAAGAATGAATCAAATATACCATATTTGATACACTTGAAATAATATGAGATCATTAGTAGTGAAGAGCAGAAAACAACTACTTTCCTGGCTGATTCCACGCAGATGTTGAATGATATCTGCTCGACATCCATGCAATAATTCATATAAATAAATATTAGATTGCATTTTTTTTTTCTAAAAGACATAATTGCGTTTAGTTCAAATCAGTATCGCCTGACACCTATAGACCGGTTTCGGGCAGTTGGAGTCTCTGCGGTGTCTCTTTTTGTCACCAGGTCCGTTTCGCAGGTGAATTTAAAATTCACCTCGTACATGTACCTGTCTTTTACTAAGCATGGCTGTGTCGATGTTTGATTCAGTCTCGCTTCAGCCAGAGATCTTCGAATATTTGGCTGGGTCTGCCCTATAGGTGTCAGGCAAGACTGATTTAAACCAAACACAATCATGTCTTTTAGAAAGAAACATTTGCAATTTAATATTCATTTATATGAATTATTGCATGGATGTCGAGCAGATATCATTCAACATTCTCCGTGGTATTAGCCAGGAAATTAGTTAACTTTCAAAAATAATACTACTTATTATTGGAATAGAGAGAAATATACCTGAGTGCACTGTCCAACGTTTATATCTAGCGGTATCTTTCGGTGGAAAATGGAATAATCTCAACGAAGGATTATTTCGTGTTGGAAGCTCACAATTTGGCAGGCAAATTTATGCACAAATATCTGAAAAATAAATTATTACTTATTTACCTACAAATAGTTGTGAGATAATATGAACTAAACACTCCACAAGAAGAACTAGGAATTACCACTAGAAAAGAAACTTTATTAAAAGTTTCTTTCTCTTGGGCTGACACCAATAAAGATTGTATTCTCAGAATATAATTTTAAATGGCTTATTGATCTTTTCAGTAGCTTATACAGCAGATTTATTGCAATAACTATTTGAAAATTCATTCATTCTGAGCCGTATCTCAAGAAGTCATTGGGTTTTGTCCAACAGGTATCAACTTATTTAGAAAGAAAATGTTTATATCAGTTAATATTATCTAAGGATAAAGTAATATCAAAGTTTGGAACTTATTGAATATATAACATTTTCATTAATGCAGTTTCGAGCAAATAACATTTAAAATAGTGGCAAGTGTTCATCAATCAACCACTCAGATTACTGTAAGTACTTCCTCCATTTCAAGTATTTTTTCTCAATAATGTAATTCACGTATTTTAGGACGCTGAAGAAGTTTCAAAATTGAAACGAAAGGTCGGTCCAACGTATTAAAGAGTTTTTCATAATTCAACACTTGTGCTGACTGAAGATCCCTGTTATTCCCCACTGTTCATACCAATTTTCAGTCGTTATATATTATATATATATATATATATATATATATATATATATAAATATATATATATATATATATAAAGGGTGTTATGTAAGTACGTGGACAAACTTGAAGGTTTATTCTTTGAGTAACTCTAAGACGAAAAGTTCATATAAACATAGGTCCGGTAATGCTTCGTTTTCAAGATACAGGGTGTCAACATTTTTAAAAGAAACAGTTTTTTCCTAAATATCTTAATAATCCTTACGCCGATTTTGTTAAAAATTTGGCAGTGTCATTTGGGGTGGCAAGGGGCTAATTTAGCCCTAACTAGATTGAAAATACCGTGTCCAGTGGCGTCCCGGAAGGCACCTTAACCAATATTTTTGACAAAAAAAATGTGCGCCTCTGATTTTTGGCAATTTTTGTATTTTTCTCGCATTAAGCTACTAAAACTACAACTTTTTTTTATTTTTGGTATTTTTTCGTATCTTGCTTTGTTTTTGAGAAAAAAATAAAAATCACTTTATTGTTATGTGATTACACAGAAAATTTAAAAAAAAAACATGAAACAAGAAGAACCCATTATTAAAACCACACTTAATCAAATAGTAGGCATTTTTTTTCAGTAAGAAAACATTTAACAGTAAGTAACACAAAACTTACAATAGTTGCTCAAAATGTCCTCCTTCCACTTCAATGCAAGCATTACCCCGTCTTAACATCGATTGCCGAACACGTTGAAATATTTCCAGCGTATGTCTTATCTGATCACATGAATCCCGTATCCGTTGGATCAATTCTTCAGTGTTGACTGGAGTCCTTCAAACGAGGGACTCCAAATATCCCCAAAGGAAGAAATCTAAGGGATTTAAATCCGGTGACCTGGGTGGCCATGACTGTGGACCTGCGCGACCGATCTAGTTTTCTCCATAAGTTGCATCCAGAAATTGACGTGCTACTATGCTAAAGTGAGATGGAGCCCCATCGCTCATGAACCACATTGCTCCTTTTACTGCCAGTGGGACATTTTCTAATAGTACAGGTAACACAAATTCCAAAAAATGACGATACTCTTGACCATTTAATCTCGGGGGTAAAAAATGAGGTCCAATGAGATAATCACTCACAATACCAACCCAAATATTCACGGAAAACTGTTGTTGATAATAATGTTCTATAACCGCATGGGGATTTTCTTCAGCCCAGATATGATTGATATGAAAGTTCATAATTGAATTTCGGGAAAAACACGCTTCATCGGTAAACAATATACGGGATAGAAATTTAGGAGATGCTGCCTTTGGTTGCAAAAGCCAAGTAGAATAAACAATTCGCTTGGGAAAATCCGCAGGTAATAATACTTGCACATGCTGTATGTGGTAAGGATACAGTTGATAGTCCCTTAAAATCTGCCATACAGTAAAGTGAGAAATGTTTCATTGTTGTGCAATTTTGCATGTACATGTATCGGGGCTACGCTCAACTTCACGTAAAACTGCTTCCTCCAGCTCCACTGTTCTTACCGTTGCAGGTCTCCCAATAAGAGCAGCCGACCTTTGGAAGGTGCCTGATTCGCACAGCGTTCCGTGTATTCTTACAAATGTTTGTCTATTTGGTACAATGCGATGAGGACATTTTTCTTGATAAATGTGTCTAGCCGCTCTGGACTTGCATTGGGCCATTCCATAGACAAAATGCATATCGGACATTTCTGAATTTTGTAAACCGAACCATTTTCTAATATCAGTAACGAATTTTATTATCTGAAACTCTCAAAATTACTTCAAATAATTACTATCAAATAATTACGTATGCACTGTTTCAAGTTATGTCAAAGTCAAATTTGTTTGAACAATTGTTTTTCCTTCCATGGCACTCTAACTTTACTTTCAAAACACTGCAGTAAAAATTAACTTTCTTCGTTTCATCGGAAACAGTTAATCTAAAAATTCAAAAGATGACTTTTGTGTAATTTTGATTGTTTAATCCTAAAGAAAATTATTGTTATTGCATATCCATGGATAAAAATTAAAACATTTTTAAATAATTAATAATTTTTTTCTATTGCTTGCATTACTTCTGATAACAATTTCTAAGACTAGAATAGACAATTGATATGGAAAAAATAACAAGTACACCCCAGTTTTTGATGGTTTGGTAGTTCAATTATTTTATTATGTTGTCCCAGAACATGCAATAAAGTGATTTGATGTTTTTTTCTCAAAAGCAAAATACAAAAAAATGCTTTTTATAAAAAAGTTGTAGTTTTAGTTGCTCAATGCGAACAAAATACAAAAATTGCCAAAATCAGTAGCGCACATATTTTTGGTCCAAAATATTGGTTTACGTGCCACTAGACATGATGATTTCAATCTAGTTAGGGCTAAATTAGCCCCTTGCTACCCCAAATAACACTGCCAAATTTTAACCAAATCGGCTAAAGGATTATCAAGATGTTTAGGAAAAAACGATTTCTTTTGAAAATGTTGACACCCTGTATCTTGAGAACAAAGCATTACCGGACCTTTGATTATATTAACTTTTCGTCTTAGAATCAGTCACAGAATCAATCCTTCGAGTTTTGACACGTACTTATATATATATATATATATATATATATATATATATATATATATATTATAAAGTTAATAATATATATCAAAATTAATATATTTGAAATATTAAAATTGGTTGAGCATCACAGGTGGCATCCACAAAAAATCGTCACCTGAAATCTATCTGACGCTTAAGCCAGCATCCGGTCTATTTTGTAACAAAGGTGGCATCCTTGTAGATTGACGATAAGACTCTTCACTCTCTCCGCACCTCGACCTATAAAAGTCAACTGGAATAACAGCATTTATGCTATCATTTGTTGAGCCTAAAGATACTTATAGCCATAACTAAATCACATTGAATATTTCCAAATTCATTGAAATAACGGGCCTACATTGCTATACACTATTTTTGCTTGCCATTCGCACACTTGAGCACCAATATTTTGTACGACCCGTCTCGTAATTTGAGAATTCAAAATGGCTGAAAATTATTTTCATCCCAAATCAAAGGAAGAAAATTATTTATTTTGTTTTGTGAGAAAGGTTACAGATTCAAAACTTTGCCGCACTATATTTTCAGTATGAATATCCGTACTGATATTTATATCGTAGATTTTTTCTAATTCTGAAAAAACCTTTTTTTCAATTGAGAATGTTTACTTTCCAACCCAAAATGTATTTTTGTGCGGCAAACTTTGGAATCTGTTACGCACAGATGTTAATCTGTGCGTAACAGATTCCACCTCCCACATCTGAATACCTTTTCACTTTTTTACTGCATTTGATGAAATCTTGATCTTAGAAAGTGTTTTATTCATATTTATTTTCAATATTTAATACGACTTCTTGGATGGTTGAAAGCATTTGAGATTTATAGTATGGCAGAATTGGTTTTTACCACAGATCTCAAGCAATCTGACATTAAAAACCTTGTGGACACAATTTTAGCTGAAAATGGAACTGCTTGCCTGTACAATTGTAGACTTGTAGACGTCTGAAATCCAAACCGTTCAACCTAGAAAGGTGAATTTTCACATGGTCAGAGAGTGTGAGGCACCAAACTAGTCCTCACAGGATTTCCAATATGTATTTAGGAGAAAAACTAGGTTGTCAGCGAAAATATACCAACGTCAATGAAATTTAAACCTCTTCAAAATTCATATGATTCCGTGCGAAGAAGACCAACTCAATAAAAACAATTATTTAACTTTAAAAAAATTAAACAAGAATAACTGTTTGGACAAAAAACAGGAAAGAACTCCCACAAAATGATTTTTTCCTGTTTTTTTTTCCGAACTATCAATGGAAATTATTTCAGAATTTGAAATATTCACACAAGTGTAAAACGAAGGCTACCTTTTTGCCTTGATAAATTTGTAAATTCACGAAATAATTTACCTGATTAGATGCTTTATTTATTATATCATTCTAAAAATCGATCCTGCTGAACTCACTATCACATGAAAGCTGATACAATTTAATATAAACAAATTTCCATAAGAATCTATGAATCTAAAAGAATCTCAATTGCTTTAAATAAACAAAACCATTTGCAGTAGGATACTGAGTAAGGCTTGACATGCACTTGGCTGCAGTCACTTGATATTCCTCGTTAATTCCTCATTTAAGAGGAAGAACTATTTTTTACTGGTGCAGTTTGAAAGTATATAATAAAAGTCTAAGAGTGAAAATTGAACAAAAATTTCACATTTTCTTTTTGTATTGGTTCTAGACATATACTTCAATGACATTCCATGGCTTGTTCTTAAAAATACTAGGGTATTTTTCGATGAGTAAAAGTACTTCATGTTTCTCGGTGCTTTCTTCTTCATTATGTGCTTCCTGAAAAATTCTTCAACATGACTCTTCTGCTGTTCTGTC
Organism: Gonioctena quinquepunctata; assembly: GCA_018342105.1. Lineage (NCBI taxonomy): Eukaryota > Metazoa > Arthropoda > Insecta > Coleoptera > Chrysomelidae > Gonioctena > Gonioctena quinquepunctata. The sequence continues at coordinate 14,876 of JAFIRS010001613.1, forward strand.
CAAGGAATGAGTGTGCGTTTTGTTTTCTTTTTCTTCTGCGAGTCTATGTCCTGTTCAGCGTTCTTATGTTCCTTGTTGTTTTCCCGAATCATAGAACAACCTATGTTCAACTCATTTTCCATCTCACTATTTTCCAAAATGCCACCTTCTTCGTCACTTTCATCTTCATCAGCGTCTTCTACTAGATTCTCTCCAATTTCAATTTCACTTAATGCCTTTCCTTTATATTGCTCGATTGAATTAGTTTTTGCCATCATCAGTAATTTGCTGACTTTTGCCGTCTGATATATATCATCAGCCAGTCGATAAAATTGGGCGTGTGTTTTCTCAGTATGTCCCATGAAAGTGGCCAACTGTTCTAACTCGTTTTTATCCATCTTTAAAATTTGAACCATAGTCGCCAAGTGTTTTCGCAACTTGGTCGATGTCAGTAATGTGGCCTCACTTGCATCAACTTATGCCTTCCTAGCGTGTTTTCTCATCACAAGTTCCCGCAATAGGATTCTCACTCCCAGGTAATGCAAATAAGTATGGATATTTGGCGTATTTAAAGTTTTCTCTGAGGCTTATGATGAGTTCGATTGACTGGAGTGTTTCACGGTTAAACAATACTGGGACACTTCGGCCTCTTCTGCCTCTCACAACCACACGTTTGAGGGAATGGTAAAGTATTATTCCTGATTCTGTTAACATATTTCCGAAATTGGTGGCGGTCTTTGGTGTATCAGAGTATTTGGAGATGTCCACTAATGTGATTCTCTGAAGTTCACCCACTCTGCGCTTGTTGAATATTAGGAGGCTGCAAAATGTAGCTTCTAGCAACTCTCGATAAGCCTTCAAATCTTTGGAATCATTTCTCAGATTCGACGTTCTTCTAATTATAATTTCTCTCAAGTACTTTTCGAAACTCTGGAAGAAGAATTCAAAGGATATATCGATTGAAAAACCCTACCTGAAGCAATAAATAATTTCAATGCAAACAATGACACATTCAGATTCATCGAATGAATGTGGTTTTTTTGTGGAGGAACAACGTTTCTTGACATATTTTTTGGGTAACCTTCCACAGTCTGAAAATGAAAATATAATCAGGAAAATCTTAGAAGTGTAGAAAGGCAAACTAATTAGTTAACCCCAATAAGTTACTAATTATATTTCCTATAGAAAAAAATATTCGATTTGTCAGTAACTTCTCGTTTCCTGAATATGCCTATAAAAAAAATAGTAAAAATTCAAAAGATACTTCTCTATATAGTTTTTGATTAACGTTTCGGGGACTATATCTGCCCCCGTTCTCAAAATCTTCTAAATCTCCTTTAATTATTTGAATAATTTCTATTTTTTCTTGCAGAGTCTTTTTCGCTTTTTCAAGAAAAAATCCAAATTATTCAAACAATTGAAGGGGATTTAGAAGATTTTGAAAACGGGGGCAGATACGTCAATCAAAAACTATATAAAGAAGTATCTTCTGAATTTTTACCATTTTTTTATAGGCATATTCAGGGAACGAGAAGTTACTGACAAATCGAATCATTTTTCTATAGGAAATATAATTTGGTGAACGCAGTAGCTTATCGGGGTGAACTAATTAGTTTGCCCTCTCTACACTTGTATGGATTTTCCTGGTTATATTTTCAATTTCAGACTGTGGAAGGTTACCCAAAAAATATGTCAAGAAACATTCAGATTCCTTTTTATTCTTACAATTGAACATGTTGGTTACTTTTTTCCAACGAATGAATAGAGTTTGTGATTTTCTATAATTTCAATGTGCAATAAAATCGCGTAACTACTTACAGCAATGTTCTTAGCCAAGGGGATCAAACTGGGCTTATTAAGTTTGTTGATTGTCAAGTTCTGACCAGCTTCACTGGTTATTTCGTGTGCCCAATCAGTTTCTATGAGGATAATAAGATTTTTCAACTGCTCTAAACGTTCAGAAAACGGTACTGTTTTTTGAATTTCCACAGAATATGCTGTATTGACAGTATCTTTTATTATTGTTCCCATTTGAAGAGCCAAAGACGGTGAATCAAAAGTGCGGTTTCTTTCATTGTATCCTGATATATTCTCAGTTCCCCCAGCAAGCATTTTGAATTTTGTTGGTGTTGATATATCGACTAATTTCAAGGAATAATTTTTGGACTGATGTCTAACTGCTATCAATAATCGAGCCAAACGCCGCATTTTTTTTTTGCTTCTAGTAAGAGATGTTTCTCTTTATGGCGTCGAATGTATCTCCGTGCCACTTCGTAAATGTTGGGGTCTTTTTTGGCTACCATCGAAACTTCGTCCGCTCGTAGCATACTGAAAAGACCACTTGATCTCAAGATGTCGTTTGGACCAAAATGTCCTGCCATCACTGTATGTCCTTCAGATTTAGCATTGAATCGCTTGGTGGGGTCTGGATTGAAAAAACAATGTTTCGCTTGTCAACGCAAACATTTCTGTGAATAGTAACCCATACGAAACTTGCACAAAATGAATTCTGTGGGTTCTTTGTTTTGCTGCATAACAGGAATCGTTTCGGCTGTACAGAAATCACCTTATCGGCGTATTTTATCAATAAGTTTCTTCCTTTTGGTAGATGTCTTATCCAAACAAAGGAATTTCTGTACCAAGGTCTCACCTTCATGATTTCTCTCTAGATGACGAGAAAAATTTCCACATTTCAGATTACAGAAGGGACAAGTGTGCTGTTTTCCTATTCGTTTTTTTTACATCTAATTTCGAAATATGTTCTATAGCAGTATTTACCTCAGAATTGGTGGGTTCAGATACCAGTGTAGATGAGGTAGTGAGAAAAGTGAGCTGTGGCAGGAATTCAGGAGGTGTGTGTAATGCTCCTCCCAAAGTTTCCGAAGAAAAAAATATGGTATCACTTATTGGCACCAGAGGAGATAAATCGATCAAACTGAATGTAGTTGCTATCGGTGTCAGATATTTGCGAATCTTCAGTTTCAGAAAAAATTATATCTGGAAAAAAAAACATTTTTCTATTTGATTTCTCTTGAAATCATGTATATCCTTCATTTTTATGGAAGAGACTCAACACTACCCATATAACGAAATAAATTGAGATAAATCTGAACATCATGTTGATTTTTTCTGAAATTATTTCTTAAAATACATATCATTATTTTAATCCACGAAAAAATGATAAACTTCTCCAAAAATGATGTCTTTGAAATTATATATGTGTTGGTGATTTTTCTGTACTTTAATTGTTTCACATCATAAGGAGATAAATATCAGTGATTTGCGACCTAAAAAACTCCTGCTTATCATTTTTGAATGAAATCTATCACAAAAAATATCAGCCATCTTGATTTGTTTCTTTCATGAACTCATGAACGAAAGTGTAACAAAATCGTCTTGCAAGACTTGACCTTGAAAGATAAATAATTGAACTTCACTAAAATGTAAAAAAAACATAATTGTTTGACATAGTTTATTCTGTGAGTAATAGATTCAATATCTTGAATTTTCAATGGAATCGGCCATAATCATAAAACTCCCACATAAGAATTTTGAATGGAATCGGACCATAATCGATGAGTTTTGTCGTCGCCATCTTGAAGACGCCATCTTGAACTCATGAATTTTGACCAAAAAAAAAACCTGGCCATAATCACATAAAGTACCAATCTTCGAACCGCCATCTTGAATATATGAATTTCGATGAAAAAAATCTGAATTTTGACAAAAAATGCATAATCTCCGACAACAAAAACCTCCACATACCAATTTTGAATATGAACAACTTGAATAAAAACTTGTGAAAATGGACGATAATGATGAAATATATCTTGTGATCTAAAGATGCAAAAACAAATTGAATTGTCATAAATTACCACACCCCAATCTGTTTTTCAAATATTCTCCGCTTCACGTGTCAGATATATTACAATACAACTATCGACAGAATGTTTCGAATCAGCTGTTTTCTCAAAATTCATAATCAGTTATATGGGTAGATGAAAAACTATAGATAATAGAATGTTGCTGAATCAACAAATGTTCAAATGTTTTGAAATCAGAAATACTCACCTTCACTTGGTTGGCTTAACGCCGCTTGCACCATGCGTTTGCTTCTCGAGCTCATTTTCAGTACGGATTCTGCTTTGTTCACTCTAGAGATAATACTGCCAATAAATTCCGTAAATAAGTCTGAAAATACCCTTCCGCTGTATATTGGTAGCAAATAAAACAGCCGAATGCCATCTTCACCGGTATCAGAAATTGAACGTTGCACTCAAATATACGGATGCCATCTCTACCGCTACAAGAACCGAACGATTTGCTCCATATACAGAGCATCGACGGAAGTGACACCATGCGATATGTGCTCGAATTCAATTCGTATATTTTATCCATTTTCGATTGAAATTGACGTCCGGCCAATTTAAATTTTTTTGGTTAAATAACGTCGAATGCTACTAATCAACAAAGTTTTAGGGAGATTTCAAGGTGGCATCCGTATACTGGATGCCACTTTGACCCGGATGTCACCTTTACCGCAAATTTTGCATGGGAAGATGCCAGTTTGTACTCTTTCTATATATATATATATATGGATATATATAAATATATATATAGATATATATATATATATATATATATATATATACAGGGTGTAATCTAACCTCTTGCACACCCGTGAATGACGAGTGTAGTTTTGGTTGAAAATCTGAAAAAAAAACTTGAGAGGTGTCAAGGGACACCCGGATGGAACGGAGTTCCTTTCGATTAATTAGTGAAGGAATTGTAATACTTTTTTTTTTTAAGTTATAATCAAAAGCGTTCAGAGAAATTTGAACTCTTCTCCAATTTTTGATTGAAGAGTTTGAGGTTTACAGAAAAATTAAAAACTGTTTCGTGTTTTCCAGTGAATAAATGTATTTGTAATTTCTTTCTCTCACGATATTCTTGTCATCTTTATGCATGTGTCTTTTTCCTTGATGTTATAGTTTGTACCTCAGTAGTCGATGCTTTAGTTGATTCGCTATTGAAATAAAAAGCAAAAAAATTGTACATATATATACACACACATATATATATATATATATATATATATGCACTCCGTCTGTCTATTCTTTCGTACACGTCATAGATGCGCGGGACTTTGGGACTTTGTAAACACAACAGAGTGTGTATATATATATATATATATATATATAAATATATATACTCTCTCGACTTCGTAAACACAACAGCGTATAGGTTAGAACACGCACGGCTTGCTAAATACATACGCATTGATATTGTAATATTAAAATATAATTTGCTTTTAAATTTATTAAAGTTATAACGCGTACACTTGCTAAACACACAATAATGGAGAGATTATAATGCGTATGACTTGGTTAGCACAATAGTAAAGAGAGGTTATAATGCGTACTTGCTAAAAATACATAAGCATTTATTATTGTCTGTATAAAATCTCTACTTACCTAACTCCATCAGCAATATCCGGAACTTGTGCAGAAACACTGTCAGGATTCATTATTGTTATTATTTTTTATTATTTATTATGTACAAAAAACCTGTATACACTCAACAAAACTAATCGTCGCGACACCACACTGTTCAATAGAAAGACGAAATGAAAATAACTGGCTTGCTTTCTATGACAGAGAGAGATAGAGACAGACAGAGAAACACGCGCACGCCGCACGGCTTAAAACCATAGCGAAAGTCTCGTTACACATTTTGGTCTCAATTTATTCCGTCTAGTCCTCTTTCGCAACGCGCGATAAGGAACTACGTTCCAAAAATTGAAAAAAATGTTGTTCTTCGTAAAATTCGACAGAATTTTGGGTAGCGCTGTCCGCATTATTTCACCTGCTTTCACTTTGACAATTTCCGAATACAATAAACATTTAACTCGACATTGGAAAAAATGTTGAACGTTGAACTGAAGAGCTGTTGTGACATTTTGAAGTTCACATGATGTTTTTTTCGAGACATGAGCACCTCTTAGTATCTTAGTAAGCTGTTGACAGCTGCATTTGACGAATTTCTGGTCCGTTCCTGTGGATTATTGCAACAGATCAGAGTGTCATATCTCGACATGGAACATCATCTTTATTTTCTCCTGCAAACTGTTGCCTTCGATATAACGTTTTTCTGACACCCTGCTTTGTTCCCAGTTGAAAAAGATCATTATCTGTCTTGTTTAAGACGATACCCATACCGCGCTCACCCCTCAAATACCTATTAAATACTGCTTTAGCATTGTATTGCATTGCCTGAATGTTTACGATATTCTAAAGAACGTCTAGGAATTCTATGGAATAACTACTTATACAGTGCTTCTCAAAAGTTCCCTCCCCCCCTCTTATTTTTGGAACGATTATACATAAACAAGTGAAATTTGGAAACTGAATATTAAAGGTTGTAAACTTCCCTACTAGTGATGATAGATGACGAAATCGTCAAAGATGACGTCACAAGGCCATTGTGACCAATAATTTCAAATGGAACCCTACGGCAAGCGACACCTCTCTTAAAAGGTATCGAAAAAACCTATTCAATTATACTAATTTTGTTTGTGTTTATGGCAGTTTCAATGGCTCATTAGTAAACATTAAAATTTAAATTCCATTCAGTATGATATTAATTACAGATTTAAGAATCAGTATCTACTTGAAGAAATTGCTCGAAGTGACCTCCATTTACTTCCTGATAGTGAAATATCCTGTTTTTGAACTCTTCTCGTACTTTTGCAAATGTTTCTGCGGAAACAGCCTCACATTCTGCAACAATACGTTGTTTCAAAACGTCAATATTGTCAGGTTCAGTGACGTAAACCTACGATTCAAGGTACCCCTACAGAAAAAATCCAAAGGTGTGAGGTCCGGTGATCGAGCTGGCCATTCCGTTGAACCTCGTCGTCCAATCCATCTACCACGATACTCCTCATTTGAATACCGTCTTACTGCACCGTAATAGTGTGGAGGAGCACCATCCTGTTGGAATATTATTTCCAAATTGCCGAATTCATCTGGATTATCTTCCAAAATTTCAAGGATTAACGGTTCTATTGCGTTTTGCAACAGCTCCAGATAAACCTCAACAGTTAAATTAGTATTTAAAAAAAGAGGCCCAACGATGTGGTTACCCAGGATATCTGCCCAAACATTCACCTTCTGAGGAAATTGGGTATGTGTTACCTGAAACAGGTGAGGATTTGCGTCACTCCAATACCTCACATTCTGTGTATTTACATTTCCATTCAGATAGAAAGTACTTTCGTCACTAAAACAAATTGTTTTGACATAGTCTGGCTGTTGGTTAATTTTAGTTTCCATATTTTCACAAAATTCTAGTCTTCGGTCTGGGTCGTCGTCTGAGAGTTGATGAACCATTTTTAATTTGTATGGACGAAATTTGTTTTTTTTCAACACCCTGTGTACTGTACTTCGACTGACTTCACAGGTAGATGCAACGTGAGTTGTTGAAGAAGTGGGATTAACTATTACTTCTGCCAGTATATCAGTTTTTTTCTCATCAGAAATTTGTGGTCTGCCAGATCGTTTCGCATCATTAATACTACCCGTTGTTTCAAACTTACGAAGAAGCTCCCTTAAATAAGTCCTCGAAACGGGGCGATGGGAAACCTCTCTTAAAAATGCGTTCTGCTGCATGAATATCTTGTCCAGTTTGACCAAGAATTAGGATCGCTGCTACTTTATCTCCTAAAGCACGTACCATTTCACTTCTTGAAGCACTTAAACGTTCGGCTCACAACAGTTTAACAAATTATTGAAATGTACAAAAATATTAAAAGTACCAAAAGCTGCTGAAACAGTTAAACGTTCGATCAACAATACACAAATTATTAAATGTTCAAAAACTTGGACAATTACAAAAACGCCGAATTAGGGAGACTAGCAAAAACGTCAGCTCATTTGACAACTATCCAGTGGCGGAGCTTGAATTTGGAATTCTAGTATTAACTGATTTAATTCATCACAGCTTTGCGTTTTTTAAAAGCGAGTTGCCAAAACTGCCATAAACACAAACAAAATTAGTATCATTGAATAGGTTTTTTCGATACCTTTTAAAAGAGGTGTCGCTTGCCGTAGGGTTCCATTTGAAATTATTGGTCACAATGGCCTTGTGACGTCATCTTTGACGATTTCGTCATCTATCATCACTAGTAGGGAAGTTTACAACCTTTAATATTCAGTTTCCAAACTTCACTTGTTTATGTATAATCGTTCCAAAAATAAGAGGGGGAGAGGGGACTTTTGAGAAGCACTGTATATATATATATATATATATTGTTTTAACCGCTTTCTCAGTTGTTTGACCAACCCTCAGAAGTTAATGAAAACTTGTACGAGTTAAGATCACGGGGGCCTTACCTTTCATAGTGGGATCCGAAACAACTTTTGAGGCTTTGAAAAATGTTCACCAGCTGCGGGAGTCGAACCCGCGCCGGGTGGAAATAGTGGACACACGACCAATGCTCGGGCCACTGACTCACAAGCCTATATATATAAATAATTAAATATAATATTAACAATGTATTCCCTTGCAGATTACCAAACAACCAATTATATTAGTGAAAAAATTGAAAGAGCTCCCAACAAGGAGCGAAACGTCTTGTTCAAAATATATAAATTTTAAAAAACGACCTAATTTTTCAAGAATCTAAAAACCTAAGAACGATGTAACTAGTATATATATATATATATATATATATATATATATTGTTATGTCATGCCAATTATGAGTTTTAAAAGGAAAAACCCACAAAAAGAATAATTAATAAATAGTTATTAGTTTCAAGGGATTGTTTTTACATAATTTTGGAAGTTCTATTTATTTGTAAGCCTATGTATAATATGGATAGATAAAAATGTCAAAATACTATAACACACTATCATAATGATTATAACCCATAATTGGTAAAAAGACAACAAAAAGTCTAGATTTACAAAATTCTCATGAATAAAAAGTGATCAACACATTTATAAATTTGAAACATACAGTATATGAAATTGTACCTTACTAAAAGTAGCCAATGGTAGAACAGCAATCTTCTTGATGAGATTAGCCAATCAGGGAATAGATGGTCATATGGAAAATTGGAAATTGTGAGAGAATAACAACGGGGTGGGTGGTGTCACTAGCAATTATTATTGAAATATGTAAATAGTAATAAGAATGGAAAAATAGTTGTATATATAAATTATATAAGATGAACCCAAACAGTGAAATGTGACAATTTGGTGCGCGAATTCAAAAATTCAAATGAAAAAAGAGGAAGGAAAATTCGTATCTAGGTGACAACAAAAAAAGCCAAAAGGAGATCGAAAATAAATTTACAAGCGAATGCCAGGCAACATTTTGGGAGAAAGAAAAACGAAATAATTCCAACATTTGAAGAACAAAACCAATATTACCTTAATTATACAACATATCCAAGTGTCCAAAGCTGATTTCTGCATATGTATGGTTCCTGATTTATGGTATTGGAGTTCCTGATAGAGCTTGGAGTGAGAGGGGATCCAGTTTCAGGGCATATCTTGAACACCGACATTTCCAGCCAGGTATAAAAACTTTAATAGTGCACATCCGGTCCTGAACAATTTCACAAATAACGTATTTCACATCTGAAGAACTTTATTTCACTGTATTTTGAACTATAAAATAAAACTTCACTCTCAAGGAAAAAGTGAGGTTCTGTCTATCTATCCATGATTTCATTTTTATGATTATCCATGAATATTTGTAGATTCACATTAGTATAAGTTATTTCTCGTAGGCCAGGTAAAATTAAGTCTTCCTGAATAAAGGAAATAATTGCTTTTTGATACTTTGTTGTTTGTTTTCTACAATAATCAACAATCATTCGTACGACCATTGAATGAATTGAGTTTTGATATATCAAGTAGTGGCTAAATTGCCTGAACCGGCTATCTGAGATAAGAGGTGTACCAACTGTGCTAGCTGTGGTAAGAAAAATGATAACAATTGGCAGCAACGTGACGAGAGAACAGTGATGTAGCTAGCAATTATTATTACATCATTGCAATATTATACAGGGTGAAAATACTTATCTATATCATATCAATCTGGCTCATAAGAATAGCAAAAACTATTAGCAATCTTATTATATAAAAACAATTTATATTTACAATTTATCATTACATTACAAGTGGCGCCCAACGTGGGGCAAGAAAAGGCAAGTAAGGGCAAAGTAAAGGCAATATTATTTCATAATATTTATCAGGGCGGAAAAGGTAAAAAAGGCAGAAAAGGCAAAAAAGGCAAGTAAGGGAAATATATTATTTCTTAATATTTATCGCAACGTAGTGTCAAAGTAAGGGCAATATATCATTTCAAGGCAAAGTAAGGGCAAGTAAAGGAAAAATATTATTTCTTAATAACACTGGGTGAACCTTAGCAATTGGCATTTTAACGTGTAAGGCTAGATATTGGTGAATAAAAAATGGATTTGAGAGATGGTAAGAAAGTTGGTTTGGAGGAAGGTGCTGAAGGTAGAGAGAGAGGTGATCAGGAACAAGGAGAGAGTAGTAATGTGAGAGAGATAGAAATAAAAAGTGAAAGAACAGAATGGGAGAGTTTGTTTGATAAAATAATGGAAAAAAATCAATGAAAATATGGCAGGTATGGTAGGAAGAATAAAAGAAATATAAAAAAGAATTGAGAAATATGAAAAATTAAAAAAAAAACAGATAGAAAAATAGGAAGTATGGAAAGAATGGAAAAAAGTTTCAAAGAAAGTAGTGAAGGAATATGTAAACATTAGAAACAAGTAGTGAGCAAAATAAAATTCAAGGAATAGTTATACAAAAAACAGATGATAGTAACAGTTTATTAGAAAAAGATGATAAACAGATACAAAATATAAAAATGAAAATGAAACGAAAATAAGAAATTTGAATAATAAGAAAAATTAAAGAAAATTTAAATTGCTAAAAAGAAAAAAAATTGAAAAAAAAAAAAAAAAAAAAATTGAAAGTGAATGACATGAACGTGGCTAACAAAAATCATAAGTTAAAAATAAGGAACATAAATAAGAAAATAATAATAATAAAAATGAATGACACAAAAATAGCTAATAAAAATTTTGAGTTGAAATAAAGAAACATAAATAAAAAAAAATAGTAATGCAAAAAGGGAAAATTTTAAAAAAAAAAATACAAATAATGAAAAAATAATAATAATGGATAGTGAAATGTTAAATAGAAAAATAGGAAAGAATTTGAATAAATTTTACTTCCGAAAACAAGAAAAAGTTGAATTTATGAAAATGAAAATAGTTGAAAATGTTTACAGAAAATTTCTATTGACAATTTGTGAAATAATATATAGGCTTGCAGTTACAAAACAAGCAAGATTCCATAGAAAAAGAGACAAATAATAAAAATGAAAATTTAGGGAATAATAAATTGTAGGTTAACAAATTTGATAGGCAAGTTAAGGAATAAAAGGGAAAAAAGTTAAAAAAATAGTTTGATAGATAGTTAGGTTTTCAGAAACATGTGAATAAAAGAAAATAAAATGAAAAACAAACGTAAAGAAAAAAATACATCAATGAGAGAAAATATTAGAGGAAACAAAACAACGCCCAAATAAAAAGTATAGAAAGAAAAGAAAGATATTGAATAACAATCATAATACTGAAAAACAGAAAAGTTGATAAAATTATTGGTACAGGTTAGTAGATAAAGTAAAGTGAAAAACAATATTGAAAATGTTTACAAATATAAAACAATATAGATTATAAAAGGAAAAAAAAAATTTGTGTATAAAATGAATGTATGTGAGAAATGAAAGTGTAAATGATAATAATAATAATACTAAAGAAGTATATTATAAGAAATATGATAATAATAATAATACTAAAGAAGTATATTATAAGAAATATGATGATGATAAAGGTATATTGATGAATAATATGAGGTATATTAATGAATTATAAATGAATATAATATGTTAATGTGTGAATAAAGAATAGCAAAAGAGTATGTACACAAAATAAAAGTAAATAAAATGAAAGATTCAAATTAATAAAATATCCAATTCAATATGAATATAAAGAACAACGGAAGGAAGAGATAGGAAAAATAATAAAACAGCATAATTGAAAGAGTACCAGTAATTGTAAAATCGATAATTGAAAATAATATCAGTATAAAATATAAAATGAAAGTAAGATAATAATAAAATATAAAATGTCATATGATAATGTCTTGAAAAGTTTTCTCTCTTGATCCAAAGAGATGTCTGAAGTCAAGTTTTTCTGGAACGAAAGAACGTAGTACTAGTAGTTGTAAATAATTGTTATCGTTGTAGAATTTGTTTTCCGGGAAATCCAGCAAAGTAGTTTTCTGAAAGTACAAAAATAGTATTAGTCAAAGTAAAGTTAATAAATATAAATAAAGAAATTGATATTCAGAATTTTCTAACTAGTAGAAAATTATTGAATATAAATTTAGGAATGTTGTTATGTTATGCCAGTTATGAGTTTTAAAAGGAAAACACCCACAAAAAGAATAATTAATAAATAGTTATTAGTTTCAAGAGATTGTTTTTACATAATTTTGGAAGTTCTATTTATTTGTAAGCCTATGTATAATATGGATAGATAAAAATGTCAAAATACTATAACACAATCAATTTCATACACTGTCATGATGATTATAACCCATAATTGGTAAAAAGACAACAAAAAGTCTAGATTTACAAAATTCTCATGAATAAAAAGTGATCAACACATTTATAAATTTGAAACATACAGTATATGAAATTGTACCTAACTAAAAGTAGCCAATGGTAGAACAGCAATCTTCTTGATGAGATTAGCCAATCAGGGAATAGATGGTCATATGGAAAATTGGAAATTGTGAGAGAATAACAACGGGGTGGTGTCATAAGCAATTATTATTGAAATATGTAAATAGTAATAAGAATGGAAAAATAGTTGTATATATAAATTATATAAGATGAACCCAAACAGTGAAATGTGACAATTTGGTGCGCGAATTCAAAAATTCAAATGAAAAAAGAGGAAGGAAAATTCGTATCTAGGTGACAACAAAAAAAGCCAAAAGGAGATCGAAAATAAATTTACAAGCGAATGCCACGCAACATTTTGGGAGAAAGAAAAACGAAATAACCCCAACATTTCAAGAACAAAACCAATATTACCTTAATTATACAACATATCCAAGTGTCCAAAGCTGATTTCTGCATATGTATGGTTCCTGATTTATGGTATTGGAGTTCCTGATAGAGCTTGGAGTGAGAGGGGATCCAGTTTCAGGGCATATCTTGAACACCGACATTTCCAGCCAGGTATAAAAACTTCAATAGTGCACATTCGGTCCTGAACAATTTCACAAATAACGTATTTCACATCTGAAGAACTTTATTTCACTGTATTTTGAACTATAAAATAAAACTTCACTCTCAAGGAAAAAGTGAGGTTCTGCCTATCTATCCATGATTTCATTTTTATGATTATCCGTGAATATTTGTAGATTCACATTAGTATAAGTTATTTCTCGTAGGCCAGGTGAAATTAAGTCTTCTTGAATAAAGGAAATAATTGCTTTTTGATACTTTGTTGTTTGTTTTCTACAATGATCAACAATCATTCCTACGACCATTGAATAAATTGAGTTTTGACATATCAAGTAGTGGCTAAATTGCCTGAACCGGCTATCTGAGATAAGAGGTGTACCAACTGTGCTAGCTGTGGTAAGAAAAATGATAACAATTGGCAGCAACGTGACGAGAGAACAGTTATTATTACATCATTGCAATATTATACAGGGTGAAAATACTTATCTGTATCATATCAATCTGGCTCACAAGAATAGCAAAAACTATAAGCAATCTTATTATATACAAACAATTTATATTTACAATTTATCATTACATTACAATATATATATATATATATATATATATATATATATATATAAAATAGTGTGTGTGTGTCATACTCGCATGGCGATATTGATGCGTTTCAATCCCTAGACATAGGCAATGCATTTTGTAATTTGGTGTTGAAGGAAGCTTGCTTCATAATTGGAAAGAAATGATGAAATATTATTTGCACCATTTGAATTGAAATGAATGAGTTGAAGGCACTCCTGAAAGAAGTGGAAATATCAGGTGAAATATTGCAGAACAATACATTGGAGACATTCAGTATACTAACCAACTGTTAGTACTGTGGAAAACCCATGGCACAATGGGATAATTCAAAGTCCTTTTTTCTAGAGCGGTATAGAAAATATTTCATTTTTTTCTATACCAATATTACTGAATATGAACTTTAATTCCTCAATATATATTTAAAAAATTATATATCCATAATTCTGTTCTCTTTTTTCCAGGACGATTTTCCCATTGCCAGTAATGCTTCCCTACACGTTGTTCCAGAAAGTACAAGAGAATTCTTTTATTGGTTAATTCTGACTATTTCGGTAATGGCGATCATAGGAAATTTACTTGCTATAAGATCGATTGTGAAAAGGTATCTCAAATATTTATTAATGCCTATAATGAAACTTATAAATAATCATGCAATCATAAATCTTCTATGTTTGAAAAATTATGTTATTTGGACCTGACAATTGATGCTCACTGACACTCGCAACATTTTTCAGTTATGATAATGAAGGAACTATTTCTGAAATTAGAATTTCAGACATTTATTATGTTTCGTCTCATGAAAATTCCATGGCAGTTAGAGATTAGGCGGGTTCTAGGACTCCCCCCCATTATGACGTCATAGCGTGACCTTGGAATACCAGAACGAATTCATTTGGTACATGACTGTGTGTGACCTTGACCTTTGATTGAACCAGTAATAATAATAATGAATCGACTTGTATTAACAGCAAGTTGGGTAAAAATACTATTACATACCTACATGATGGTCCTTAATTTTGACGAAGTCTCGCTTGAAGCTACTCACATACAACCAAATTAGGACCTCACATTCACAAATAGGATTCATTGCGAGTATGTACAAAATATTCGATATTGTTGTATGTATACATGAAACTTGTGAAGTGGCAATATTTGTAATTCCTCCAGTGACGTGGGTGAAGATGTGAGTTCATTGTTCATTGGGAAGAAATGGCTTGTATTTAGGTATATTTAAATTGGTTATTATTAAGATATTTCAGATCCTCAGTTAGGTTGTTAAAATAACAATTTAGTTCAAAAGAAACGATTTCAGAAACATTGTGGTGCAATAATGAAGCATTGTCAGATTATTCCTGTACACAGTATTTCTTAAAGGGACATTACAGCGAGAAATTAGTTTCTAATTGATAGTTGTCGGGTGGGGTGAGTTCATCTGTTTGAACATGTAATCACTAAGGTGATATATTCTCCGGTTCTTCATATCAAGCAAGGTTTTTTTTTTGAATGAGGAGATGGAATCAAACTATCTGATACCGTATATTGAGCAAACGCATGAGTAATAGATCGTTTGTATTTTATTTACATCAGATCGTAGAAGGCATGGGCCATATAAAAAGTCGCAATAGTCAAAATACCAAGTTAGTCACACAGTATAGCTTCACATCCAAATATGGCGATGACAATGAAGAAATTTTAAAGATAAGTATGCTTTCTTCATTAGGTTCTTAACACTCTCTAAAAATCTGAGGTCATTGACCAGTTGTACACCTAAATTTCTAGCGGAATCCACCATTTCCAAAACGTGACCATAAAAACCGATTTGCATATTATCTTGAACGAATTTCGTTTGGCCCAAGTTACCAAAGCACATCAAGGTTATTTGTCTAGTATTCAGTTGAAGAATGTGTTGCTGGGATATTAACAAAGCCTATCGTGGTTGTTTGTCTATTATTGAGTTGAGGAACTTGTTGCTGGGATACATTTTATTTGATTAGGATCATCTTTGATGCGAATCTGTGCATTTAAATAATTATGTCAAAATGGGTATACAGTCATGTGCATACGCTTGGATTTTGCAATGTTTGATATAGAAAAGATCTTAGACATAACAATGAAATAACAAAAAAAATAATGAGTATAAGTAAAAAGGAAATTATTGTTGGCTAAACGAATGAAAGAATGTGCCATTCCAAAATAGCCACATTTCATAACCTTTGGTGGTGCAGCCACATAGGTCAATCTGTCGATCAGACAAGGATTTGCATCATATTATGCAATGTATCACTAACGTTCGACGAGGTTTGAAGTAGCATTGCATTTTCGAGTATAGATGAAGTTCGAGAAGGGCAGTGGGCTTTGGACATCACCGTTAATATGATCTTCATGATTAGTATTCTCGTCACATCTTCATATGTTCAGATCAGTGTCGAAAGCTTCATAATATGTAGGGTGTAGTGCTGGATCTACGTATATTTTCAGAGGGACAAATTATGGATTTGCCACCTCTCAGATTCAAAAACCCAGAGATGTGATGGTACGGAGAATTCCTGAAATATGTCATACGAAATATTGGAAGAAACCACTGAAAATGCGAGAAACGTGGTATTTTTCTCCATGTAACTTATCTCGGAGCCCCAATTAGAAGTTTGATTTGATAAACAATTGAAGAAAAACTAACCCAGAAAATATGTTACAAGCAAACCGGGTCAATTTCATGAGCTTAGACTACTTAAATTAATATTGATCTGTTGAGTAGAACCGACAATTCAAAGACATTCAGCTGATGGAAATTCCTAACTTAATCGCTCATTTTGGTAACCACCAAATAAACATGTCTATTGAGTTTTCTCTGAGAGTATCGCAACGAACCCACTACTTTTTATTCAACATTTCTGTTTTATATTTTAGACTCTGAATCATACACTTCGTCTATGTACGTTTCAATACTCAAACATTGCGAGATCCCGCATTTCAACGAGATGGGCTCATAGTGTAGATTATTACAGGACGATCCACTGAGATGACTATGAATTCAGGCATATGCACTCCTCGGTAAGCGTTAGGTTTCACAAAAATCATGATCTGATGCAAAACATATATGCAAAATCAGAATTTGATCAAACAAATTGAATTCTATCCCAATTAGAAAGCGGAGATCACACATACCTTGCTTCAGTGACCCAAGGTGACGCTATGATGTCAAAGTGCTGAGGAGAACCCAGAACTAGACTGAATCTTTTACTAATATTGAAGCGTAATACCTATGATGCCCAACAATGCATCGTTTGTGGAATACAGGAAGAATCTGAAGAAATACCAATCAAATCTCAAGTATTCTCATGAATTCCAATCCTAGATATTTAATACTTTTGTACTGAACATTTTACCATAGCAGAATTAAATCAAACATGAAATCACTTCAGCAGATAATATATATATATATATATATATATATATATATATATATATATTGTAACGTAAATTAAACTTAACTTGGTTTAACTAATTTATTTAACACTTAAATATACAACTTAATTTATATTACTACGTCACTGTATAGCTCGATCGTATGGGCTCGTTCAGACTGTTTTTTTCCTCTTGAGGGCTGTCTATTTATCTCCGATACAGCATTCTCGATGTTTCCAATTCTGGTGGTTGGTGCCCAGCATGTTCCAGTTATTTCCAATATCGACCGTTGTTATCTGCCGCGTCGTGACTGGATGGTTCTCGAATATCTCCGGGGATGATCTCATCGCTGTCGACGGCAACGCGCGAGGCGACAGGTCCGGCCTAGGTTCGTTACATTGCCCCCTTCTTAAAGACATTTCGTCCCGAAATTTCATCCTTGGAGTGTGACGATATCTGCATGACTTCCCATATCTGCACCGTGAAGTTCGATGGAAGTAACACTCCACGGTCTTCATGATCGGTCGTGGAAGAGGGTTACAGCAAACCAAAATCTTGACGCCGCTGGATCTGAATATCGCCTCCAGCATACTTCTTATGACTCTCCAGTCCAACCCATCAATACCACAGGATAATTTTGGAATTGCTAGATCCACCAGGTTCTGGTCCACCATAGTATCTCTTAGTTTGGTGAGACTCTTCCAGACATCTTCATAGGACGGTTTATCTTGGGAATGCCTCTTGGTAACTAGGTAGTAGATGTTTCTCTGGCCTTTCTTCAGCTGCAGCACCCCACCAACTTCTGGATTCTTTCTCCCGCAGTGTTTGGGGTTGACCAAATTTCTTGGAGAACACTACGGCGATGCCCCTGGACATTCGAAGATCTTCTGCCACACAGTGCGCTAGTGCGTAGTCAGCAGGCACCTCGAAAAAGGGCTCGTGACTCCCCTCTAGTAACCCCATGTAGAACTTTCTGCCCGTTTGAATACAAGGACATAAACTTCTCGAACGTCATATCATCCTCCGGTGGCTTGAGGGTGCGAACTTGGTCATGGTTTCCAGCGTAAGGGGCCAACCTGTTGAAATGGACGACCCTTGGTTTCCTCGGGTGGCTTATGGATTCGGTACACAAGGTCGTTTATCCTTTTCACGATTTTATACGGCCTTCCCACGAGTTCCGCAACTTTGGTGATAGTCCACGACGACGTTTGGGGTTGTACAGCCAAACCAGGTCATCAACCTTAAATCCTCCAGCGTCGGCCTTGATGTCATAGGTCTTCTTCATTTTATCGCTGGCACTCTGAATGTTCAACCGGACTCGTTCGTGGATGTCGTCCATTCTCTGCCGAAGTTTGCTGACGTAGTCCTCTCCCGCAGTGTCTTGTCCTGGCGGTATCCCAAACTTCAGGTCACAAGGCAGAGCAGTTCTCGGCCCATTATAATACTAGCAGGAGTTTGACCGGTTGACTCGTGTACTGCGGATCGATAGGCCATCAGGAACAAATGAAGATACTGGTCCCAGTCTCTTTGATGGTCAGAGACAACCTTGGACAAGTGGCGGTTGATCGTCCTGTTCATCCGTTCCACCATTCCATCGGACTGCGGATGTAGGGCCGTCGTTCTTGTCTTGCGGATGTTCAGCAGTAGACATATTTCTTGGAAAAGGTTGGATTCGAAATTTCTGCCTTGATCCGAGTGCAGCTCCATTGGAATACCGAATCGACATATCCATTCTTTTCACCAAGACGTCGGCGACGGTATGGCTTCCTGGTTGGCAGGGCATAGGCTTCCGCCCACTTACTGAAGTAGTCCATTGCCACAAGGATGTATTTATTCCCGTGGTCGGATACGGGAAACGGGCCGGCGATGTCAATGGCGATTCTCTCGAACGGGCTGCCTACGTTGTACTGACGCATCGGGGCCTTGGGTCGTATTCGAGGTCCATTGCTAGCAGCACATACAGCGCACTTTCTGCACCAGTCCTGGACGTCAGCTTGACAATTGGCCCAGTAAAACCGCTGCCTCACTTTCTGCAGGGTCTTCGTCACTCCCAGATGTCCTCCGGCGACTCCATCATGGATTTCCCGCAGCACTTCCTCTCTTGTTCCTGGGAACAATGATTTGGCGTCTGTCTTCCCCACCAATATCGGCCTCCAACACACGTTTCAGGATCCCATTGTCCAGAATAAGAGAGTTCCATTGTGCCCAATAGGACTTAACAGCCGGCGAGTAACCTGCGACTTCCTGCCATGATGGTCTTCGATTGCCCTTCTTCCAGCTGACGACTAAGCCAAGGTCGGGGTCTCTCTTGGTCTTTCTGGATCTTGCTGTCATTCCAGTTGTCATCCATTGCCGCGGTTCTACAAAGTGTTGCTTCTTTCTTTCTGCTCGTCGGCAATGAGAGCAATCATCTGGACATGGTCTTCGCGACAAGGCATCTGCATTCTTATGGCTAGTTCCGGCTCGATGTTCGATCTCGAAATCGAATTCTTGGAGTCTCTCGATCCAACGTGCTACTTGACCCTCAGGATTTTGAACTGTAAGAGCCATTTGAGAGCTGCATGGTCGTTCTCAACAGGAATCTTCTTCCATACACGTACTTGTAGAAGTGTTCCACTCCTTTACAACAGCTAACAGCTCTCGCCTGGTGACACAGTAATTGCGCTCTGGTTTGCTAAGCGTCTTGCTGAAATAACCAATGACCTTCTCCTGTCCCTCCTGGATCTGAGATAGGACAGCTCCAAGTCCCACGTTGCTGGCGTCCGTATCCAAAATGAATTTCCCTTTGGGTAGGGATAGCTCAGTATAGGTGCGTTGATCAAAGCTCTTTCAGCTTCCTGAATGAGT
Organism: Gonioctena quinquepunctata; assembly: GCA_018342105.1. Classification (NCBI taxonomy): domain Eukaryota; kingdom Metazoa; phylum Arthropoda; class Insecta; order Coleoptera; family Chrysomelidae; genus Gonioctena; species Gonioctena quinquepunctata. The sequence continues at coordinate 35,054 of JAFIRS010001613.1, forward strand.
CTTGACATTCTTCGGGCCACTGGAACTCTGTTTGGCCTTCCGTGAGCTTGGTCAGTGGTTTAGCGATGTTGACGAATCCCAGCACATATCGGCGATAGTATGTGCATAAACCAAGGAAACTTCGAAGTTGGTGAATGTCTTTTGGGATGGGCCAATCCTTAACAGCTTTGATCTTCTGGTCATCCACTGCTACTCCTTCCCCAGAGACAACGTGGCCGAGGTATCGTCCTTCTTTTGGAACAGATGGCATTTCTAGGCTCAGCTTCAATCCGAGTTCCTCAGTCGCAGGAATACTTCCTCCAAGTTTTTCACGTGGTCTCAAACGATCTGCCGACCACAATTATGTCGTCGAGATACACTAGACACGTGTTCCATGAGAGTCCCTTCAGTACTGTTTCCATCAATCTTTTGAATGTGGCGGGAGCATTACAGAGCCCGAATGGCATAACGGTGAACTGCCACAATCCTGAGCCGATGGTAAAAGCAGTCTTTTCTCGATCTTCCTGAGCCAGTTCTACTTGCCAATATCCACTCTTTCAGATCAAGGTCGAGAAAATCGTGGCACCAGCCAACGTGTCTAGGGTGTCATCTATTCTCGGGGGAGGGTAACTGTCCTTCTTCGTGACATTATTAAGTTGGCGATAGTCTACACAAAAGCGTGTCGATCCATCCTTTTTCTTCACCAGTACGACTGAAGAGACCAGGGACTGTCAGATGGTTCGATAACTCCTTCTTTTCCCATATCGCTGACTATTTTTCAGCCTCTTCCTTCTTGGCAAGAGGAAGTCTTCTTGCTGATTGCCGGATCGGTCGGCACCCCGTATCAATCTTGTGCTGGACCACATTAGTTCGACCTCCTTTTCCTTGTCCGGTATCGAAGATGTCTTGGTACTTTTAACTAAATCTCTTAGTTTGGGCTGTTGAGCTGGTTTTATATCTTTGGAAGAGATGGCAACTAATTTTTCTAGTTCTGTGGGCAAGTTGTTGGGTTGGCTAATCGTACCTCGTACACTCCGGATCACTGAGGAAACTGACGAGCAGTGCCCCAATATTGTTCCTTTCTTCAAGGTCACTGGAAAATAATTGATATCATGACCCTTACGGGCACAAATTTGTCAGCACGCAACAAGGTCTTCCCTAGTGCAATCCTCGTCCAATTTTCTCATCATGAAGTTTGGGCTCGAACATCACCACGTTTCCACTGCTCGTACTCCCGTCCAGGCGAGCCTCCAGAATGGTTTCAGCCCTCTCAGGTACGCTTACATCTTCAGCCAACAACACACGGATCAACCCTCACTTCTCCCATGAAGCACCAGCTCTTCTCCGTTGACACGTAGGACGCCGTTTTTTGAAATCCAATGCAAACCCTCTGGAATTCATGATGTCCATTCCGATGATTGCATCGTCTTCGATGTCCGCTAAGTGCCTGATGTTTCACTTTAGTGCTGCCAAAATTATTTCAATCGGTAGCTCGCCATATCAGTAGCTGGCTCCCTGTTGCTGTGCGTAGCTTCCAAGTTGTCGGTTCAATCCGTTCCGGTGTTCTGGCAAAGGAAGGCCGAGAATTGTCCTAGTCGCACCTGTATCTAGCAGCATGGTGCAAGGCTCGTTATTGATGAGACCGTCTACGAAGACACCTTTGTTCTGTCGTTGAGGATAGCGACATATGCGTGTTAACCGGGGCTTCCCGGGACACATGCCGACGATTGCCCCTTCTCGTCAACCTTTTTAGTTTTCCTGCATCGGAGTCGATGAATGTTGGACATTTGCTACGCACATGTCCAATTTTGCCAACCGGCATCTTATCTGTCTTTCTCAGGCAACACTTCCTTCATCACTTTTCTTATGGCAGCTTCCAAGTCAGCATGCTCCTGTGAGTCTTCTTCAATACTTCGAACTTTACTTTGGTTTTGCAGGATTGTTTTGCTGCCTCAAATTCCAAAGCGCGTGCCAGTCGTCTACGAGATGTTGGGACGAGCTTAGTGTCAACGCTTGTCTGGTTTCTTGGTCACGGAGTCCATCCAAGAATGCCTGAACCGCTAATCGCTCCATTACATTTTCCGGTGTGGCTGGATATGCAAGACGAACCAAGCGTGCAATGTCAGCTCCGAATTCTTGTAAGGATTCGCCCGATTTCTGGCAGCGATTTTTCAGTTGGGAGTGGTATACGTGTTCCAAATGGGCCTGGCCATATCGTAATTCTAGATGTTTAATCAGCTGATCATAGTCCTCCTGTTCTTGGCGGTTAGAGTTTGTAGAATATTCGTCGTTTTCTCCACGTAATGCAAGTGTTAGTGCTATAGCTCTTTCCCCTGCATTCCATCCATTTGCTTTGGCGCTGCTTCAAACTGTCGGCGGTAATTTTCCCATGGAGTTTTTCCGTCGAATTGAGGCGGCTTCATGGAAAAGCTTCCTATTTCGTAGAAATGACCTTGACATCTTAGTAAACCCTCTTGAACTTTATCCAAGTTCAAACTCAAGTCCAGCATTGCATTTTGTTAACCATCTCTGTGGAGGGCGCACTATCAATTCGTTTTTCCAGCTTACTGATCGTTTCCTTCATCTTGTCCATCTCTGCCTCGACGGTTCCTATTCTTTTTCTAGACGATTCGCCACACCACAGAGTTCTTTTTAAGTCTTCTGTGTTTTCTAGAGCTTATCTTCCAGGCTTTTGAATTTTGTTGCAGCTCTTCTTTCAAGGATTCTATTATCGGACTCAAATCACCTCCGGAACTTCGAATAAAAATGTTTCTGGGTCCTCACCTTCTTGTATAAGTCCTTCTGCAAGTCTTTCCTGGAGTATTGCTTTTACCCGTTGTTTCCAGTTCCTCTTCCTCCATCCTGTTTCAATTCCGCTACCTTCAAATCCGCAAGGCGCACTTTTCTTGAACAAATTTTGTCTTTGACGAAGTATCAGTCTGTTTCACCCGAAAAGTTTATCAGTTTGTTAAAAATTCACTTCGCGAATTCTTTTCCACGGGCCACCAGTCTATTGTCTGTTTCACGCGAAGAGTGTATCAGTTTATATTCCCACGCACAATTGTCCACTTCGCGAAAACCGGGCCACTGTCTATTTTCTGTTTCACGCGAACAGTATATCAGTTTATATTCCCACGCACAATTGTCCACTTCGCGAAAACCGGGCCACTGTCTATTTTGGGCGTACAAAAAGGTCTATCAATTTATTTTTCTGACTATCCACTCCACGATCACTTGTTTATTTTCAAAATCTCACTTCCGACACCAATTGTAACGTAAATTAAACTTAACTTGGTTTAACTAATTTATTTAACACTTAAATATACAACTTAATTTATATTACTACGTCACTGTATAGCTCGATCGTATGGGCTCGTTCAGACTGTTTTTTTCCTCTTGAGGGCTGTCTATTTATCTCCGATACAGCATTCTCGATGTTTCCAATTCTGGTGGTTGGTGCCCAGCATGTTCCAGTTATTTCCAATATCGACCGTTGTTATCTGCCGCGTCGTGACTGGATGGTTCTCGAATATCTCCGGGGATGATCTCATCGCTGTCGACGGCAACGCGCGAGGCGACAGGTCCGGCCTAGGTTCGTTACAATATATATAGCGTCCCTTCACTCAAGTATTCTCATGGATTCCTAGATATTTAATACTTTTGTACTGAACATTTTACCATAGCAGAATTAAATCAAACATGAAATCACTTCAGCAGATAATATATATATATAAATATATATATATATATATATACATATACCAATGATGATGTATTATCTTTGGTTTTGGATATTTCAGTGAATAAACTCATCTTCCTTTATGATTTCTTCTGAACTGCGTCAATTTTGCCGATCACTCTCCATGAATGTCAGTGGGCTGTCCGAATCAACTAACTGTATGATTTGTAATCCTCCTATAAAATTGTTTCTTCAAAGTACTGATTTAGATTTCTTCACTCCAAAATCCAGCTGTCCTCCTTCTAATATGCATATTTCTGTTCATCTATATGTTAATCAATACGTGAACCATCGAAGTTTGTAACCTCTTCTAGGCGGCTGTGAAGTTGACAATGCTTATAAGAGTATTTCAAGTAATTGCTTCACAAGTATTTGCATCTATGTGTTTCGGAAAATAAAAATTATTTGCAGTATTTAATATTGCAGTATTGTAGACTGAAAGTTTTACAGTTACAATTGATACCTCCTCCCCGAAAATTGTTATTTATGAAAGATCATCCAAAAAGAAACAACATATGAAGCTTGGACAGCCTGGAACAGTATTCAAATCGACTCCCAAAAATGACTTGTTGGAAAATTGCATGGAATGTCTTGCATTCGTCTGGATACTAACGCATTGATCAAGGCTGAGTAGTTTGTATTTCACGAGTACAGACCATTTAAAATTGATTCAAGATCATTAGGAATAACTCCAACAAAATAGGTGATATTTGCAACTACTATGAGGAAAAATTGAGTATAACACTAACAGAAATGGCGTATGGAAGACTGCCACCATCTGTATCAGTGTAAGGCTTCATGGTCTGTGTATTTCGGCAATCTTGCAGCATTTTGTATTTGGAACATTTTTGAAGATATAATAACGAATTGTATTCAAAGATAACTACACAAAAGCCCGTTTAGCAAGGGAATGCACTGAAACATCAAACGTCAAAGACATTTTGTCATGCCATACAGGAGTTGTTGAGTGAATTCAACAAATGAAGAGGTTAGAAATTCAGGCTGACAATTCCTCACTGGCTATTACAGAACGATTGGAGCGAGAGAGAAACCGTACAGTCATGATGGTGGATAAAGGAAATCCTGGAAAAAATAATCCATACAAACTATGATTGTAACAGTATGCCTAATGATTGGTTCCATTCCTTACGCCCACAATGCGATCCGAATGTGAAAAATTTTTTTAGAAGTATGATGAACTATACAGAATAATGGTGAAACTAAGACACAAAAACAGGAGATCGTTATGAAGGTAATAAGTGGTCAGAACAAGACAGGGAATCCGGAAAAAATAAGGTATAGAAGGAAAATATAAAATCTAAGAAGATAAAGATCCAGGCTGAGCCAACATTAGACTACATTATGTCTGTAGAGGACCTACCTGATACTTTGGATTCCAAGACCATCAAGTAAAGGGACACTATATACCTACATGGCCTTATCGGGGTGAAATAGTAATTGTATGAAATCTAAGAAGTTGAAGAACCAGGCTGAGCCAGCAATAGACTACATTATGTCTGTAGAAGACCTAGCTGATACTCTGGATTCCAAGACAATCGAATGAAGGGACGCTATATATATATATATATATATATATATATATATGAATGGAAAGAATATCGAGGGGATAGGTAAACAAAACGGAAGCAAATTTACGGTTCGGTTTCATGACGGGGTGAGATTACCTTGGGAAAATGACGAATCAACAGTATCAGAACAGAAGCCGCAGATTTTGTTTCGGGTTCAGACTGAATTCCAGGTCAATCAGTCGGGGCATTATATGCCGGTGATGAGTCAGATTTAGATATGGAATGGTAGAATATCGGGTAGGTAAAAAAACGGAAATAGTGCAGTGAATGTGTTTTCGGTTCATCGGGAGCGATGACAAATTGGGAAAATAATCGGAGCACGGAGTCAGTTGGTTTTCGGTTATTCGATTTACCAATAACTACGGAGGTATTATATTGCTAGTGGGAAGAGGTCGATTATAATAAATCGGAAAGAATAGAGGATATATTCAAGTGAGTTCCCGGAGCTGGCTCGGCTCCTACGGTGGAAAGGATGAATAACCTTTGTAGAAAAACAGTACGAACCCATTTGGTTTCGCAGACCTTGATCAGGGCAAACACGTCACCACGCAGGTAGCTATAGCTGCCTCCGTGGTGACGTTGGTTGCTGCCCTGGAATGCAGGGTCTGCTAACCGAAACCACAAATGTGCGGCTGGCTTCTGTTTGTTGACTCCGTGATTTGTCGTTTTCTACCAAGTGTTGTTCATCCTTTCACTTCTTCACCGTACTGATGAGGCCGAGAGCCCGAAACACGTGTCTACGGTTAACACTTCTCACTGAGGGCTATGTCCGTTAAATTTCTTCCGTTTTGTTTACCTATCCCCTCGATATTCTTTCCATTCATATCTATAATCCTGACTCGATGTCACGCAGGTAGCTATAGCTGCCTCCGTGGTGACGTTGGTTGTTGCCCCTGGGAAATTTAGGGTCTGCAACCGAAACCACAAATGTGCGGCTGGCTTCTGTTTGTTGACTCTGCTGATTTGTCGTTTTCTACCAAGTGTTGTTATCCTTGCACTTCTTTACCGTACTGATGAGGGCCGAGAGCCCGAAACACGTGTCTACGGTTAACACTTCACTGAGGGCTATGTCCGTTAAATTTCTTCCGTTTTGTTTACCTATCCCCTCGATATTCTTTCCATTCATATCTATAATCCTGACTCGGATGTCACGCAGGTAGCTATAGCTGCCTCCTGGTGACGTTGGTTGTTGCCCTGGAATTCAGGGTCTGCTAACCGAAACCACAAAATGTGCGGCTGGCTTCTGTTTGTTGACTCCGTTGATTTGTCGTTTTCTACCAAGTGTTGTTCATCCTGCACTTCTTCACGTAATTGATGAGGCCGAGAGCCCGAAACACGTGTCTACGGTTAACACTTTTACGAGGGCATGTCCGTTAAATTTCTTCCGTTTTATATATATATATATATATATATATATATGGAAAGAGAGTAATATCGAGGACTGTTAAAAACAAATGCAAGGACTTATCGGACATGTCTCAGAGAAAAGTGCATGACAGGTTAGGTTTCGGCTTCACGGTGGAGAAGTGCGCGATGAACAACTTGGGAAACGACAATCCGGAGTAAACAGTTGAGCCGCCATTTTGTCAGCAGACCTGACTTGGGAACAATAGGAGGTATTGCTGGTGACGAGTTCAGAAATATAAATATGAAAAGATATCGAGGGACTGTTAACAATGGAAGGAATTTATCGGATATAGTTCTCAGAGAAAGGTCGTAGAATGTTTGCCTCGACCCTCATCAGTACGGTGGCTTCTGCTAGTTGACCCTGCTGATTTGTCGTTTTCTACCAAGTGTTGTTCATCCTTGCACTTTCCACCGTACTGATGAGGGCCGAGAGCCCGAAACACGTGTCTACGGTTAGCACTTTTCTGAGGGCTATATCCATTAAATTCCTTCCATTTGTTTCAACAGTCCCCTGATATTACTCTTTCATATTTATATTTCTGACTCGGATGTCACGCAGGTAGCTATAGCTGCCTCCGGGTGACGTTGGTTGTTGCCCTGAATTCAGGGTCTGCTGACCGAAATCACAAATGAGCGGCTGGCTTCTGTTTGTTGACCTGCTGATTTGTCGTTTTCTACCAAGGGTTGTTCATCCTTGCACTTCTCCACCGTACTGATTAGGGCCGAGAGCCTGAAACACGTGTCTAGGGTTAGCACTTTTCTCTGAGGGCTATGTCCATTAAATTCCTCCATATAAATAAATATATATATATATATATATATATATATATATAAATATATATACATATATATATATATATATATATATATGTTTGTAATTTGATTAGTTCAGGGACACATTTTGTATATCGACGTATATAGGTTAATTCGATCATATATAAGATGGGGTTCCCATTGATATCCGAAAAATGAAAATATGTACAGCCGTTCTGATTCTAAAGCAGTTTTGGGAAAAACAGTATACTTCCAGGACATTCCATTGGATTAGTAAAGTGATTATCTGAAGTATATAGGTTTTTTTCTGTTATATATCACTCAGTGTATTTGGGGGTTATAAAATAATAAAAATGTTTGAATTCGTTTGGATTTGACAAATGTTTTTGGAAGAAAGGTATACTTCCAGGACATTTTCATTGATTCAAATCGGTAAAGTAATTCACCCATGTATATATGATATTTCAGTCATATATCAATTAAGATTATCTTTATGTATTTGAAAATTGAAGATATATGAGAGCATTTTCATTTAACAAATAATATTGATGAAAATAGTATACTTCCAGGACACTTTGATTGACACATGTAACTATTCATGTTTTTTTGGTCATAGGTATGCCACTTGAAGTTTCCGAGGATATTGAAAAAAGGGGAAATTATGAATTCGTTACAAATCTATTCAATTGGGATTACCAAAGTGATTTTTCTTGGTCACTGGAAGTTTTCATTAGGTATTAAAAGTAAAAGGGAAACATTCTCAATTGAATATTGATAGAAAGATTTTTCTGTGAATTGAAAAATCCACGATTAAAATTAAGTTATTTTTTGTGAAGGTCTAACAGAAAACAACTACTTTCCCGGCTAAAGCCACGCTGGACATTGAACTACATCTGATAGATATTCTGAAAAGGCCCTAACTCAAAGAAAATCTGAAATTGAAAATTTGCATTTTCATTCAGATAGTTATTTTATTTTCTATTCCAGTCTTGATTAAGAACTCATGAAGATGAATGAGGCAAAAAGAATGTTTTCCAAAAGAGAGTACTCACCAGAAATCATTCGTAACATTGAAGCAGGAGAGACATCGCATTCACTAGGTCTTCAATACAATTTTGTCGACGAAAATCTATTTCACGCTTCCACGATCATCAGGAAGACCGGAAGAAATGGGAAACACATTTTCAAGAAGCAATCTCACTTTGCAAAGATGGAAAAAGTTAGAATCATTTCTTTTGGAAAGACACTTAGAAATTAGTTTTTCTGACATTAAAACCTATCATGGGGTATGATAGATTGATTTGTTGAAAATATAAACAGGATGTTCATAAAATCAGATGTGGAATCATCTGCGACTGAAAAGATAAAGTCCTTTCGCTTGACTCGTAGTAGTCTCGGATGCTGACGAGGTAGATGAAGCAATATGGATAGGTTCATTTGCTATTTCAATTATAATTTGATATTCTGCTTTGTTATCGTAATTTCATGCAAAATTATAAGAGAATGAGAAAACCTGCCAAAATACTAGACATCTACCACATCAGCACTCAAAACCTGTACTATAAGTCACGTGGTCCCTCAGCAAACGAATCACTGACCGAGCGTTCTCACTGCACACAGTCCGACCCATGACGCCTTTACTAGCACTCACATGCAATTTTCTCTTACGTCTTGCAATTTCGACAGAAAATTCATAATCTCCAATCCGAAAAATCCCAAGATACCAATTTCGAATAAAATCGGATCATACATTTCAGAACGCGTCCGCCATCTTGAATTCATAAATTAAAATGACACCTCCGACCCCAAAAACCCCTAACTCCTATTTCCTCATTTTGAATAGAATAAGGACAACATATATTTTTTGCTAATTATTTCTGCATTCTTCGGAAATTGCGATTGAAAATATTGAAAAATCCTATTGGATGTGGAGATTTCTAATATTTATTATACTCTCCATAAAAACACAATTACACTCAAGGGAATCACCAAACCTGGGACATGCGACAAGATGAGTTGACCAGAAAGTATAGCTTTGTGGAAGAACTAAGCACAAAGCCAAGTCGCAAAAGGAAATGGGACAAAGACAACATGCCAAGAATTGATGGATATGCATTAAGTGGTACCCAAGTGGTTCCAGAACTACCTTAGTAACTAGAATATGTGTATATGGGCCTGAAACCAAGTACTTTGAAAGCTTAGGCAAATCCTCGAATATCTTTCTAGCGGAAATTCAGGCTATTGGAAAATACCTCTAGTTCAATATAGAAAAAATATCAACAGAAAAATCATTATCATGTAGAGTCAGCAGACATCAATAGTGAATTCTATATAATCACCGAGGATTGACGGGATTGCTAAGAAATACTAAACGAACTGAACAAGAATAATACGGTTAATAGGGTTCCGGACACCGGAGTGGAGGGAATGAAAGAGTAGACGAACTCGCAATAATACTAATTTTGAGTCGGCGCCAAACAAACAAGCAAATAAATTACGTAAAGTATAAAATTATGGCAGCAGGGTGCGTTCTCGAAGTCGATATCCCGAGACAGCTACTGAATGGGCTCACACGTGAGGGCACAGTCGTTGCGAGTGGTCATGGGAGAGTGCATTTTTGGATTATAATTGTTTATGCTGGACATTTCACGTTGCATTTGTATGTTATTTTGTTTTGACTATTTCTTTAAAGTAATTCTAAGTTCTTCGTTGATTGTTTGTTTGGCAACGACTAAAAAAATAAGTTACTTAAAATTAGTTCTGAAACTTAGTTATTGATGCTAAAGAAGGTTATTTTTATTTTTGATCTCCAGTTTCTTTTTCGTAGGTTTAATTTTTTGGTAACAAGTTTTAATTTTTTTTATTTTATGATGAAATCTAGTAACTATCAATTTGGAATACCTAAAAAATACTTACTTACCCACCTTACTTCAACTATTAATTGCTTTATACTATAACTTACCCATTCAGAGACAGAATTTCGAAAAATACTGAAACACGTATTTCTTTATTGAACTTTCACCCCCCCTTTCAACCCTTAGGGGTTGCATTTATGAAAACAACTCTTACAAAGACATAAAATACCAATTTTCATGACCCAAACTTGTGAACTAACGGAATCCTCATACAAACTTTCACCCTACCTGTCAACCCTTCAGGGATTGAATATCTGAAAACACTGAAATACCAATTTTTATGAACACAACTTGAAAACTAACGGAATTTCTATACAAACTCCCAATCCCAATTTAACCCTCATTTCACCCAATAAAGGGTTGAATTTCCAAAAACACGGAAACACGTATTCTTTATTTGTAACAAAGACACCCAAACACCCATTTTCACGATCCTATCTTCCAACCTTACTATACAGACTTTCAACTTTAGGGTTGAATTTTCAAAAACCCTGAAACACATTCACCTTCATTTGTGAAGAAGAGCCCAAATACTAATTTCCATGACTCTAATCTCAAAACCAACTGTACTTTCACTTTCACCCCCTGTCTCATCCACCTTTTCACCCCTTCAGGAATAGAATATCAAAAAAATATGCTGTCAAAATTTTAGTTCTTAGGACCAGCGGTTTGGTCTGGGCGTTGATCGATATCAGTCAATCCCGTGAGTCAGTTAGTCAGACATGTTATTATATATGTACATATTACCCCAAACACGAGGTAGCTGAGAACCGTTGGAAATCCGTCAACTGTCTTCCTTTCATAAACAGAATAATCGCGGGTATTCTGAAACCCTAATGAATGGGACTTCGGTGAATCTTGATAGATATCACATTGTACCATCCAATGAAGTGGAGAGAGACAGTTTGTCTTGGACGATTGAACAGTAAGATCGGTATTGAATAAACATAGATTATTACAATGGCAAAACAATTAATATCTATCATCTATATATCTACCAAATACGCTACATTTTCTGGTACCGTACCGCGTATTGCCTACTATAAGAATCTGTCTACACTGATCTGGAACTATACAATTGTCCCGGGATCATACATTAAACCTAAGAAAATGTCCCAGAACTAATCAATTTACAAATATATATCTGGTATATGTTGCGAGATTATTATTTTCTGTTCTATAATGAATATATATTTATTTCTTTCACCGATTGTAAATGATGATTTCATATAGGTATAACTCTATACTATTGAGATGAGACTAGCTGTTCAAGCATTTCTGAAAGAATGTGTGAAAAAATGCTACCTTATGAGTGAAACGGTAGAAACGTTATTTACTAAACAATTGCAATGAATTCCTGGAGCAATTTCACCATTGGTCTTGTATTGAAATACTCACATACACACCATACCTTCGTATACAGTATACATACATAACGTTCCCATAAGTTTCAAGTTTATGAGTGTTCAAATCAAAATGAAGTATACATTTTCGCTAAATGGTTTAGATATGAATAAAAATGAATTCAACATTTTAAAACGGGAAGCTTTCATTGAAATGCATTAAAAAGAAAAAAAAATATTTAATTTCTACAGGGCGGGCCCTTTGTATCCAAGACTGTCAACGCCTTGCGGGTCCGAAACAGAATAATTGGGGTATACTGAAACCATAATGAATAGACTACAGTGAATCTTAATAGAAATCAATTGTACCATCAAATGAAGTGGAAAGAGACCGTTTGTCTTGGACAATTGAACAGTAAAGATCGATATTGAATATAAAGGTAAAACATAGATTATTACAATGGCAAAAACAATTTATCAGTCATCTTATATCTACCAAATACGCTACATTTTCTGGTACCATACCGCGTATTCACTAATATAAAAATCTGTCTACACTGATCTGAACTATACAATTGTCCCGAATCATAATTAAACCCAAGAAAATGTCCCAGAACCAATCAATTTACAAATATATATCTGTTATATGTTCCGAGATTGTTATTTTCTGTTCTACAAAAGAATATGTATTTATTTTTTCACCGATTGTAAAAGATTATTTCATATAGCTATTGATCTATACTATTGAGATGAGACTAGCTGTCCAAGCATTTTTAAAAGAATGTGTGGAAAAATGCTACCTTACAAGTGAAACGGTAAAAACGTTATTTACTAAACATTTGCAATGAATTCCCGGATCAATTTCAAATTTTTTGATCTTGTATTGCAAATACTCACCAAACCTCGTATACAGTATACATACCATATAACGTTTCCATAAGTATCAAGTTTATGAGTGTTCAAATCCAAATGAAGATTTTATTTTCAGCTAAATGGTTTAGATATGAATTTATAATGAATTAAACATTTTCGAAAGGTAAGCTTTCATTAAAATGCATTAAATAAGAAAAAGTCTTTATTTCTACAGGACGGCCATTTGTATCCAAGACCGTCAACGCCTTGCAGCTCAGAAACAGACATAATCGCGGGTATTCTGAAACCTTAATGAATGAGACTTCAGTGAATCTTGATAGATATCACATTGTACCATACACCAAAATGGAAAGAGACAATTAGTCTTGGACGATTGAACAGAAGAAATCGGTATTGAATATACATGTAATACATAGATTATTACAATGGCAAAAAAACTACATACCTATCATCTATATATCTACCAAATACGCTAAATTTTTCTGGTACCGTACGCGTATTCACTAATCCGAAAATATATCTACACTGATCTGGAACTATACAATTGTCCCGGAATCATACATTAAACCCAAGAAAAGGTCCCAGAACTAATCAATTTACAAATATATATCTGGTATGTGTTGCGACATTGCTTTTTTCTGTTCTATAATGAATAAGTATTTATCTTTTCACCGATTGTGAATGATGATTTATATAGCTGTAGCTCTATACTATTGAGATGACAGTTGCTGTCCAAGCATTTTTGAAGCATGTGTGAAAAAAATGCTACCTCACAAGTGAAATGGTAAAATAGTTATTTCATCAACTAGTTTATATGGTGGCGATTAATGATCGAGATATTTTAACGCGAGAACGAATCGAGCGCGTTAATGTTCGAGATTATTATTCGCTGTTTCAAAATATGAGTTGATTACAAAAATTTTTCATCGACATTTGAATAATATTCAAATTCGAGTATGTTTAGTTGCCTATAACACAATTATACATTATTGGACCAAATCGACCATTTACAGATTATTCGTGGTCGATTTTGGTGTAAGTTTGGTTGCATATATCACAATTATGCATTGAAAGATACTTCGAAGGTTGATAGGAGTCATTAACGATTGATTTCGTGTAGATTATACAGACTCGTTGATCGGGTCGCCGGAATACGTATACTATTCCAATGAATTCTGGAGCAATTTCACTCGTTGGTCTTGTATTTCAAATACTCACTATTGCCCCTTCGTATGTCAGTTTGTCAATCAGAAGTGTGTTTTCAGTGTTTCGAAAAACCATTCGAAAATTAAAATTATACATGTTCGTTTTTTCAATATTTATAAAATCTGTCAGTATTTCACCAAAAACTGATATGTATACATACCTGATAACGTTTTCCATAAGTATCAAGTTTATGAGTGTTCAAATCAAAATGAACTATATTATTTTCCGCCAAATGGTTTAGATATGATTAAAAATAAATTAAACATTTTCGAAAGGTAAGCTTTTATTAAAATGCATTAAATAAAAAAAAACTTCAATTACCACAGGACGGCCGCATTTGTATCCAAGACCGTCAACGCCTTGCGGTTCAGAAACAGAATAATCGCGGGTATACTGAAACCTTAATGAATGCGACTTCAGTGAATCTTGATAGATATCGCCCATTGTATCATTCACTAAAGTGGAAAGAGACAGTTTTTCTTGGACGATTGAACAGTAAAAATCGGTATTGAATATACATGTAATATATAGATTATTACGATGGCAAAACAACTAATACCTATCATCTATATATCTACCAAATACGCTACATTATCTGGTACCGTACCGCGTATTCACTAGCATAAAAATATTTCCACCCTGTGCCGGAATCATACATCAAATACAAGAAAATGTTCCAGAACTAATCAATTTATAAATATATATATCTGGTATGGGTTGCGAGATTGATAATTTCTGTTCTATAATGAATAAGTATTTCTCTTTTTCACCGATCGTAAATGGTGATTTCATATAGCTGATTTCATATAACTGTATTGAGATGACAGTAGCTGTCCAAGCATTTTCACAAGCATGTGTGGAAAAAATGCCACCTCACAAGTAAAACGGTAAACACATTATTTACTCAACTATTTCTATGAATTCCTGTAGCAAATTCACTTGTTGGTCATGCCTTTCAAACACTCACCATTGCCCCTTCGTATGTCAGTTTGTCAATCAGAAGTGTGTTATTAGTTTCTCGAAAAACTATTTGGGAGTTTAAATTATACATGTTCGTTTTTCCAATATGTATAAAATCTGTGGGTATTTTACCAATAACTGATAAGTCTACATACCAAATAACGTTTCCCATAAGTTTCATATGAGTGTTCAACTCAAAATGAAGTATACTATTTTTAGCTAAATGGTTTAGATATTAATAAAAATGAATTAAACATTTTCGAACGGTAAGCTTTTATTAAAATGCATTTAATGAGAAAAAAGTCTTTAATTTCTACAGGACGGCCATTTGTTACCAAGACCATCAACGCCTTGCAGTTCAGAAAAAGAATAATCGCGGGTATTCTGAAACCTTAATGAATGAGACTTCAGTGAATCTTGATAGATATCACATTGTACCATACACTGAAGTGGAAAGGGACAGTTTGTCTTGGACGATTGAACAGAAGAGATCGGTATTGAATATACATGTAATACATAGATTATTACAATGGCAAAACAACTAATACCTATCATCTATATATGTACCAAATACGCTACAGTTTCTGGTACCGTACCGCGTATTCACTAACTTACAAATATATCTACACTGATCTGGAACTATACAATTGTCCCGGAATCATACATTAAACCCAATAAAATGTCCCGGAACTAATCAATTTACAAATATATATTTGGTATGTGTTGCGACATTGTTATTTTCTGTTCTATAATGAATAAGTATTTCTTTTTTTCACCGATTGAAAATGATGATTTCATACAGTTCTAACTCTATACTATTGAGATGACAGTAGCTATCCAAGTATTTTCAGAAGCATGTGTGAAAAAATGCTACCTCACAAGTAAAACGGTAAAATAGTTATTCAATCAATTAGTGTATTAATTGTGGCGATTAATGATCGATATATTTTAACGCGAGAGCGAAGCGAGCAAATTATTGTTCGAGATCATTAATCGCCATTTTAATATACGAGTTGATTACAAAAAATTTCCGTCGACCTCGTTCCTGGGGTCATCGTGAAATTTTCGATATTAATTCCCTTCAACTAGGGGGAAACTTACAATATTTCGATTTTAAAATACATAAATTTGACAGTGCGAAGGTAATATGATTTGACATTTGAATAATATTCGAATTGGTGTATGTTTAGTTTCCTATACCACAGTTATACATTAATAGACCAAATCGACCATTTAAAGGATTTTAATGGTCGATTTCGGTGTATGTATAATTGCATATACCACAATTTTGCATTAAAAGAGAAATTGAAGGTTAATAGGAGTCATTAACGATCGATTACGTGTAGATTAAACAGACTAGTTAATACGAGGTTGCCGGAAATAGTTATTTAGTCAACTAGTATATTAATGGTGGCGATTTATGATCGAGATATTTCAACGCGAGAGCGAAGCGAGCGCGTTAATGTTCGAGATCATCAATCGCCGTTTCAATATACGAGTTTTTTCATCAAAATTTGGATATTATTCGAATTCGTTTATGTTTAGTTGCCTATACCACAATTATACATTAATGGACCAAATCTACCATTTGCTGATTATTAATGGTCGATTTTGGTGTATGTTAGATTGCATATATCACAATAATGCATTAAAAGTGAAATTGAAGGTTAATAAAAGTCATTGACGATCGATTTCGTGTAGATTAAACAGACTCTTTAATACGAGGTCGCAGGAAAACGTTATTTACTCAACTATTTCAATGAATTCCTGGAGCAGTTTGTCAGTCAGAAGTGTGTTCTCAGTTCTCCGAAAAACTATTTGGATATTGAAATTTTAGACGTTCGTGTTTCCAATATGTATACAATCTGTCAGTTTGTTACCAAAAACTGACAATTATTCATACCAGATAACACGTTTCCTATAAATATCAAGTTTATGAGTGTTCAAATCAAAATGAAGTATACCTACCATTTTCCGCTAAATGGTTCAGATATGGATAAAAATTAATTAAGCGTTTTCTAAAGGTGAGCTTCCATTAAAATGCATTGAAATGAAAAAAAAAACTGTAGACATATCAGGAGCAGATTTAAAAACTTGCCGCGTTTTCAGTTTGGTTTGGTATTCTTGCGTTTTTGGATATGTTGTAGGCGACACATTTGGAAAAACAAAATTCCTTTTTAATGCATTTCAATAAAAGCATTTCTTTTTTTGTCCATTTAGTTTTGTTCAATTCCCCCCAGTCATTTATGAAATACGTCATCTTGAATTATCGGGTTTTAAAAACAAATTTATCTAGAATCATTACGGATTCGAATCATAATCACAAAACTCGTTCATCATTTTGGAGCCGTTACCTTATATCCCTAAAAACCAATTTTTAATAGAATCACGAAACTCGTCCGCTATATTGAGCTGCTATCTTGAATTTTTCAACTTTGACAAAAAATTCATGAAGTCGCCATTTTGTTTTTTATCTAACAAAAATTTCATATTGCATATTATGAACCTCTGTCAAATTTCAAGTTAATCGAACGACTAGAAGTGGGTCAAAATTCAATTACAAGATTTGATTCAGACAGATGAATAAACAGTGTGGGTTCAATAAAAGCCGTAACAAGGCAAGTAAAACGAAAGATTGTAAAAAATGGCACTTATCTCAGAAATAATTTTCTACTCCATTATCGTAGGGTATTGCGCCAACTTTTGAAAACATCTCCTGTATGTTCTTTAGTTATAAAACATGAAATCTCAATTCATGTCCTGGAAGTATTCATTAAACATAAAAAACTTCCGCGACGTCCCTGAACTATGCGTATTATATAAAAAACTTCCAGGACTGACCCGGAACTATACAGTTGTCCCTGAATCATACTTTAAACCAGAAAAAATGTCCCGGAACTCGTCAATCCACATACATATATATATATATATATATATATATATATATAGATATAGATATTTATCTACGTTGCCTAAGTGGCTTACTTGTATTCTAATTCCATACTTTATCATTTTAAGTTGTATTCTGTTTTCATTTTATTTACTTAGCGAACCCCCAGACGCGACGACGCTTGGATCAAAATATGACAACTTATATTGAATGCTTTTTGAACATTATATTATAGGTAGATAGGCTTCGATCGACACTCTATCCCTACATTCACACAAATATTTGCCGGGACGAAACACGAAATTGCGAGATGTGATCTTGCCTTGCCGAAATCTGACATCCCATTCACTCATTCATACTTGCATTCACTTCATACACCAATTCGCCACATACGATACTACATCGTATACCAACATTTCATATCGATTGAACGAGTGAAAGAAGCTTAGAATCCTTCACTAATTTATCCTCATTTCTCCTTTCTGTTCCATCATCAGACCCCGATCACCATCTATCTATAACCTAATGAGACAATTCCAATTAGCCCAAATACGATACCTCTGCTGTAAGTTGGTGAGGAGTTGGGTATACTGCAGATGAATCGTCGTTGAATGGAATTATGCAATTTATTCCAAGAAATTCAAGAATATATATTGTCATGATGGGAAATGCGTATCAATAAAAATAAAATAAAAATCGGATAATGAAACTGATATTTCACATGAATAGCAGGTATTTATGTTATCGTGGTCTTATGCTATGTTTGTTTTGTAATTTTCATATACGTTTTACTGTTCTGGAACCTTGTACCATTTTCTAGTCCAAGTACATGTCTCAAAAGTTCAGCAGTGGAGTTTCTCTATGGTGATAAGTATGTTGCTAACAATACATTCAATTTGCACAACCTATGAAAATAATATAGGAATCAAAATTCATGAAAAAACTTTGGATCTCAATTAGACAAAAAAATACTCAAGATGGAACATCTAAGCAGAAGGAAGCATGAGAGTGAACTTCAACAAACTTTGTATATATTGAATTGAATTTTAACAAACTTTGTATATATAATATAAGCCATAAAATCATGAAATGTGAATAGAATCAATAGAATAGATTAGAAAAAAGTCCCTAGATAGTGAGCAAAGAACCTAAATTGTGTGAGATTAAACAAAAAGTGATGGTTGCCAGGAAAAAAATAACAATGAAAAGGAAAAAAAAAGAAGATGTACAAAAATTTGATCAGAATGAAATGTAAAAATACTACGAGAACGTGAGCAAATCAAACAAGATACTATATAAAACATTCAGAGACAAACAAGCGTAGAATTATTAAGAAACCACTCATTTTTTTAAAATATAGTCGAAGTCCGATCTGTGACGTTGCTACAACAAGGGGGCCTTTCCATAGAGGGGCTACAAACGGAGAACACTTCCAGGATCTCAAGAATACCCAACAGGAACTAGTCACAGGTACTTTCAAACTCAAATATGAACCAAGTGAACGTGTTTGTATCAGACACTTATTTCGGGCACCTTTTTTATGACTTTTATCCACGGTCTGGAATATTGGTCTTTATTTATACTTACAAATTGAATATAACCCAAGAACTCATATTCATTAGTTATTTATTCGCGGATGAACAAGAATTTTACATTATTATTTCGCTATTTATTGAATTAAGTTAGATAACGCAGGTTAGGTCATATTAAGGATTTATTTGAATAAAAAGAAATATTTGAACATTTTCTGCATTCAATAATTATCTGTTTGATCACTTAACCAATATTTCACAAAACAGTACATTCCACAATGACTTCAAGCAGAGCAATGAGGTGGCACCATTGAATCTTAACTTGAGAGAGGCGATCTCATGTCTCCATAGGCGTACCGACAGACCTGGGGAAGGTAAAGACAAGGTAAAAGAGTATTTGAAAAAGATTAATACATAGCCGGATATTTATTAATGTGATGATAGATATTTACTTTTCAAAATTAATCAAACTTATCATAACAGATATTTATTATGATGACTAGTTGTTATATATATATATATATATATATATATATATATATATATATATAAATATGAAAGAGAGTAATATCGAGGGGACTGTTAAAAACAAAATGGAAGGAATTTAATGGACATAGCCCTCAGAGAAAAGTGCTAACCGTAGACACGTGTTTCGGGCTCTCGGCCCTCATCAGTACGGTGGAGAAGTGCAAGGATGAACAACACTTGGTAGAAAACGACAAATCAACAGAGTCAACAAACAGAAGCCAGCCGCTCATTTGTGATTTCGGTCAGCAGACCCTGAATTCTCGGATGTCACGCAGGTAGCTATAGCTGCCTCCGTGGTGACGTTGGTTGTTGCCCTGGAATTCAGGGTCTGCTTACCGAAATCACAAATGAGCGGCTGGCTTCTGTTTGTTGACTCCGTTGATTTGTCGTTTTCTACCAAGTGTTGTTCATCCTGCACTCTCCACCGTACTGATAAGGCCGAGCCCAAAACACGTGTCTACGGTTAGCACTTTCTCTGAAGGCTATGTCCATTAAATTCCTTCCATTTTGTTTTTAACAGTCCCCTCGATATTACTCTCTTTCTTATTTATATTTCTGGACTCGGATGTCACGCAGGTAGCTATAGCTGCCTCCGTGGTGACGTTGGTTGTTGCCTGGAATTCAGGGTCTGCTAACCGAAATCACAAATGAGCGGCTGGCTTCTGTTTGTTGACTCTGTTGATTTGTCGTTTTCTACCAAGTGTTGTTCATCCTTGCACTTCTCCACCGTACTGATGAGGGCCGAGAGCCCGAAACACGTGTCTACGGTTAGCACTTTTCTCTGATGGCTATGTCCATTAAATTCCTTCCATTATATATATATATATATATATAATAGCAATAACAATGATAATAACTATAAGTCCCATCATTATATATATATATATATATATATATATATATATATATATATATATATTTTATGATAATAAATATTTGTTAATTAAAAAAATAATGAGTATAATGAGTATATAATGATACTTATATTTCACATAAATACCTGCTATGTTTGTTTTGCAATTTTTGTATTATTTTGCTTTTCTGGAACCTTGTACCATTTTCTAGTCAACGCACCACATGTCTCAAAAGTTTAACAGTGGACTTTTTCTATTGTCATAAGTATGTTGCCAACAATACATTCAATGTTCACAACCTATAAAAAAATATAGAAATCAAAATTGATGAAAAAACTTTATATCTCAAGTAGACAAAATAATATCCAAGTTGGAACATCCTGTATGATAAAATGTGACATGTCAAAACATTTCGATGAAAAATGATTAAATATAAAAATTTGAGTACAGGAAATTGCCAAATATGGATTTTAACAAACTCTGTATATATTATGTATGCTATAGATATGTAAATTGTACTAAAATCCATAGAATAGTTTAGAATAAAAAAAAGTATCCCAGAAAGTGAGCAAAAACCTAAAATTTGAATTGAAAGCAAACTCAGCAAGAATGAATGAAAATTCAGTAAGAATGGAAAAAAATGGAAAGAATGAATGATAGAATAATAGAAAATAATGGAAATTAATGAAGAAAAATTAAAAAAAAATAATACAAAAAACTGATGTTAGTAACAATTCATTAGAAAAATGATAAACAAATGAATTTATGGATGACATAAATATGGCTAATAAAAATTTTGAAATGAAAGGGAGGAATACAAACAATGAACTAAGAATAATGGATAGTGAAATGTCAAATATAAAAATAGGAAAGAATTTGAATAAATATGACTATCAAAAACAAGAAAAATTTGAAATTTTTTGAAAAGAAATAGTTGACAATGTTAACTTAAACTTTAAATTGGGAATTTTTCAAATAAAATATTAGGTTTAACAAATTTCACAGGTGAGGTAGGGAATGAAAAGTTTAAAAATATTTTTGATAGATACTGTTTCAGAAACATCCGAATAAAATAATATAATGTGGAAAATAATCTTGAAGGTAAAAATACAAAGATAAAAGTGCCTAAGAACAATTTGCTAAGAATCAATGAGAGAAAAAACTAGAGGAAACAAATCAATACATGAATTGAAATTGAGAAAGACAATAATAATATTGAATAACAATCACTAATACTGAAAAAATATGGAATTTGATACAACTATTGATACATGATCAGTTAGAAAAAGTAAAAACCAAAATAGATTATGAAAGGAAGATATAGAAATGGATAATAATTAATATGAATTTTGAATGAAAATGAAAAGAAATAAAGAGTAAAATATTTTGTGTATAAGAAGAATGAATGTAGGAAATGATAATAATAATAATAATGGAATATATAATGAGAAATAGGAAGGTGATGATAATAAAAAAGATATATTAATAATTAATATAAAAGTATATTAATGAATTATAAATGAATATAATAAGTTAATTATGTGTGAAAAAATAATAGCGAGAGATTATATGCACAAAATAAAAGTTAATAAATTGAGGGATTCAGATTAATAAAATACACAATTTAATATAAATACAGAGAACAATTAAAGAAAGAGTTAAGAAAAATAATAAAACAGAGCATAATTGAAAGGAGTACCAATTATTATAAATATATATATATATATATCAAAATAAAATATGAAAAAAAATTTTTTTTAAGAGAATTCCAAAGATAAATATGAATTTTAACGAATTCTGTAAATATTGTGTAAGCTATAGAAATGTGAATTGTGAATTAAATCCATAGAATAGTTCAGAATAAGAAAAAGTGTCCCAGAAAGTGAGCAAAAACCTAAAATTCGTGAGAATAAAAAAAAAAGATGTTGCCAGGAAGGAAAATAACAAGCTTTGGGGAGATGAAATGTTTTGTTTGAAAAGAAAGCCGTAACAAAGTTTGATAATCAATAAATGTGGAAATACGGAAGCAAATCAACTATTATACAATATAAAACATATCCAGAGGCAAATAGGCGTAAAAACTACCAAGAAAAAACCACTCACCTTCAGAATACAGACTAAGTCCTATCCGTGACGTTGCCAACAACAAGGGGGCCCCCACAGTGAAGCTGCAAACTCCAATATCCGAAGAACACTTCCAGGATTCACGAGAATGCTCAAGAGAAACGAATAACAGGTACTTTTTAGTCCAAAACTAAACAAAGTGAACGTATTCGTATCAGTCATTTCTTTCGGGTACTTTTGGTGACTTTCATCCACTGATGTCTCATTCATGCTCATAAACTTACTATAACCCACAAACTTATTTTTACTAGTTACTTTATTGCGCATGAGCAAAGGTTTTAACATTTTTATTTCACTGTTTGATAAAATTAAGATAGATTTCGCAGGATAGGTATTTTTTAAGGATTCATTTGAATGAAAGAAACACCATTTGACTATTTTCTGCATTCATTATTCATCTGTATGATCACAAAACCACAAATATTTCTATGAAACAGTACATTGAAAATTGACTTCAAGCAGAGCACCAAGATGGCACCACTGAATCCTACCATGAGAAGGAGAAATATCATATTTCCATAGGCGTACCGACTGGGCTGGGATAAGGTGAAAGAACACAGGTGAAAGAGTATTGAAAAAGAGTAAGCAACATAGCTTGATATTTAATTACTGTTATGAAAGGTATTTCCTTTCAAAATTTCAAATGAAAATAAATCATTAATCAAACGTATCATAACAAATGGCAAATATTTTATTATGATGATAGTTATAATAAAATAAAAATAAAAATACTAGCAATAAATATAACATCATCATAATAATATATATATATATATATATATATATATATATATATATATATATATATAGCTTAAAACGCTCTCGATCAAGTCAACTTTCAAACAAAAAACTAAATCCAAATCGGTCCACCCGTTTGGGTGCTACGATGCCACAGACAGATACACACATACACCGTTGAATTCTTAACACCCCATATGTTTGCGTCGAGGGTTAAGAATACCAAATAATAATTTCATCGATGACAACATAATGTTTTGTAATATATCAGACCAAGACTCACACTTCATACTCATAAACAAGTTGAGAAGAAAATTGTACCTATTTAGTTGCTTGAATTGCAGTTATTGAATCACGCATGAAAAGTGGGGATGAACTTTTCATTAAATGTTTGAGTCAGAATAATAGGCGTACTTTACATTTTTTGCCATCCGGAAATAAAGGAAAATCATTTGTCGATTTCCTCCAGGATTTACCGATAGTATAGAAGGACATTTCGATGAAAATTGAACACCATTCTTGGGAAATGCACGACCAAGCTACATCATACTATATTTTAATAGTGCGACTGTTTTCTTTGAACGTTGAATGGGCGGTGGAATTGGCCACCAAGGTTGCCAGACCTGGATTCTTTGGATTATTGTCGTTGGGGGTCACTCAAATAGTTTTTCATGGGACACTCATGTGAAGTTATGATAGACCTCAGAAACATAATAATGAAAATTAAATAATATTGTAACCAACTATTTTCCCGTTTCAATTAGACAACCAAATGCTCCATGTGAAGTACTTTACATTTTTTGCCATCCGGAAATAAAGGAAAATCATTTGTCGATTTCCTCCAGGATTTACCGATAGTATAGAAGGACATTTCGATGAAAATTGAACACCATTCTTGGGAAATGCACGACCAAGCTACATCATACTATATTTTAATAGTGCGACTGTTTTCTTTGAACGTTGAATGGGCGGTGGAATTGGCCACCAAGGTTGCCAGACCTGGATTCTTTGGATTATTGTCGTTGGGGGTCACTCAAATAGTTTTTCATGGGACACTCATGTGAAGTTATGATAGACCTCAGAAACATAATAATGAAAATTAAATAATATTGTAACCAACTATTTTCCCGTTTCAATTAGACAACCAAATGCTCCATGTGAAGTTAAAATTCGTATCTCCGTTGATAAGAGGCAGAAAATACCGTTTATGTTCGACATAAATTCGCCAGATGAAAATAACCAAATAAGTTATATGGATTCCATCCGAACCATCACCTAATCAATCACGCCGAACCGTTGAATAACACACCGGTGCCGATATCGAGGAGCACGCGACCGAAACAGCACGCAATAGCAGAGAAATACAGTCAAATGAAGGTATGAAAATAGAACGAGTCCGCGACGACTGAATCTGCGCCGGTCCGAATTAGAGATTCCGTTCGAAGGACTCAGGAGAGTTTAGTTGTGAACCAGCAAGCGAAGTGTGCATCACGTAGACTGCTACCGATCCGAGGTCTGCCGAACAGATTGCCGAAGTGGTGTAAAAGAAAATATCTGAAGTTGGTAAATATAATACGCAGTTGAAAAAATCGATAATTATTGTAATTAACGTAATTGTCGTCCGCGCATGAAAAATAGTCAGGAAGAGAGAACGTGGCCAAGACTCATTAATTCCGCGCTAGAGATTTCAATTCCGTACGAGACCCGACTCGAACCACCACGCATGTGAAACCGAATTAGGATAGCGTGATACAGTATTACCAAGTGCGGATCAATTTAATGAAACAAAAGTTAGTTAAAAGATAGAGACAAGTGAATACGATCACTGGGGTAGTAGACACTCTGGGACTCGCTCCATAGATCCAAAATAGTTATTTGCGTAAATGAGATAGAAAGATAGGAAAATCAGTGGATACGGTCACTGGGGTAGTAGATACTCTAGCGTTTCACCCCATACGAACCAAAGTATTTATACGTGCAAGCAAGATAGGGAAGGCGAGTCAGAACTGCCACTGTGGTCGTAGACACTCTAGCGTCTCGTCTCATACAGTCGAACCAGAGGGAGACAGATAGGCATGTGAAGCGAGTAACTACTGTCACTGAGGGTGTAGACACTCTTACGTCATGTCTCATACAGTCAAGCTAGAAAAAGATAGAAGTAGGGGATTCAAAATGACTCAGAGAAGCTTTGCACAAACAGTAAAGAACTGTTGATTTAACCCATTGCTTCGGCCGTTCGTAAGCTTCCATTTGATACCCGCTTTCATGTCTAACACTGTAACTTGCACTCTGTTTTTGAATTTTCATACCACTCTGTGAGACTCCCTGCATGTGCATTTGGTTGCTGTAATAGAGTTCACAACGCTCAATTTCAAAGCCCCGTCCCCGCTTTCGTAGTATGAAATGCTTGACATTTTCATTCGTACCAGCTCTAGGCTGCCGTCAGCCGCCCTGTCTGTATACAATTGGTTAAATAGAATAAAACTATTTGGTCGGTTTGTGAAATTTTGTATTTCATTTATTTGGTATAACTTTGAGAAGAACTATTTAGTCCGCAGCCCACACCCAGGTTTGAAGCCCAGTCAAGGGCAAGTAAAGTCTGCCCTTCTGGCGCCCATTAAAATATGTTAATATTATATGACTGGAGTGTTTTCATTTGTTCAATGAGGCTGCTCGGAGCAAAGTGGCCTTTCCACTATAACAGAAAGTGGCGCCCGAGGCAAATCTGTAGAAGAACGCTAGAGTTTGATAGTACAGGAAAAAAGACCATCACAAATTTGACGCCCAATCAGGGGCCGTTCTTATAGTATACCGAGACTGCTGATATGGAGGTCAAAATCTGCATCCGCGTTGAACCAGTGATCCGACATCCGTGTCATATGGACATATCTCCAGCAAAAAGAAGAATTAGACTCCGTGCTCACTAGGTCACACCGGAACACCACCGGCACCGTAGGTGAGATGCGAAGGCGACTCATGAAGTACGCCCAAGAGGGCGAAAGGTCACCCGTCCTGACCGTTACTACGCCGCCCAAAGTCCGATCATGAGCTATGTGCTTACAGGGACCCTCTTGGGAGTATATATCGCCCCGATACCCCCTACCACGAGCATAGGGATGGCTCTACTGAGAGTGAAAGACTGGCGGATAGCTTCTGAGGGACAACTGACCCGCCGTATTCCTCGAAGATTAGAGGAGATACGAGAGTCCAAGCATTGCACCAGACCGTCTCCTGAAACAATGCCGGAATTACTAGAGGAGGTGCCTGCATTATGGTTCAGAAATAACCGAGAATGCTGGACGGAATGAAAAGACTTTTGCACTGCGTTCCAGGACTTTTTTCCCAGTCAACTACCGCCTTGGCCAAGAAGCAGCCATCTGCAGAAGGCACTTTGCCTGCGAGAGAATGCTGCAGCGTATATCACCGATCTGCTTCTAAGTGGATAGGATGTTACAGAGAAACATCATAGAGCCCTCTGGAAGACCGTGGAGCTCACCTGTATTCGTCGTAAGAAAGAAGGACGGCAAACCGAGGTTCTGCGTCGACTTTCAGAAAGTCAACTCCATCTCCATGGAAAATACCCTTCATCAATGCCGTCCTGAACAAACTACGCCGCGCCTGACATATTTCCAGTATCGACTTGAGACAAGGATATTGGCCTCCATTGTGAAACTTACCACTCCCACCAACGTGCAAGCCTTGAAATGGCATCGTGGTACCGACGATTTGTGCCAGCATTTCCTGAAGTGGCAACACCGTTGCACCGTTTGCTGAAAAAAAAATGCCGCTGGCACTGGTCTCCCGAACAAGAAGAAGCCTTCCAGAAACTCAAAGCTTGCCTCACAGAAGCCCCAGTTCTCGCCTACCCCGACTTCGATAGGCCGTTCACCATGCAGACAGATGCTTCCGACCAAGGCTTAGGAGTGGCCCTGACGCAAGCAACATACAACAACGAACACGTCATAGCATATGCTACCCTATCCTCAACCTCCGCAGAGAAGGCCTGTTCCGTGACCGGAAAGGAATGCCTAGCGATTTTATGGGGGGTAGAGAAACTAAGCCGTTACTTGGAAGAATGCCACTTCACGGTCATCACCGAACATCAGTGTTTCCGCTGTTTGCATTCCATCAAAAGCCCTACAGGACGTCTCGCCCGCTGGAGTATGTACCTGCAGCAATATGACTTTGAAGTCAAGTACCGCCGAAAAGGGTTGAATAAAGTGGCAGATGCCATATTGAGAGATCCACGAGGCGAAGAGCCAGGAGAACTGCCAAAGAGGTGACCGCCGTTATCCAGTGCTGACTTAACCGCATGTTTTGCGACGTGGCCAAGTACGTCAGAAGTTGCGATTCCTGCTAGAGATACAAGCCGTCGCAAATGAAATCAGCAGGTATGATGCAACCGTCAGCCCTGGGAATGCGTCAGTACAGATTTAGTTTGCCCATTACCTCACTCCACCCATGGAAACACATTCCTCATCGTGTTCCAAGACCGATTCATGAAATGGGTCCAGTGCCGGATTTTCGTAAGGCTACTGCCAAGGCAGTCACCCAGAATCTCTACGAAGAGATCATACCAGCTTCGGATGTCCGAAAGTAGTATTCAGCGATAACGGAACCCAGTTCACTGGACACCTGTTTGAGGATATGCTGAAGGAACTTGGAATAACCACCGTAGAACACCGCCATACACGCCGCAAGCCAACCTCGTGCAGAGGGCCAACAAGACCCTGAAAACGATAATCGCACAGTTATGTGATCAGGACCACCGTAATGGGATGTACATCTTGCCACCCGCCAGGACTCCGCTGGGTATTCTCCAGCATTCTGAACTTTGAAATAGAGTTAGAAGTACCAAAAGCAATGACACTAGTAACTACGACACAGGAAAACGAAGAGGAAACCGGAGGGCCCGAAATCATCGGTCAAACGCTTACAGGAAACATTTGAGGCCCGGATCAATCTCGTGAAGGCCTTCACCACCCAGAACCGATACTATAATCTCTGACGCCGAGAATTGCGATGTCATGTGGGCGACCAATCGATGAAGAAATATTATCACCTGTCATCAGCCGAGAAGGGTTATGCCGCGAAATGGCCCCCAAATACTCCGTTCAAACACAATAACCCAAGTATTATCACCGGTGGTGTATAACCTGTAAGATCAGGCAGGCAAACGACTTCTACGGATCCACGTTGAAGATTGCGACCGGCCCATATCCCAGACCATGAAATGAACTGAGGGACATGCCACCCCAGAAATCTCCCCGCCACACAGCCAGCCGCCCAGAGAAGACCAGTCCAGGAAAGACCACGCCCCGATTACGATTTTGATACCATATTCAGACCCGCATGTCTAGAATGCGGATGTGAGCAACCATGTCCAGGACAATTTTTTTTTCCATTTTATTATTTTTTGTTTTTGGCTATTTACTTTACTCAGAGCGTGTTTGGGTTATTGGTAGGGAAAAGTATTCCTGAACAAGTTTTTTTTCAAGTTATTCAATATACATATTTTTTTGCGAACATTCCGTATTTTATGTAGGAGGTGGACCTACCTCGAATAAAGGGTTCGACTATCAAATGACGTAGGCACCTGGCGGGCTATCATGTACACCGGATGGACATATTTTTTAGATATAAGGATTGTGATATGTTTTGTATTGTATATGTTTTTTTTATATATTACGTATATGTTTTTTATATTGTCTTGACTTTGAGAAATTGACGTGTATTGGCTGCACCAAAATGTTTTTAATTAATTTTTGCATGCTCAAGTATTAAAGTATTATTTTGTTGTTTCTTATCCTACCACTTTGTCAATAAGAGATACCATTCTTCAGACAATAAAGTAATTTTGATTTGATTTGATAACGATTTTATTCTGATTTCTTTTTCTTCACCATTTATTTATGCCGATGTCTTATTCTTTTTAACCGACGAAACCAAAAAGGAAAAGGTTCTCTAGTCGACGCGTATATTTAATTTTTTTTTATCATTTTTTTATGTATGATAACGCATAACTTTTTACTGAGACGTCTGATAATTCGTTCCTCAGTGGATAGGGTGTACTTCGAAGTTGGTCCCATTTGAATTTCAGAAATGAAATCCAGCCCTAAGGATAGCAAAATGAAGGATATTGATCACTCACCCTCTGAATTCTGGTCCGTTAACCGATTCTATCAGGCATAACTTTGTACTGGGATCTTCGATTTGGATGATTCTTTTTTTATCAGATAGGGTATACCTCATAGTTGATTATATTCCAATTTGAAATGAAATGGTCCACCCCTATGGGTAGAAAAATAGAGGATGATTGATTTTTCACTTGTGAACAGTGGCACACATATGCAGTTGACATTGACAGATCCGTCACAATAATAATTACATTCTATGAAAGGATGGAATTATATACAAAGTGATAAAATCAACTAACCAGAACTTTCAAAAATAATTTATATTATACAATAAATAGTTAAAGTAGATATTCATATTATTTAACAGTCAATAGTTGAAGTAAGCTAGGTAAGTATTTTGGAAGTGATCAAAAATTAAGTAGGTAGTAATTGGTAGATTTCAGCCAACATACCACGCATATCTCTCCATAGAGTAGTCCGATTTTGATGATTACTTTATTTTCAATGGATAGGGTGTACTTCAAAGTTGGTCCCATCTCAAATTGAAAAAAAAATGCCACCCCTAAGGGTAGCAAAATGGAGGATATCGATCGTTCACCCTCTGAATTTTGGCCCAATAACGATCGTTCACTCTCTGAATTTTGGTCCATTAACCGTTTCTATCAGGCATAACTTTGTACTGGGTTATCCGATTTAGATAATTCATTTTTAGGCACATAAAATTGAAAAATAATAACTTTTTAACAAAAAATTGAACCGACGAAATACGGAACTGAAAGGTAAAAAATAAAATAAACCTTCTTAGTCTCAATAACTAAGCTCCTAAACTAATGTAAGTAACTAATTTTGAGTCGGCACCAAACCAACAAGCAAAAGATTTAGGTAAGGCGTAAAATGATGGCATCGAGTTGCGCGGTGACATTCTGATAATTTTTTTGAAGTAATTTAATGATCTCCGTTGATCGTTCGTTTGGCGCCGACTCAAAATTAGTTACTCACATTAGTTTAGGAGCTCAGTTATTGAGACTAAGAAGGTTAATTTTATTTTGTACTTTCCAGTTCACTATTTCGTCGGTTCAATTTTTTGTTAAAAAGTTATTATGTTGTATTAGACACTGAGTCTGCTCAACTGAGAATAAGTTAAATGTTCACCACGATAGGAAAAATAGTTTGTATTTCACATGAGAGTACCCCTGGGTCCCCCTGACCCCACACGTCAAAGTTAAAAGGAGGAAACATTTTTTTTCGAAGTGGGATGGGTGTGTAACGAAGTTACTAATTTTCCGTTTCAATTAGACAACCAAATGCTCCATGTAAAGACGGAATCTCCGTTAATAAGAGACATAAAAATACCGTTCATTTTCAAAATAAATCCACGAGTTAAAACTAACCAAATAAGTTATATGGATTCCATCCGAACCATAACCTGATATATTACGCTGAAAGCTTGAGCAACACACGGTGCCGATATCGAGGAGTCTGTTACCGGCCGCGATTAAAAAGCTCGCAATAGCAGAGAAATATCTTCGGATGAAAGTATGAAAATATTCCGAGTCCGCGACGACTGAAACTGCGCCGGTCCGAATTGGAGATTCCGTTCAAAAGACTCTGGAGAGTTCAGTTGTGAACCAGCAAGCGAAGTGTGCATCACGTAGACTGCTAGCGATCCGAGGTCTGTCGAACAGATTGCCATAGAGATGTTAGAGGAAAATATCCGAAGGTGGTAAATTTAATACGCCAGTAGAAAAATATAGAAAACTATTGTAAGTGTCATGATTGTCAGTCCGCATGATCGCGAAAAACAGTCACGAGAGGGAGAACGTGGCCCAAAATTCATTTAATTTCCGCGCTAGTGATTTCAGTTCCGTACGAGACCCGACTCGAACCACCACGCGGGTGATACCGATTTAGAATACCGTGATACAGTGTTGCCAAGTGATTTGAAACCAGTGAGCATTCTTTTCAGTAGGGTACAGTTCATTGATGTGATGTGCGGATCTATTCAATGGAACAAAAGTAGTTAGGTAGATAGAAAAGACAAGTGAATACGGTCACTGGGGTAGTAGACACTCTAACGTCTCGCTCCATACGATCCAAAATAGTTATATGGATAAATGAGATAGAAAGATATAAAAATCAGCGTTCCATCCCATACGATCATAAGTATTCAAACGTGCAAGCAAGATACCTAGATGGGGAAGGCGAGTAAGTACTGGCACTGTGGTTGTAGACACTCTAGCGTCTGTCTCATACAGTCAAGCTAGAAAGAGATAGAAGTAGGGGATTAAAAATGACTCAGAAAAGCTTTGCACAAACAGTAAAGATGAATTAGGTCCCGTCCAAGCAGAGCATCACGAACTGTTAATCTAACCCATTGCTTTGGCCGTCCGTAAGCTTGCATTTGATACCCGCTTTCATGTCTAACACTGTAGTAACTTGAAATCTGCCGCTTCACACTCCGTTTTTGAGCTTTCATACTATTCTGTAAGACTCCCCTCCCTGCATGTGCTTTTGGTTGCTGTAATAAAGTTCACAACGCTCAATTTCAATGTCCCCTCCCCGCATTCAAAGTATAACATGCTTGCCATTTTGCTCATACTAGCTTAAGGCTGTCGTCAGCCACCCTGTCTTCATATAATTGCTCGAGTAGAATAAAACTATTTGATCTATTTTGAGAATTGAATATTTCATTTATTTGGTATAACTTTGAGTTGAACTATTTAGTCCGCATCCCACACCCAGGTTTGAAGACCAGTCAAATGCAAGTAAAGTCTGCCCTTGCTGCCCCGTTAAAATTAGTCAATACTATAATGACCCCTGGAATGTTTTCATTTATTCACTGAGGCTGCCCGGAGCAAAGTGGAACAACAGAAGGTGGCGCCCCAGGCAAATCCAAAATCTGTAGGAAAGCACTAGAGTTTGATAGTACCGGGAAAAAGACCCTTACAATATTAAACCCCAATAAGACGCTGGGCTTCACCATTTTTGCTTGCTATGGATGAGATTTTTTTCTAGTAAAACGGTGCACCTGGATAAGTTATATCTTGGCACATATATATATATAATTAGTATTTTTCAAGTAGATGAGTAGTTGAACCTAAATAAGAATATTGATTCAGAACATTTGTCTTCCTGTAAATCTTTTGCAGAAATCCCGCATATCATTCTGAGTGGAACTCTTCAATGTATGTACAAAGTCGTCGTGCCAAATATAAGGAATACTTAAGCCACATCCAGAGGAGCTATTGAACCAAATTGATTGGAAAAACTGCATAAAAAAACTCAACAGGAATCTACTCCGACATTATGAAAATATGACAGAGTTTACATTTTCTGCGATCATTATCAATAAGAAAGAAATACCCTATTAAATAGCTTATTCTAAGTATACATACAATAATTCATATTGACTATTCTATCATATTTTTAGGCATTCGTTTCTAAACAATACACTATCATCATAATATTTTTTGTATATTAAATTTTTTTGTTTGGTGTTCAATGGGAATTTTAAAAAAAAAACATTCTTTGTCACAGAAAAACTCATTGTTTTTTTTTGGTGGAAACTTTCATTATCTTTATTGGCCAGGAAACAATAATAATACTCTTATCACCTTAGTCAGCCATAGGGCGGTCTTACACCAAACCGACTAGTTGTGTTGCCGTTTTGTTGCTGTTTGCAAAAACAAAAACCCAACTCCCGAAAATGAAAAGACTGTTATACCAAACAGACAAAAATAAATTTCTGTTGTGTTTTTCTTTCTGTCATTTAAACCAGAGAGTAGTTTTATTTTTTAGTTTAGTACTTTGTCAGTCGAAAAAGGAAGTAGGTCTTTTTCTTTCTATTTGTTCATAAAATAAATATGTTCAGTTAGGAATGCCTCTTTATTCTCGTGTGTGGGTAGCTGTTGGAGCAGGGTTTGGAAGAGAGAACAAAAACGTACACGCAGGTGAATACACTTGGCATAAAATCAAGCCTATCTATCTATATACTTCTTTGACCACGAAGCCGTTTTGAGGACTTTTTGGGCTTTGTAGGATGAATAGGTTCACACTTCTTTAACTACACACCCTGTCTGACTTGAAATGTTGACAGAAACTAAAACACAAATCACTGTTTACACTAAGCTGACTGAGTTGCAATTACTCAGCAACTCTTTGAAGATACCGACTTTGATCGGGAAAAATCTGCAAAAAGTTGCGGTTTTGTTTTTTTTAACTTGAGTTGCAGTTTTGTCGATTTGGTGTAAAACCGCACTTAGAGATTTTTTCGGTATTTGATTGATATAGTCATACAGTCGGGTTGTTTCACGACTTTCTGGGTAGATTTTGTTCTTTAATTGAATGAAAACAAATTTTTACACTAATAAAATTTAAGATGGTTCAAATGAATAACTCAACCTCTCTTACTAGTTACACACTTTGGATGAATAATACTAAATGTTTACAAAAATAAATGCAGCATATTTTCAATAACCAAACTCTTCAGTAATTAACTGGGCTCCCTAACTCCTCAATGTCTCCATTTTCATAACTAGATTTGGGCACGGCAGAAACCAGTAGTCTCTTTTAAAAACCCTTGTTTATCTTCATGACACTAACGGGGACAATTCGTGTTTCAAAAAATAGCAACACTGTGATCACCTTGAAAAATTATAATAAATGATTTATTCTACAGGGTGTTTAATACATTGTTGACAAACTGAAATCCTGCCCAATTGCCGGTGAAAAATATTCGGGTGAACCACAACTAGGAGTGCCTTTATGTTTTTAAACGATGAAATATTTTCATTTGCTTTCGAAAAAATACCATGAAACCAAATTTTCATGATTAATTGTACATCCTCCATTTCGCGATGCATTGTTATCAAATGGGGTGTTCCCTAAACACTAATCCACATCTACACATACATAAAAACTTTTTAATAAAAAATTAAACCGATGAAAAAATCAACTGAAAAGCAAATTTTGAGTAAGCGCCAAACAAACTAGCAATTGTATTAGGTAAAAATTTAAATGATGGCAGCGGGAAGCATAGCGGCGTTTTGTTTACTTCTTCAAAGTAATATAATGTTTGTTTGGCGCCGAACTTAAACATTAGTTTAGGAACTCAATTATCATTAAGACTAAGACGGTTTATTTTATTTTTTGCTTTTCAGTTGATTTTTTCGTCGGTTTAATTTTTTGTTAAAAAGTTTTTATTTTTCACTTTTTCGTGGCTAAAATCAACTGAATAACTGTCTACTCAATTGACTCCAGGTATCCATTATGTTGTAGTGTCATCAGAACTATCTATGTGTGCCAAGTTTCAACAGAATCGGTTCACAGATGAAAAACTAATAGTCCCCTATTTTTCTACCCTTGGGGGTGAATTATTCCAACCAACTCTGAAGTATACCCTGTCCATTAAAAAAAGAATAATCTGAATTGGATAACAAGTACAAAGTTTATAGTGGTAGTAGAATCGGTTAACGGGTAAAAATTCAGTGGATGAACGATGAACATCCCCTATTATTCTACCCTTCAGGGTGACATTTTTTTTTTCAAATTCGAATGGGATCAACTTCAAGGTATACTCTATCCAATTAAAAAAGAATAATCGAAATCAAACTGTTCTGCGAAAAGTTATGTGTGATCATAAAAAAAAATAATGGGTTAAAGAACCTTCTTCTTTTTTATTTCGTCGGTTAAACAAATATATACGCGTTGACTAGAGAACCTCCTTCTTTTTCATTTCGTCGGTTTAAAATAAAATGTAACATATATATAACCACTCTCAATTTTCTTAGAAGAGATTTCCAGCTGAATATTTCTGTATATACCAATATATCAATCAGGGCCGTATTCGGGCCTGACTTTTAATGAGAGTTGACTCACTTTTTTTATTGTTTTGGCTCCATCCCAATGTCAGTCTGCGTCGATGTCAATGTCTTATTACCGCCAAATAAAATGCTAGAGAAGAGCAATACGAGAGCGCAGCTCGAATTTTTCTTTTCTTGAGTGTTTTATTTGCTAATAAAACATGAAATGCAATAAAACATTTCATCCACAGCTGGTACGTTATAAACACGTAGGATTCTCCTAAATTGAGGGCTCATTTGATGTTTATGACAGTTGCTGAAAATTTATGAAAAATTTTGTTTGAGAAGGTTATGATATGGTTCCTAAGACAAATGGTTTGTTTATTATGTGAGTTTGGATTGACTCTTAAGACACTAGTGTTGACCTCATGGGACACTAGTGTTTTATTGGCCCCATATGACGTTTATAAACAAGCATCATGACTTTATCATATGCCAGCTGTGGATACATATATTGATTAAAATATTCTTTTTTCAGGAATACAAAGTTCCTACAGAAGAGCTGTATAATATCTTTAGCTTTAACTGATATATTTTCAGTGATAATATTCGCAACCAACAACATCGAAACACTATCTAATGAACTGATGGTGTGGGTGAGTTCATTGTTTCTTTACGGGTATCTTTCAATTTGTTTTCTGATTGCTATATAAAGTCAAATATATTGGCAAATTTTAAAAGAATACTACGAATTTGGAGCATCATGGAGAACTCTAAAAAATTTTTGGATAGACAATTTCGAAACCCATAACCAATATAGTGAAATATTCTGAATAGTATTTACAACAATGGCTTCACTTCCGTAACTATTTCGCAACAAAAACAATTATGTGAAATATCATTCCAGAACATTCAAGTACATATTTATCCAGTGCATTTTTATATATTTCAATCAGTGCATTTTTATAAACAAATTGTCTTAATATTTATTGTAATCTTTCAAAAAAGCTACAAGCAATTAGAAATATTTTCTGTAAATTTGAACGACAGAGATTTAACTGTTTCTGTGAAACTAACTCAAAAAATTTGAATATTCAGGCTTATATAATATACTGGTTTATGTAGTTGTAACAATTAGAATTACCAAATATGTAGTTTTGTTTTTCTTTGGATTCGATCCTTCCATTATATAAAAAATATATTCTACTGAAATAAGATCGTCCCCACAGCCATTCGTTCACTATCGCTCCTGGTGTACCAATTAAATAAAAAAAAATGATTAACAAATTCTTTAAGATAAACGGCTGTGATCATGTTTCTACAGAAAAAAAATTCAATAAGTTTTTCTGGAATATTGAAGAATGAAAGCACATTATTCCCGAGTAAAGTTTTTTTATTTCGAAAATATGTTGCTTGCAGTTCAGGTTTTGGACGATGCACCAACTTTTATCAACATTGAAATTCATAATATTTTCCCTCTGGTGCAACTTATTGAATCTTGTTGTATAAGTAAATATTGCAGAATGTGATAAATCTTACCATAGAGAAAACGACTCGCTCATGATGATAAACTTCAAATTGAAATTTTAATATGAAGATTTCTCTTCATACAAATTTTGATCTCATTTCCAGACCCTGGGGGACTTTCTGTGTCCATTTTATACCTATGGGACAAGTTCTAGGAACAACGGCTAGTTCTTTAACATTACTCATTATATCACTGGATCGCTATCAAAGTGTTATATATGCTTTGAGTAAGAGATGGGACCCAAGACCTGCTATTTGCATCATGCTTGTATTCGCCTTGTTTGCTATTTGTGCAGGTGAGTAATACGAAAACATTTGACTTGTCTTAAGAACCAATGTTAGCTGTCTGAAAGTTGTGTATGTTTGATTATATCACTCGCCTAATTATCTTTGTGAATATTTTTAGCAATTCCCAATATATAACTGAATATACGCCTGAAATGTGCGGCTACTTCTGACATAAACGAAATTCGTAATGATATAGAATTAACATTTTTGGTTAAACAGCGTGGCCGATAAATTATGTCACTTGCGAGTAATTTTGCAATTTTGCGAAGGAAAAAGGAATCTATATAAAAAGGTAGAAAGGTAGAAATCACAATTTATTCCAATATTTATGGATTTTCCAATGCAACCCCATAATTGAATGTCGACTATTCGTTGGCGTCTACCTCACATATGAGACTTAATCGTTTATCAGCTGCTTTCCTCACTTTCGGAAAAGAGACTGATGAGTTAAGTGAATTGAAAAGAGAAAAAATTCTGTTGACTGTGACAACCGTTTGTGCATGTTCTAGAGAAAAAAACAATTTGAATAATAATTGGGAAGTGCGAAAAGTTTTTTCAAATGGCCGATATTCGCAAAAATTTCTGTTTTTTTTAATGTTATTCATCGAACTCAACTGAGATATGGACACATAGTATTCTTGTGTCGAATTTCATTCCATTCTATTGATAAATTTGGACTCAAGTTTGGCTGAAAATTTCAATATATCCCATATATATATATATATATATATATATATATATATATATATATATATATATATATATATATATATATATATATATATATATATATATATATATATATATATTTGGAAGTCGTGAGGTGGTGACGTCCGCAATAGAAAGTATTTCTCTGAGTCTGAGAAACGAAATGGCACTGTTATGCTCCAGGTTTTTTTTTTAATGGACCATGTAATTGAGTGTCACTTTCACCCTACAGGAACTACAGGGTGATGGATATAAGGATGGAACCTGTTCTACGTGTATGGGGGGTGGGGTATCTGGTGTTAGAGGCTGTAGTTTGTATTTGTATATGAAACTACAGAAAGAACGTTTTTTTAATGACTTCATATTCAACGTATGACTGACAACTTCTATATATGTCAAAATTAAACAACTAAGAAAAACATATACAGAATGATCCATATACATATACAAGAATATCAATATAATATTTAGTCGATTCCAACACCCCTTCTCGATCTAAATATTTGTAATCCTCAAACCATTTTTTTTTTTGAAATTATTTGCCAATAGTTTCTATATTTCTTGTATATCTTTTTCAAAATCAGTAGCCGGAATAATATCGTCCACATAGATGAGAAGGTAAATAAATCTGTCATATATTTTATTTGAAAATAAACATGGATCTGCAACGCCCCTTCTGAGACCATAATTCATCAGTACTTCGGATATTTTTTCATTCCACACTCTAGCTGATTGCTTCAATCCATGAATACTTTTCTTTAATTTGCATACCTGCTGGGGGTTTTCTCTATCCTCGAATCCTACCGGTTGATACATGTATACAGTTTCTTTTAAGTCTCCATTTAGGTATGTTGTTTTTACATCTAGGTGTTTGACTATCTTATTCTCTAATCCACTCATCGTAAGTAGTGCTCTGACTGTTGCTTGTTTCACGACTGGAGCGAATATTTGATCATAATCTTTATTTTGTATATCCATTTACAGTCAACTATCCGTTTGTCTTCTGGATATTTCACTAATTCCCATGCTTGTCATTCTCGCATAGATTCTATTTCATCTTCCATGGCTTCTATCCATTTTCTTCTATTTCTCATTTCCATGGCTTCTTCAAATGTCTTAGGTTCATCATTTTCTTCTAGTTTCAAGTAGTTTTTTATCTTCACCTCCTTCTTTTCATCAGCTTCTTGTTTTTTCAAATCTTCATCAAATTCAACCGTTTTATTACAGTTCATTTGATTTTCTGTTTCTTCCTGTTCCAATTTTTCGTCTGTATTATTTTTCTTCCCTCCTTGATGTGTGTTTGAAATGTTTATTATCACTTCTTCATTTTCTGCTTCGTCATCTTTTTCATTCAATTTATCATTTTCGATTAATCTTACATTTCTACTTATTGTTATTTTACATGTTTCTATATCTAACAATCTATATGCTTTCGACTCTTCGCTGTATCCTACGAATTTCATTTTTCTTGATTTATCATCAAATTTTCTTTCTCTCTCATTTGGAATAAAGACATAAACATCACATCCAAATATTCTAGTGTGTCCTGAATTTGTTTTTTTATCATTCCATAGTTCAAATGGTGTTTTCTGAGAAGCTTTTGTGGGAAGTCGATTTTGAATATAATTGGCTGTCATAACGACTTCTCCCCAAAATTTATTGTCTAGTGATGATTCCAGAAGCATACATTTTGCCATTTCAGTGAGATATCGGTTTCTTCTTTCTGCTACACCGTTTTGTTCCGGTGAATATGGTGCTGTTATTTCGTGACGTATCCCTCTTTTCTTGAGGTATTCTATCATTGAGTTTGACGTGTATTCTTCTCAATATTTTTATGTTTTTGTTGAATTTTGTTTTCAACATTTCGTTGAATTCTTGAAATTTTTCGAAAACTTCATTCTTCTGTTTTAGTAAATAAACATGTGAATATCTGCTGTAGTCATCTATGAACGTTAAAACGTATCTATTTCCTCTTGGAGTACTGGTTTTCATTGGACCACATAAGTCCGAATGAATCAAATCCAGAATACTTTTGTTCTATTTTCTGATAGTTTCGGAAAACTTTTCTTGTCATTTTTCCACGAATCATACTTGGTTTTTTTTTTTTGCAATAAATTGATACTTTGTATATCCTATTGGTCCTAGTCTTCTATGTAGTAAATTAATATCACATTTAACTGTGTTTTGTTTTGTTATCATGATTTTATTGACCGTTTTCAGTTCATATAGATTTCTCTTAAATATGCTTTTGCAATCAGGACAGATCCATTTTCTATTGTACATATATCATTTTTGAAATTAACTGTCAAATTTTTTTCAGTCAATTTTCTAAGGATAATAAATTACAATCTATAACTGGAACAAATAATACATTTTTGACTTTATATTTGTATGAATGTCCAGTTTCAGCTTCTATGTTTATATAACCATAGCCTACTCCTTCGGATTTTAATTTTGTTCCGTCAGCTAGGTATATTGTTTCGCAAATATTTTCATCTAAATAATCGAAAAAATTCTTATCACAAACCATATGACAAGTAGCAGCTGAATCAACATACCATTGATATCTTGATGAAGGTGTCATCATGAAACATACATGGTATTCATCATTACTCGTTTCTCCCTTCATATTCATCGCCATGTTCCTCTTCATTTTCCGTTTCATGTTCCTCTTCATCATTATTGTTGACTATTTTCTTTACTTTATGTGTTGAATTGTTTCTCTGTGGACAGGTTTTCTTTTTCTTCGGATATCCTTCATTCTTATTGTAGAACCAACATTCGTCTTGAATATGTCCTCTTCTATTGCAGAAATCGCAAGATTTATTTGTTTTTTGGAAATTACATTTATTACTCTTCAATTTCATAGCTATTTGGTTTTCATCTCGTCTTGTTTCATTTCGTCTTTTACTTTCTTGAATCAATTTTTCTTTGACAAGTTCTACTGTCAAGTCCTTTTCAGGTCTTGTTTCTAATGCCATTACAATAGTGTTGTAACTTTCTGGTAAACTACTGAGTATGAATGCTACTATTAAGTTATCAGCAAGATTTTCATCATAGTTGAGAGTCTATCTACTAGTCCGTTAGTTTTATGAGATGAGTTTCCATATTATCACCTTCGTTGAGTTGTAGTCTACATAGCTTTTCAGTAACAATACTTTGTTGAA
Organism: Gonioctena quinquepunctata; assembly: GCA_018342105.1. Classification (NCBI taxonomy): domain Eukaryota; kingdom Metazoa; phylum Arthropoda; class Insecta; order Coleoptera; family Chrysomelidae; genus Gonioctena; species Gonioctena quinquepunctata. The sequence goes on from JAFIRS010001613.1 coordinate 76,133, forward strand.
TAACGATGATTTTTCATAATGTTCTCTCAGAGCTTTCCAGTATTCAAATGCAGTTTTTAGCTTTTTTACGTGCATCAACTGAGAATCCTCGATTATCAATCCAATTAGAGCTTTGGCTTTGTTATTTTTATTTTCCCAAGTAACATCTGCGGCTTCAGGCTTTTCTTCCATAACTATGTCCCATACTTCTTCTTTCATGGGTAGGAGTTCCATTCTATACTTCCAGGTTCATAGTTTTGGTTATCCAATCTTTTTATTGTCGATTTAATGTCATTCATTTTTTTTTCTGTGTTTCGTCAATTTATTTTCTCGTTACTTTCCAATCTTCCTAACTGCTTCTCTGGAGACTGTAGATTGGTTAGACTGGGCCCATAACCTGTTAGAGGTTATGGTTTGTATTTGTATATGAAACTACAGAAAGAACGTTTTTTTAATGACTTCTATATTCAACGTATGACTGACAACTTCTTATATGTCAAAATTAAAACAACTAAGAAAAACATATACAGAATCATTCATATCCATATACAAGAATATCAATATAATATTCAGTCGAATCCAACATCTGGCACCCCCCAGTTTCACTTGCCCTCCTGCGGAATTCGGAGTTCTGCTGCAGGTGACTGCCTTTCCCTAGCTCATCGTAGGACCTAATATGGTTGAAAACACAAGAGAAATACAGGGCGAGAAAAACTGTCCATGGGAAGGTGCGAACTGAGGGTTGTTGAAGAGGCAGCAATGCGCCACAACAATATCTTGCCCTCCCAAGAGGAGTTAAAAGCTCAAGCCTCTCCAAATGAACCTCCAACACTCACGAACAGCCACAAGTGTGCTCAAAAGGAGGTTTATTGAAGAGAACATCAATATAGCGTTGCTTCAAGAGCCCTTGTTCAATAGAGGGAGGAATACAAGGACTCATTAAAATCATGTGAGTTAATTTTTTGCAACACTCATGAAAAACCACGGGAAGTCATATTGCTCGGACCGACATGAATTTCCGTCTGTAACAGAAGTTCATCATGGAGATTTGACAACCGCCGTCGTGGGCCAACTGAAACAGGCAAGATGCAGATTGTTATTAACTCGGTCTTCTTTTCAAGGAACTCACTGACATACCTACCACCAGATCAAGTCCAAAGCCTCATCAGATGGTGTCAAAGAGGACAAATTCACTTCATTACTGCGACGCAAATGCCCACCATTTCACATGGGGAAGCACAGACACAAACTTTCGAAGTGACATCTCTAATATTTGTCTGCTACAAACATGACATTGTCGAGATAACAATCCCACCTTAAAATGCAGTTCTAGAGCAAGGTTCTAGACCCAACACTTTCAGATTCATTTATAACAAACTGTATACATACTTTCACAACTGGCAGGTATCTGATGACTCCTCGATGTCGGATCGCCAACACATATGATTTGACCTGGAGTCATCGGAAGTACGCTTCGAGGAAACTGACCAAATGGGATCCTTATAAAAAACACCTTGAGAGGCAGTTGGTGTATCAACATATATTAAACGATTCAGCTGAGAAACTTGATGCAGCTTCCAAGCGAATTCAAAATGCTATAGCGAAAGCATATGATATCGGCTGCCCAGAGAAAGAAAAGGCAGTCATGTGTCTTGATGGAATGAAACTCAGAAAAAAGTTGGGAAACGCTTCAATAGAACTAAAAGACGTGGACACTGGGAAGACTACGAAGCAACTCTCACTGAGTACAACAAGGAACTCAGAAATTCCAAAAGAAGATCATGGAGAAGGATGTGCGAGAGGATTACAGAGCCAGCCCTAGCTCAACGCCTGCGGAAGTCCTTTTCCAAAGAACCATCCTCGGCCTAGTGAAAAAACCAGAGGGAAAGTATACTCATACATATATATACTTTCCTGAATCTAAGGTTGCTGAAGACGAACCGCAAAAATCTCCCTTGGAAAGCTCTCACTCACCTGGACTGCCACAAATTCCAACAGATTCAGCAGGACCCTAGGGGAAAAAATATCTACCATCCAAAAAAATAATTGGGCTATTAAATGCTCCAAATCTCCCGGGAATGACGGAGTATTTCCCGCCTATAAAATGGTTTTGAGATAATATAGACTTTCCTTAGAAGGCTGTGACTCATTTTCGGATACCTACCGAAAGTCTGGAGGCAGGCTGCCGTAGCGTTCATACCAAAGACTAGGAGACGTCCAGTGGATGATCCAAAGTCTCATCGCCTCATCAGTCTCGCCTCCTTCTTGAAAACTATGGAGAAAATCATAGACTATTATATGAAAAGTCTTTGACAGACCGCTTCTCAGAAAACTCTTCGCCCGGCGAGCACGCATTTCCAAAAAAAAGTTCCACGATGCCTGGTTGACAGCCTTAAAGAGACATACTCGGCCATAGAAATTGTTCTGTGAGCTTCATAGATATAAAGGATGCTTCCGCACCCCATCATCAGATCACTAGAGGAGGGGAATATAAACACCTCACTGATCGTAAGGATACATGCAACGCTGAAAAGTAGAATAATTTTAGATGCTCTCGGACAGGAGGTTGCCTTTACTGTGGTCATTAACCGTGGATTGGAAAGCTACCTGATTCAGGAATTATGACCAAAGGTTACGCCGATATATGGTTTCTGTCTGTCCCATGATGGTATAATGCAGACAGCCCAAACGTCATCAGAAGCTGGTGCGCAAAGGAGGGACTGAATGTAAATCCAGCCAAAAGTACTGGTATCATTCACAAAGAGTACGGATCGGAAGCTCCAACCCTGAATGGACATCAACAAAATTTGTCCAAGGAAGTCAAATGTTCGGACGATAATCGACCAAAAACTAGCATGAAACAGTCACATCAATATTATTTTTTCCAAGGCTACAGCAGCAACCTGGACGTGCCGTAGAATATCGGGTTTGAAACCGAAAATGATATATCGGTCATATCAAACGATCATTAAACCCATTAGTCCGATCAATATAGTGGCTGAAAACAAAACAGTACTAGGCACACATCAAGCTGCAAAAAGTGCTGAGGTCTGCCGGTCTGGAAATCACAGGGGCAATATCCACAACCTCCACTGCAGCACTAGACGTAATGCTGAACCTTTCACCACTGCACTGGTTGGTTGGTTGGTTGGTTTAAGGCTGACGAACCAGAGACAGGGCTGGCACTTAGCTTCCCTTGACACTGCGACCAGCTGGGGTCTATTGTATCACTCTGTCGTCAGTGGTTCCTTATTCAAACAGGTTTATGCTCCTAATTAGGTTCAGAAGCCTGCCGATAAGGCTCCTCGGACTCATGCCCGTTTCCGGGCTGATCCCCCAAAGATTCTGTGTCGCCCACTACTTAGGCGTCACAGTCGAAGATTGAAAGACAAGAGTTAGACCCGAGGCCTCCTCTTGTCTCTTGATGACAAGCCATTCTTCAGTATCTATCCCATGTCCTGGGTTTTGATGAGCTGAAGAATCTTTTGGTTTCCATTTTACCAAATGGCTTTGGAATCCACTCTGTTTCCGGGAGTTTCTCAGTAGGTGTTCGACCATCTGCTGATCCCTCCTCGGTTGGGTTTACGGTTTCTGGTGCCGAGTGTGATTCAACTGGAATCTCCTCGACTTCCATACCCGCTATCGGTGTTGGGTCTCTTCAACTGGAAGTTCCCCAGGGTTGTTTGTGTAGGGGAAAGGGTCGTCCACACCTGCGGTGCCCCCTGCGCAGGTGTAAGGCAGATTACTCTGGGAGGTCGCCATGTATCCCAGAGGCTCCGTTTTTTTATACCTGACTGGCTCAGGTATCATCCATCCCTCGGCACGGGTCGCTTGACGCCTTGGATTAAGCCATGTTGTGGTGGCATTTGGTTTGAGATTGACTTAGAGATCCGCAGGTTTTGACCATTTCTCGTCATTCCCACTGGATTTTCCTTGTCAACCCCGTTATCCAGCGATACCACTTGGAGGTAGCCACCCAAGTTTCCGCAACCCATCTTCATCTCTCGTAGGAGGTGAACATGTGTTGACGCAAACTACTCGCCCACCACTGCACTTGTAGGTAATGAAGGAAACAGCAATGAGTGCCTTCAGACTGCAACGGACATCCAACTTGAAAACTGGAAATCTGACGGGACATCTCAAGATTTTGGAAAATATTTCCCCTGGAATCCAGGTCCAGATATTATGCCAGCTAGGCACAACTTCGAAGTAGATTATGAAGTGGTTATAAATAACCACCTTATATACATTACGATCAGGCCTCAACCAGGAGGGGATGCATCAAATTGATATACTGATGGATCCAAGATGTACAAAAGGGCTGGAGTGGGGGTAATGGGTCTCAGTTTTAGTCTCCCAAAACCACTTGGCAAAGTCAAGCAATTTTTCAAGAAGAAATCCATGCTATATAATTTTTCCCAAAAGTGCCTTGACAGGGTCTCAAGGGGGGTAAAAATCTATATTCTATCAGACAGCCAAGCATCACTTAAAGCTCTAAGGTCACACACAAACACTCAATTTCCTGGCCCAGAACTCTTCTGTAATCTCTCCGAAGCCCATTAAGGAAGAGTTTCGTCGCTGGGAAGCTGATTGAATCAAAACTCAACGGAATAGATTTCAGGACAAAGACAACGAAAAGGTTGGACAAGAAAAACTCAATTTCCTGACAAGAACCTCAAAAAAATGCATAGATCAGACAGTGAACTTTACCGTTACTGCAAGAACTTTGCTGAAACTGCAGAACACCTGCTTTGCGACTGCCAAGCAATGTTTTGCAGAAGACTTAAGCTCCTCGAAGGAGTTCCATTAACGCCCTCAGATATCAGACACCCCCTTCGCAAGGAGTTTCGGAATCCTGGTCTAGAATATATGAGGGTTATTTACCAAAGACCATATAGGACGAGGTACGGAGAGGCTGAAGAGCTATATTGCCTCCCACAATCAACAATCTACAAGGGTTGATGAAATAGCGATATCTTCTGAAGCAGACGACTAGATGGATAAGGGGTTCTCGATGGTGTGAGTGGGAGAGAAATGGAAATATTTTCAACTGCAATACTAAGAGGGTGGTATCAATATCATTTATGCCCTATGGATGAAAACCAAACTGAAAGTGGAATTGTGGCAGTTATTAGCTTCATCCATATGAAAGTGAACGAGTGGTTAAACCTCCTCATGGGAATTATGAGTTCACTACATCTCTCAAATATATAGATATATCGGCATCTGGCATGAATTTTTTGAGTACATGAATTTTCTGAAAATGATCACGAGTCGCGAAGCAACGAGGAATAATTTCCCATTAAAAATTCATGTACGAGACAAATTTCCCTCAATTGATTCAAGCACGTGGGGGATTCGGTAAGAAAATGTTATACCGGAATTATATTTAAAAAGAGAACATTAAGAAAATATTTATTTTGACGTTATTCACAAATAAATAGAAGGCTGTGTGTAATGGAGTTTTGGGAGATTTTTTTCTGATTTTCCCCGTTCCATAGTGAAATAAAATCGGATAAACTATTATGTAAAATTAATTGATTTTATACAATTTTCTTCTAGGTTTCAGGAAAATGTTATATTGACTAAAAATGAAAGTGGATACGTTCGTATTGCGGGAGATATTTTTTTATTTTCCCCGTGCCCTAGTAAAATAAAATAAATAATATCAGATAAATTTTTATATAAAATTGATTGTTTTCATACAATTTTCATACTGGTTCCAGGGAAATGTCAATATTGATTAAAAATGAAAGTGGATGTTCGTATTGCGGGATATTTTTTTCTTATTTTTCCCGTGCCCTAGTATAATAAAAATAATTGATTTCATATATTTTCTTACTAGGTTTCAAGGAAATGTCAATATTGACTACAAACAAAGGTGATGCTATTCAGCAAAAAATATATAACTATATCTATACATATATACTTAAATATTTTTCATATTCTTTTAGGTTAAATTCTAAGAAAATTAAGATTAGCGGTAATAACTTGTTTTTCAAATATTCAGGAAATCGGGATATTTTATTTTTATCCTAAATAGAATGTTGTTGGCGTATGTTACCGGTTAAAAAAATATTTTGTAAAGTTTTGACATTCACTACTCCTGTCAATCAATATTTCATTTGTGGCATTATAAGTTCCTCATAACATTGTATACATTCATACGTTTGTAAAAAAGTGATAATAATATGAACTTTCAATCGTATGAATTGTGTTCCTTTTGCAAAGAATCACAGCACATTAAAATGTACCATAAAAATGTAAAATATCTAACATACCTAGTGGAAGAATCTGGATTAAATCCTGAGCAAGAAAACTTATTTAAAGAGATTGGCAACATTCTGCGTGATATAGTGTCTTCTTTTGGACACAAATCTAATACTCAAAGGAATAAACTGGAGTCTCAGTATTATTTTTATTTTATGAAACACAGGCATATTGTTAAAAAAACACCGGTTCTGTGTTTTATCCACCACTTAGGTAAGAGGAGGTAGAAGTGGAATTTTTGAAGAATTTAAAATTATTTAATGATATTATAGAATGTACACCTTGACAAATTGTTGTAATATTTCCAACTTATAAAGTAAGTAAATAACAAATATTGTCAACATTATTTCAATATTATTTTTGTCTAATTATATGATAGCTGTCATGTGCCGGGAAATTTCCACTTATCAATTTTACGTCTACATGCTAATGTGGATGAAAAATTTTCTGAAAAATTTGCTGGTTACCATAGTAACAATGTCGAAATAAAACATCTGATTGGTTTAACATGTCTTTATAATATTTCATTTTCCAATAAAAACTGTATGAATAAACAAGAATTATATAATAAATTTATTCTATAATTTCTAAAATCAAAAACTGTATGAAAGATAAACTAGTCATATTTATATAACTTGTGAAATATTCATTCTAAGTAAAATTGATGTTTCATGTTATGGACAATAGACACTATGAGCAATGTTATTCATTATAAGTTAAGATTAAATTTGAATTTTAACATTGGTTGAATTCGAATAAAATAAGTAAACTTTAAATATTATAAATAAAAAATTGTTTTCTAGTTAAATGATTTTATTGTGAAGAAACATAATAATGATGCAGATAATGTACTAAAAGCTGAAAAATAATTAGGTAGGTACCAGGTACCAGTCATCACACCACTCTGCTCATCGATATAGGGCATAGATCAAACTGAAATAAAATCGTGGGGCGCGGCGTAACATGTAAAGGAAATATCGTTCTGTGATGTCGCACGATGATAGAGACGGATTTACTTTCACACACATTTTGCATAAGTTGTCTATTGAGGAGATGCATCCAAATCATATGGTTGACTGTAGATAATAGAAATTCGACGGGCCCCACGATTTTATTTTATTCTAATCAATTATTATGTATCTTTACAAGAAAATTCGTATACTTATTTTATTTTCAAGTTTTTAGTTTTTTATTTCGTTACCTAATATTTCTCATTCTATTCAATCCATTTAGTGCCTCATTATTATAAGGTTTATTTCCTGTCAGTTTGTTGCAATCTAATTCCTCAATACATAATCCCTCCAAAGACGTTACTCGACTCAGTGCCACGTGAGCTTGTCCTTCCCCAAACAATTTCGATCCCAAATACACAATAATAATAATAATTATTAAATTCTTTATTTTCTCAAATTAGTTTGCACAAATGAAAAAGAGTAAAACGTCAGTAAAATACGAAAAATAGTCGACATGAAACGATATAAAGAATACAAAACATAAAGATAAAATGACAAATATGAATGACACGTCACGTCATGATTAAAATAATCAGAGATATGTATAAATAAAACAAACTTTAGATGTATATAAATGGAAATATACACGTCACATACAAATGGCAAATCACGACAGGAACTCTTCTACAGTGTAGCAATTTTTTGACAATAGTAGTTCCTTAACTTTATTTCGAAAAAATATTCATTTACTGAATCTCTAAATCCCAACTTCGCAATGATCATTATGGCATACCTCTGAATGATGAACACTCGGCCTACAGGAGTGCAGTAGTCATACTGGGATGATGGAATTTGATATAAGGTAGGATTATTCACATAATTTGAGATACACCTGAGAGAATAGCCAGACTTTCGTTTTGTACATGGTTATACACTATTCAAGAACCAATGAGATTTCTCAATTCCTTAAAATCGACAATTAAAGTCATTTTAATGATCAAAGTTTCCTAGCATTCCAATAACTGATAAATTTGCATCTTTTGATCAACATATACCAGTGAATTGTTCCATTCAAATCTATATATTGAATGTGTTTGCCAGATTATTTCGAGTTTTTTATACACAATAGTTTAGATAGCACGATTTGGTAATAGTGAGACTGTCTTCATTAGGTTTTACATTAGACAGAACATCACTATTCTAAAACCAAGAAATATTTCAAATCTCTGATTGAGATATCAAAAAATCTGGTCATATATAACATAAATATTGCACTTCAATGTTCCTAAGTATGTTATGAAGATCAGTCAAACTTTAAATAATTTGTGAATATTTTAATATGTTTTCTATTGATTTGAGATGTTTATTGTTAATTTGGAATTCTTACTTCTCAATTGAATTTTCTATTTCAAACTAAATTGTCTTTATAATGTAGTTGTGTATTAATATAAATACATTTCAAATCGTATTCAAATTTTATTGTCATTTGGCATTTGGCAAAAAATTACGAATTAAGGAAAGTAGATTTTTTTTACTCCCTTGATTCTCGATTGTTTGCCATGGAAATGAAACTGTTATGCAATTAAACATGTATTTATCGATAAAAAAATTATCTCTTATGTATTTACCCCCGATTATCAATCCGTGGCATCCATTGCAATTTGTTATCGAAAACAACACCTTACATTTCTGTAGATGTTATTGAATTCAATTCCAAATCAGTATTCCTCAAACAGATTCACCACATTTTGTTGTCCTTTTACCATGATCTGTAGAATATTGGTTTTTGTTTCATTCATTTGCAAATTATTTTTTTCAGACCAAATAATGACTTTGTTAAATGTGCTTTCGCTGTATTTCCAGTGTGTTCAGGTCATCTTCAATAACTAAAATATTAGTGTCATCAGCATATCATATGCAAAGAGCGGCGGAATTCCTATTTAGATAAACTAATAAATCATTAGCAAATACAAGATATAAAAAAGGTCCCAAAATGGATCCCTGAGGTACACCATCAGCAATATGTCTTTCAGAGCTTATATTCTCCCCAATTTTTACTACTTGCCTCCTATTTCCGGTAGGAAGTCAGTAAATTTAGCGGCAATTCTTTTACTCCATATTCGACAGTTTTTCCAGCAAAAGGCTGTGATTCACGCAATCAAACGCACGTGAAAAATCAATGAACAATCCTAGCACACACTTTTTTTTGTCCAAGGCAGATATTATTTGTCGTGGAAGTCACATAGAACTGTATCAGTGCTTTTATTAGTCGTGAAACCATGTTGTGAAGGTGAGAATAATTCCATCGCGGTAAAGTAAGCGTTCAGCTGTTCCTTCAAATTCAATTCGTATAGTTTCGAGATGCTGGAGAGAATACTAATTGCTCTGTAATCATACAAATCATTGGTATCGTTTTTAATATAAACGAGATGCACTTGCTAATTTCATCATTTTGCAGGCATTTCTTTCCTAAAACTAGGTAAGAAATGCCTGCAAAATGATGAAATTATCTCCGAGAACTTGCATGTCTTCGATATAGGAATTATTATAAATTATCGGCTAGTTTGCTAGCTGTAATATTTGAAACTCCATCTTTCAATAATACAAAAACTGACATTTTTTATGAACCGCTCGAACACGCAAATAACAACCATATTGATAAAAAAAATCGAAATTCCCCTCGAAAATATGAAAGCTTAAGAGACCTGGAATTTGACATAGAACTTTCGAATAAGATTAATTCTACTTCTAATATATTCACATTCTGATTTAGAATAAGGCATTTTATATTTTACTTTCCTTTCTGTTGATACAAAAAAATGTGAGCAATAGCAACAATTTTTTTTCAATTTTTTCACCGAATTAAAAAAAGACATTTCTCGAAACCACGTCGGCGTAGCCGGTGGCATGAAATAGTTCAAAGATATAGCACCATAATAGGACATCTGTATCCAGTTCCAGGAATCTCTGGTGGAAAGTATTTACCAGAATATCAATTTACATTTCGTCTTGAAACAATCCTATGGATATCTGCTCTGTTCTAGTGCCATCCTTATATCATTAGGCGAAGCAATGACGTCTATTGAGAAAATTCAATTCTATGAGTGAAATAACACCGAAAATACATCTATAAATATAACAAAATGTTTATCGCTATCCTTACGACACAATTGTTCCATTATTTTCATAGTATTTCAAGTGGTCCTAATAATGCCATTCAATCACAATTTGTCATTGGTGCAACAAAATTTTTCTATATGTGAACACATATGTTCCTATCTTATTGATGAATTATTGCATTTTCTTCGTGGAAAAATTATCATAAAAGGTGTTTTGCATTTATATGGCAAAAATATCTTTTGTGTGTTATCAAATCTGTTACTGACTGATGTGAAAACAGAATGACCAAAATATTTTTCTGCTTTCGAAAGGAAGCATGTTTTTCAATTTTTTATAACTCTTATTCAGTCTATTCTATTCCCTCATGTGCCTACTGAATTCTATTTGAAAAATACATAATCCGCCATCCCTGAGACCCCCCAAGTCCATAAATGACCAAACTTCCATCAACACTTGCTGAATTTATAATCAACACTTGCTGAATTTATAATCATTTAACTGAGAACATTTGATAAACAAAATATAAATCAACAATCAACCGACGTTAACGAATGGCATCGCCTCTTAATGGATCTAGACGAGAATAGAAAGTCTATATGCTATCAAATTCACAAAATATCGATATATTCTTCCATTTTGCAGATATATGTCGAAGTTTCACACCCATGTAGACATATTTTCCTGATACGATGTTTTTTTTTCAGTTTTATCATACCCAATGGCGGGCATGTTCAACTATGAACCGTTATGGATACTTTTTGTTGGACCATATTCCCAGAAGCCATTATATCAGCTTGCTCATATGTGCGTAGCTTCCAAACAGCGTCTGATGATTTACTACATCGCAATGGCTGCTCTCATTTTTCTTCCTATAGTATCAATTTTCATTTGGTTCTATTTTAAAATTGCCGTTCTCATTTGGAAACATCGAAAACCTTTTTCGGCACGTTTCACTAATAAATGTGAGAACAAAATCGATTCAGAAGATGCTTCATCCAGTACGACTAAGACAACTACGTTGACTTCCAGTATTAGTAGCTCAAGGCCTCCAATGAAGAAAGGAAGAAACATTCACGTCGAGAGAAAAATTCGAACTTTCAGAATAGTCTTAGTACTGATGGTTTCTTTTGCTTTTTGTAGACTTCCGTATTGGTGTTATTATATATTGAGACTAGTGGGCACTCAAACAAGTGAAACAAGTTGGAATGTCAACTTCACACTTATTGCCCTCAACTTGCTCAATTGTGCATTGAATCCCTTGCTTTATACTTTCCTGAATGAAACAATAAATGTGATCAAGATGATAAATGATTTCATGTGTAAAGTTTGCTGCTGTTGTTTTTCGAATGATGAATTTGATCCATTTGAAAGAGAAAATGCTTTTCCAAGGGAGACACATGATTCAGGCAAAATTCTCAATAATAAAGCGGTTAAGTTCGGAAATGTTCAGTGTTTCGAGAAAACTACGAATAACTTATCCAGATACTAAAACCAATGAATAAAAACTATCAATATGACTATTTTCCTGCTTAAAGTTAAATTCGGAAGGAAACAGTGCTATTGAGAAATACTGAACAAATGAAAAATTATGTTTAACGAATGATCAATGGAATATATAAATAGCTCGTGACGTGAAGCATATATGGCCAGTATTACTCCAATGGAAGAAATTATGTTACAAATTGGTTATATATATATATATATATATATATATATATATATATATATAAATATATATATAAATATATATATATATATATATATATATATAAATTTATACGCCAATAATAATTCATGATAGGGCTAGCCACAAACGAACGGAGTTTTTGAAGAAACAATACCATTCGAACTGGGAACACTAGATTCAAAAATTATACCGGGAGAAAAATTTCCCATAATTGCCAATCTTCGAAATTGTTGTTTCCAAAATATCAAATTGTATGTGTTGATTTTTTAATATAATATCGTAACAATTGAGCTGAAAGTGAGAAGCGAAAGGAAAACAGGATGATAAAATATTCATTGTTAACGATTTAATTTTTTTTCAAAGTAAACTAAAAACACCACTACTATTTTTAGAAAAAATTGGTTTACAAAACCCACGACACGTGTTTTGCTATACTATAGCTTCTTTAAGTGGAGATAAACTAAATTACAATTACTGGGGTTTGATATGAATAATAGGAGCAGGTAATCAGTAAGATAATAGGTAATTAAGTAAAGAATAACGTATATTTAAAGTGCAATAAGGAATTTCAGAAAATGAGAATTTGCGTGTTTTCAACTATTATTGAGATGTTTTTTTTTATTTATTAAGGTAAAGATTAATATAAAATATAAAATGTAAATAAGTAAACTGCTCTATTCAAAACTGTGATTGGGTGTCCTCTTGATCATAGAAGAGGACGTATGCTTCTCCACTCACGATAGATTTTGGTGATAGCGGTGATACTCTCGAGTCATTGTACTGTGCATTTGCCTCATAAGTGCCTACAGTAACCGTGTAGTGTCCATTAAAAGTTATTCCACTATGGTTGGATACAGCATACAAGTTGTAGCGACACGGAGCTGCGTTATCTACTGCATAAATATTCATATCATCTAATCCATCGAGAGGAGAGTCAATGAAGACATTTAGTTTTCCTCTGAATCTCTCCATCTGCGAAAATCTTTTCAAGTGAATTACTAAAATTTTGGGGAATTTAAGTATAGATAATGACTTCGTGCATTTTCTCCTTTCCTTGCATTTAGAACAAGTGGGTTTTTCGTCATCATCCAAAATTTCTTCCCTAGTAAACAAGTCTAAACATTGCGACAGTCTGAGTTTGCCAGTACTCTTTGGAATAGGGAGTGATTATTGGACGAAAGATTATTCAATTTCTAGTAAACATATTTGGAAGGAGCGAATCATTCAAATTAATCCTATTTATTAATTAAGTCAAGAACTCTAAAGTTGAATTCGGGTTTTTTGATATTTCGAAAAAAATCCTACATGTTTTTATGAAAAAGAAGTTAAAGAAATTCTAAAATCAATTCAATATATTCTTAATGACTATGAAAAAATAAGATGCACTATTATGAACCCAAAAACTCTATTCACTTGTAAAACTTCATAAAGAAAATTACCCTATCCGACCAATATCTTTCATTACAGCACCATCAGTGAACATCAATAGATCTCTCAAGAGTATTCATAAATTTGTTCCTAAATTTGCTTGAAGAATTCATATGAATTAATTAAAAACTTCTTAAAAATTCCAAACTCATTTCATTCGATGTTCAAAATATTTCTCCGAGTATACCACCAGAGGAAACAATCATACTGGTAGGTAACCTACTTGATACAAATTATGTTAATCCGATCATCAAAGACGAGATTTACTTGCAGTTTTTTTAACACAAAATTATTTCCAATTCAATAATAATCATACTTCTTCTAGTAAGGGTTAATAATGGAAAATCCATTACTAGCACAGATTTTCATGAATAATCTCGAAAGTAAAAGTCATAACAACCCGTTGATAAAAAACTTCTTATACTGGTATAGATATGTAGACGACATCTTATGTTGCTTTGTAGGAACTGATAGACAATTAAAAATATTTTTCACTTCATAAATGGCATTCATCGCTCAAATGTACAAAAGAAATTAAAATGATTGATTCGATAAACTTCTCAGATTTGACCATATCGAAAATAAACAATAAACACGATTTTTCAATATTCCAGAAACCTTCGTATACAGATATCACAATACATAATACTCCGACTCATCCCTACCAACACAAAGTAGCCGCATATATGATCCACATACTAGTGAATGTTGCTCTGTGAGAAGATAATTTCAAAAAAGAATTAAATATAATGAAATAAATTGCAGCCAATAACGGATATAATTCAAGTTTAGTTGATAGCATTCCATCGAAAAACTCTATAAAAAAGCAATTCAGAAACCCTATCCAACCGATTCGAATACAAAACCAACCTTAAAAAAAAATTTAAGGTTTTACTTATTTCAGCAAACCTTCAGAGAAATTTCTAATATTTAAGACATAAAGATATTATTATTGCTTACAGAACAAATATACTTTGGGAAAATTCATCAAGAACAAAGATCGAATTGAAAAGTCCAACAAATCTGGAGTATATGAACTAACTTGTGGTACTTATGCAAGTTTTTACATAGGACAAACTGGTAGAACTTTAAAGCAACGCATATTCGAGCATAGAAACAATTTTGTTGAGGGCAATCTATTCAATTTCGCTAACCATCTCCTACTAAAAGCATTGCTTCGCTTATACTTAAACTATTGCATGTAAAAAAGTAGAAACTCAATCTCTTTGAAAGCAGAGATTAACAAGACAAGAACTCACAATATTTATTAAATGACCAGATTAATTTGGATACTTCGCCCTCTTTAAATCTGTTTACTAGAAATTGAATACTATTTGGTCCAATAATCCTAATTACCTGCTCCTATTATTTATATCAAACCCATAATTGTAATTCAGTTTATCTCCACTTGAAAAAGCTATAGTATAACGAACACGGTCGTGGGTTTTGTAAACCAATTCTTTTGTGAAAATAGTGTGAAGTGTTTTTAGTTTATTCAATTATGGATTATTATCAAGTATCGGCCTTCTATTTTTTTTTTTTTTTTCGTTTCAAGTGGTAGCTTGTCAATATTTACTGATGCCTCTTAAGCTCGAGTTTAATTTAAATAATCATATGAATCAAGGTTGTAACCTGAAGAAAGAAAATATTTCGAAAAAGATAACAGTATATTTTATGAAAAAAACAGGAATTGTTCTACTGTGCTGCTTTCATTGGACCCTGTCACTATCTAATAATGAATATGACTATTTATGTAATCGTACTCATATTTTTTTCAATTTTTTTTCTTCAGTGAAGTAGGAGTAACGAAGTATTTTCGTTCTATTTCGACCTCAATCTACATTTAACACCCTCTTCAACTTTTTGTGACTTTGTTTTAAGTTACTCCCGATACTTTTGTTTGTCTCAATTTAAAATTACATTGTTTTTTATTGATTGTTAATCTAGTATTTAGCTAATTCCATTGTCCAATTGATCTATGAATAAATATAATTTCAATCAAGCCAAATGCGTATTTACTATGTCTCTATTTCAGTACTCCTGAGTAATATTCCTGATAAACGTAAGCGAAAACCTCACTGATCTAGAAAATGTCAAAACCATTACACACCATACTCATAACATAGAGAAAACCTTAGTCATTCTACAGGAGGCTATAATAACCTCATATTGGAAGAATTACTCTTTGACATGCAGCAAACAAAAGGTAAGGTGAGGTGGTGAATAACCAAACTCAGGAACAAAAGCGCAAGCTATTCAATGAATCTAAAAAACCTAGGAGAGGAAGGAATCTTAAAATACTATCAGAATATAATGAAACAATGGGGAAAAACAAAGAAAAGCATGAAGGGAAATCAGGTGAGGACATCGAGCAAAAGTCAGAGATTGCTAGACTATATCACATATTCAAAAGGCCCCATAAATCCATAAATCTATGAAACCTTCACAAGAAGAGGCTACATCAGTGCAATCATTCATTTTGGCCGAGAGCTTCAAGGTGGCCAATCGATAGTGAATGCAATATAGCCACAATGGTTCCAGGACTTGGTTGTAGATCAAGAATTCCTTCGGGATGAGATCTGAGAATGTATATCCAAAAAGCAATGGTATTGTTTATTTTATATTTTTAAAAGACCAGTTTAGTTGAAATTAGTGAAGAGAGTAATTTTGTTTGATTTAGAGGAGTTAACAAAATATTTCTTTATTTGGCATTCCTAGGATAAACTCCTTTTCTGCAACAAATGGAACACCATTGACAAAGTACGCGACTCAATTTTTTCATTTATTGAGCTTGTTGCCAATAAATTATGTAAGCTTTGCTTCCTACAAATATTAACTTCCAACATAACAGTCCAAATATTTTCTCAAAAACAGTGGAAAAAACTCCTTGAAAAATTCAAAATATCGAATCAACCATAAATATTCTGGAGCGGATACTGGTAACGTATGTGTGAATATAATTTCAAATTTTAGAAATAAATCGAATAATTCTGGCTATACAAGCCTGAACAAGGTCTTTCAAAATAAAATTCAGAAATTTTGTATTCCTTGAATTCCTAACTTATATCGATTGGTGGATTTTTGCTGCGAGACGAATTCTGATAGTAAACTGCGAAAGCATCCAGGGCTGCGCTCTGAATGATATCTAAAACCAAAAGTTGCTCGCTTGAATAGAGTGGCCAATTGGCTAACACCCGTGTTTGCCTTTCGCAAAGTCTCAGATCTCACTGAAATCGCCAATTGATTCTAAATTTCCCAATTCAGGAAAATTCTTATTAAAAATTACTTATTTAATTTTTTTGATTTTGCTCACGAATATAACAATATGGATAGTACATACTTCCTTTTCCTGGGCAGAAATAACAAACATAAGAGGTGCGCCAATTCCCCTTTCTCCAGTCCTTGCAAACTTTACATGGTGGAATTCGAGACTAAGGCCATAGGGTCGTTTGGCCAATATCCCAATTGTTGGTACATGGCTCGAAAACTCTTCCTGAATGCCTAGATCATCTCAATAACAGCCATCACAATAAAAAATTCAATATGGAAACATAACCTGACAAGTCACTCCCCTTCCCAGATGTCCTCATCACAAAAATCAACGACTCCTTCACTCACAAGTATACAGGAAACCTACCAACACCAACCGATGCTACTCGCCAGGTCTCATCACCATCCAGCTTAATAATCCGTCCCAAATTCCCTCATCTAGAGATCCATTCAACTCACCGATAACCACAACCGATCACAAGAGTTAAGCAAGCTCAAAACCGCACTACTTCAGAACGGTTATAACAACACACAAATCAACAAAACCATTCTCCAAATCTCAAACCCCAAGAGATACCCAATAATACAAAGTTTTTTCTCACCTCAAGGGTCCACTGACAAATGGGATGAATCCTAGAGAAACGCGATATAAAGAAAATATCCGATCTCCTAAAGGTATCATAGATAATGAGGCTGAAGGAATATGCGAAATAACTTGTTTTGAATCCCAATCATACATAGGACAAACTAACAGACGCTTAACAAACCCAATTTACGAACATCAACTTGCCGTCCGACACTTAGACCCTCCCTCGGCATATTCCAAGCACTATGAAGAAACAGGTTACTGAATAGAGTTTTTGTTCACCAAAACCATTGCTTCTGACAGAACACTACAAGTAAGAGTTATTCGAGATGGCCTTGAGATAGAAAAATGCCCAAATTACCTCTATAAACTGGATGATGGACGCCGACCACCCATACCTAGAAAACTCGAATATCCCCTTCATTGACTTCACTCGGGATAAATACTGCTCAAGTATTCTCGGATACTCAGTTTTCTCGGAAACTACTTCTGAGAGGCTTCTTCCAATTGGAGCCATTTTGGAAAGAAGAAAAATATCTGCTATGTTTATCAAGTGCTGTATCCATCATTTTGGAGTTCAGAGGGTAATCGAAACCATATCAGAAAACCCAAACCCAATTTGACTTTTTATAGAACACTCTCTCCAAATGTAAAAACATGCACAATCAAGTTATCTATGAAATACTCATTCAGAAGTAGACATATTCAGTTTCTAGAGTGAAAGTCATGGCAATGTCAACTTTTACTTCACTCATAAAATACAAAGAAAAATATTTCGATAAAGATATATTCTGAACTATGATAAGTAATAGAACTTCCTCAAACTATTTCCGATATTCTTTATTTTTCGACATTCATACACGCTTTATTAGCTTCACCTGTCCAAGTTTAATTAGTGATTTAAAAGCGTTATCCAGTCAGAAAGAGGTATCTTACCACTGAAGAGTGGAGATCGAACTCCCTGAGCATACCCCATTGAAGATTCAACCTACAAACGACCCAGTAGAAATTGAAAACCCACTAGAAATTGCAATCTGGCCTACAAGGAATAAGTGCTTGCAGGAATCGGTTATCTCTCTTGAGAGCCGATCTATTGAAAGTACTGGTCACTTTCCTCGCCACCATTGGAGATGACCTGATCAAAATCCCAGCTGTAAGTTCTCTATTATCAGCTAGAACCAAAGAGAATGAACATGCTTCTGCAAAATGACAGAAAAAGGAGATATTCCCTACACTCCCAGTGCCTGAAGGTAACTTGAACCCAGCTATTCCTCCTACCGCATTTCGTAGTAGTTGTAGAATCCTAGTCCCTAATGCATCAGCTTGAAGAAATACTCAAAATATCAAAATTTTGAATAAATTCGAACAACTGTCATCCATGTCAGAAGGTGAAATCCTTGCAATTTTGCTTCAGTTCAGGAGCGGAATCAGCTCTGGTGCGTCTTTTGAATGTCGGCCCTGAAATTCTAGTAAAAGTGATAGGAGATCTCGAGACAAAGATATGGAGAATGCATTGATCGTTCTCAGCATAATTTACATTTCGAAGATTTGGAGATTGTACTGATCATGCTCAGCACATTTGCCACAATGTACTAATAACTTCCATCTCATGTGGATGAATCAATCGAGTTTTACTCCTTTAGTTTTTTTAGTGTTGTGTAGCAATATGGACTAAAAAGTAAAATAAAATTATAGTTTGAAAACTAAAAAACTCGCTTATATAGCAATAAGGACTAAAAAGTTGAGAATAATAAGAATAAAGTCATTGACCCAAAAAATTTTTCTCAAGTAAAAAAAGCGTGGGGTGCCTGATATCAGTTATCTTAATATCATTATGAAAAGTGAGTAAAGCACCCCACGCTTTTTTACACAAGAAAAATTTTGTGGTCAATTACTTTATTCTCAACTTTTTAGTCCGTATTGCTATATAAGCGCGTTTTTTAGTTTTTCATACTATAATTTCATCTCGTTATAAGCTGGTTGAAGGTGAGAGTGAGTGCAATCATTCATTTTGGCCGAGAGCTCCAAGGTGGCCAAACGATAGTGAATACAGTGATTTTTGGCGAAATTGTATTTTTTGGCGAGTGTCTTTCCCAATAAAATTCCGAATGCTCCAAAGTAGCGGGTTCCCTCCATACAGAGGCCATGCACTGCGGTAGTTGTACCTTGTAAATCGGGTGAATCGAAACTCAAATTGAAGAACCTTTTTCATATTGAAAACCTGTATAAATCAATAAAGATATCAAGAATATGTGTCTCCATATATTGATGAAATGAATTAAAAACAAGGAAAGTATATCCGATGGAGACACAAGTGTGCATCATCTGGGAGAGTCATTTTATGTTTCTACTTCAATAATTGATTGACATTAACTCTCAAGGAGACCTTTCAATTTCTCGGTTATCAATAATTCCAACAAAGTTCCCAAATGCAAATTCTTCTTCTTTCAAACTGCTGAGAAGCAAAGGAAAAAATCAAGTTGTTACTTCCAACAGAAAGAAATATTGTAGTTCCCAATAATTTTCCCTCCCGTATAAGAGGACGCCTCAATACATTGTCCGATTTGAGGAACTTCGATATCGAATACAATAAATAGCATGCGCGAATGTATAAAATAAGATCTGCATTGGGTCTGATCAACTATCTTCTTCCTCCATAAACCATGGTAGTATATGTTAGGGCTCTGCATGAAATACATTTATTAAAAAATATTGAATTAAATGTACTTGAAAGGAAACATTGTACTCAATAATTTTGTACTTGACAAAGGATATACAGTGCAAATCCTTTATGGAAAGAAGTACAAGTGGAAATGGAAATGGGAAGGATATATATTTGAATATTTTCAGAACTTTTTTCAAGTATTCCCCAGCTCTGTTCAGTTGTATTTTTTGGGCTCGACCCATACAAGAAAAAATTCTCAAAAAACGTGCTTCTAAAATTTCATAAGTGAACTAATAGTTCCCGAGATCACCGAATTGGTAAACCTCGGGAAAATTTTCCTTTTTATATACATTTCATGATCTACACAAAAAATTAAATTTACCGAATACTTGAAGTCGAATCCTAATTTGACGGTACTGATTAGGGAAAGAGATGAATTAGGCAAAGGAGTATTCAATCTTTAATCCATTGTATAATCATCCGACAAATATTTTATCACAAGTTATGTCAGTTTGGCATTCTTGTGTTCTTCTTCACGACACAGGGGGAAAGCTCGATTTTATTCCTTTCGATGAATTTACTAAATTCTTTGTAAGAAGTATTAACGAGGTTGATCAGTTTGTCTCCTGCTGGTGTATTCTTTTCTTCCTTGAGGACTTCTCGGGCATGTATTAGACATTGATGACTTTCTTGAATCAATGATAACATCGACTTTACCTTCGTCTTGATTCCTAAATCCCACTTCCGTTTTATAGTGAGCCAATTTGCCAAGAATAATTCGTGTAGAGCAACTCCTGTGTAAAGGAGTATCCTGGAAAATTACATAAAACATTCAGTAAATTTTTCATTTGGAAAAATTTCAAAAAGTAATTCAGAAAATAATTAATGGCAATGAACTACGAACAACCAATTCTTTTTATAATTATGGAAAATAATATAAATATTATCTCGATAGTTATTGATAAGACTTTTTGAAAACTTCATTCGAGATGGTACATACCACCGTTATGAAGACTGAAAAATATAGTGAATTCTAGGATGAGTTTAATTTAAGTAAACTGATGAGTGAACTTTCTGGCTTTCATGTGTTGATTCAACATTTCCCGTTGTAGAATTATGTACACTGTTGAACGATTTCATGCCATAATTTCGCATATGACAACTCCCCCCTATATTTGAAAGTTGGTAACATACCACCAACTTTTGAAAAATATAGAAATTGAAATGGTGAATTTCGAAAAGTATTTTTTTGTTGTTGGATGGGTTTACTTCTACGTGTTCTTCAGTCGGTTCTTTGAGGTGGATACTTGGACGTCTTTGCGGTATAAATCTGCTTAAGGCACTTTTCTTGAAAATCGAGGTGAAAATGGTGGTAGACAATCAAATGCCATGATACTAATTCGCGTTGATCTTCTGCGTCTACATTTGCAGAACAGGTGTGCAAGATGATTAGTGTGACTGTAAAATATGTGAACCAAGAGATGTGTTTGATCACAATAGATTAATTGACAAGATTGTCCAATTCCTCGGACTATATTGAGGTCGTCCATGTCGAGTTTTACTGAAGTTCAGTGGTTTCAAGGCTGGAAAATGACTTTTCTCAAGCATATGTTGACAACTTCTTTACGGTTTCGGTACCGGTTGGCTCTTGTAGATGACATTTTTGTAATTGTTTATGAGGACCTTTGAATGTACTCGTGTACTTACTTTGGATGCGTTGCATTCTGGTTGCAGTTTGTGTGAATTTTTGTTGATGATTCGGGTACCTACTTCTCTGTTGGAGCATTTAAGGTTTATTGGCAGTTGATCGGATCACAGGTTTGTTGAATTTGATTAGAGAAACATGTAATTTGCCATTTGCACACATTCTTTGTTTTTGAAATCGCATCAACATTGATGATTGATGTGAAAAATTCACTCTTTACTTTGACAATGGTGTTTAGCAAACGGACTTTTTCGATTTCCTGACCTAATCAGAATAGCTTCAGTATTTCTCGGGTTACATTTCAATTCGAATACTCATCCAGTACGAGACTCAATTGAAATCTGGTTCTGAATTATGTGAATATGATTTGGTTGAGCTATTTGTTGTTGATTGATATCATCCGCCACTGTGGAAAGTTGGACATTTTTGAATTCAGTCATTAATTGTTCGTTCTTGAGGTCCACTATACAGTTATAGTATTCTAAGAAATCGGAGCCCAAGAGTCCATCGAATTCAATGTCGAGATCGTTGATGTATATTTTGTAACAACGTCAGGTTTGAAGGGAATTAATGTTGATTCGTTGATTATTATTTTATGGTCGGTTTTAGGTTTGAAAATGGCGAGGAAAATGAAGAGGGTTGCAACTGTATCTATTGATATTTTAAATTGGTTTTTTTTGAATCAACTGGTGACATGGTTTTGAATGAAATGTTGTTCTGGGAAGTTCGGTTGGGGTAGAAATTGTCTGAATTTGGGTTTGAAGTTAAGCATTGTCTTGATCTGAGAATTCCTGTTGTAAGTTGTTGGGTGGATAAACCCTGTATCAGGTCCGAATGAAAAAAATGTTAGATATCAAAACTCTGAAGAAACATTATTTTATGCGTTTTGGTTTATAGCATATGTTGGTAAGTTTCGTTGATAATCAAGAGCTGGTTCAGAGCTACTACCAGTATAGTAATATACTTGAAGTTGACCACTGGTTTTTTGGTTATTCGGTCGATAGTTTGAATCGGGTTGTATTGCAAAAGTTCTTTGATTATTGAAACTTGGGTTTGGTCTAATGATAGGTATATTTCATTGAATTTTTTCACTTGGACCAGGTTGTCGAAATTATTTCGGGTTGGTATTTAATAGGAAAATTCGATCTTTGGAAATTCTGATTCCTTTGGATTGAATTTCGTCTAGTAAAACATTCATTTATTAAATGTAAAGAACAATTTTTAACCAGTGGGTTCAAATTTGCTTTGCGAATGGGTGCTGTTTGATTGAGTTGGTATTTTGATTTTCGAAATATGATAATTAGAGTTCACGTCTGACTCAATTAATTGGTGATAATATTGTCAAAAATGTATCGAACACCCCGTAGCGTAAATCAATCAGTATAATTTTCAAGTGGGTCACAATGTTGTTATGCTGCAAAACAGGAACATAAACAAGAGTTTTCAAAAGTGACGACTGATGGTTTGATCGGGGAGTCGACGTTGGGTTTTTGCCGTGCCCAAAGCTAGATTGGGAAATGGGGGGAGTCAGAGAGTTTGATAGTTAAGAAGCACAGTTAACTGTTGAAGAGTATGGTTTCTGATATTCAGTCAACATCAACTTCTGTAAGTAAAAAATATTTGTTCTATACATTTGAAATTCATAACTACTAGAAGGGATTCATTGTTTTATTTTTCATTTCTAATTATTTAATTCTTGTAGTCCATTTAATCATATCTTTCTATATTTTTTAACAAAGTGTTTTCAATCAATAGAGGGTCAGAATCTATCTAGTTAGTTTGAACCAATCCCAATTCATGGTATGGAGAGGTTGAAGAGAAAACTACGGACTGAATTATTAGAAGTATCTTGGTACAAAAGTCAATATTATATTTATTTCTTAACTTTGGGAGAATAATCCTTTTATGCATATTACCTTGCGTTCCCAGGATCTATTTTAGCATTGATGTCCAAAATATCTCTACACATCGTTGCCTTCTTCAACAGACAGTCGTCGGTTATCTGATTGGGAGTATATCCCTGTTGATATCCATATAATTGAATTAAGGAATGCTTCACAGCATAGGCATGATAATGATTGGGGTGCAGGAAAGTCAGCATTTTGTTGTGAAGTGCCTCCAATTCTCTCACAGTGGGATTCGACAACTGAATATTATCCACCTCTTCTCCAATTCCATTGACTAAATAATTCACTTCTGCGTTGGTGAGTTTGACGTCGCATTTATCACAGGACCATTCTGTATCATCTTCAGTTGGATTTATGGCAATTGAATTCCCTCGCATGGGGATTCATCGTTCCCAAACATCTGAGAGCACTCAATAAGTCCAAGCTCCGTAGGGTCCAGGCAGCGTTTGCATTGACAGTTGAAGTACTTCGTCTCTCGTAAATGCTCTCTTCTCGCCTGAGTACCCCACAAGCAGTGTGTATACATCGTGGAAATGTGTTCGCCCGCTCTGATAGGCAGAGCTGCTTTTATTGTGATTTTATAATCGTCGTCGAAATTGTAGGTGGTATTTGGTAAACAGCTGTGTTCCATGAGATAGGCAGTCGGATACAAAGCTGTGACTTCTGCATTTTGGTTGATCTCTAAGGCATTTACATCAATTAGTCCACATATCCTATGAATCGTGTTTTTTGATATATCTTGGAGGACTTGCTTTCCCGATTTTCCTTCAAGGATTTTCATCGGAGCAAAAAAGTTGTCATGAAGATAGTCCACAACACGATCTTCGATATCCCTGAAAATAATAAAAACGATGAGAATATTGATACTTATAAAATAGTTTATTATAATTGCAACATATAGTAAGTTATTTGAAGAAGGGTTTCTAGATCAGAGTGGTGATCGTTATATACACACAGCCTACTTATGTGCACTTAAAATATGTATTTTTAATGTATTTAATGACTCAGGGTGTTATGACTTTGAAAGATATGTTTTTTAATGAACATAATGTTTCACTATGGAAATGCCAAAGTTTATCATACTCTCGTAAAATTGCACTATTTCTATCAATATACAGATAATTTCTATGATACGCTTTGGTATTTTGGGTTGCATAAACGGTTAGAAATCGCGGCCCGTCGGAAAGTTAGATTTCAGAATTTCTTTATTGATTCTGAAATTGCATCAATCAAGCTAACGAATCTGAATCAAAAGAAATGGAACATATCTTCATTGGAAATGAAAACAGCTCTTCTATTTTTGTAGAAACCTCTTCAAAAGTTGAAGAAGGATTCAAATCTCCCTCAATGATCCATAATATTTTTATGTAACCTGAGTCAAACCAATAGGAAGGAGTATAACCAGCACACAAATATACACTCTCTTGGGTTTGAATCTCAATATCACTTCGAAAAATGATTATTAATATTTATTTGTGTTCAACTTTAAATTTGAGAAATGTTAAAATTCAATGATTTTATGTTTGAAGGAGAAAGATAAACTGATGTCAAATAGTATCTGATTGACACAAACGAATGAACCTCAAATGAAAGGAGCATACAGGGCAAACAAAAATTGAATTCCGTGAATGGAAATTTACAGCGATTTTCTATTTGGGTGTAGTTCTCAGAGGAAAACTTATTGAATGAAAGTTGTGGACCCCATAAAGCCTCCAGTTTGTCTACAAATTTTGTACTATCCATCTACATAAACGTTCGAACTGATGGTATCTTTGAGGTCTGGATTGTCGTGAATTGGTACGTCCTCAATGGGTTGTATTTCTATGCAATCTATCTAAACGAGTTCTTGTGAATTTAACTAGCTAAGGCGGAATAGTTGAATGGATGGTTCGAAAGTGTTGTGAATATGATTCATTCATAATGGTTTCGCGGATTGTACTAAATGTGTTTGAATCGGAAAAAGAAGATCCCATCTTCTTTGGGATTCATTGTAAAACAATCAATTTGAGAGTGGGCAACAATTTTTCGAAACATTCATCAGATCTAGAAGAAATATACAGAGTGTATCTGGAATCAAAAATTTATTGACGAACAGAATTTTCAGGTATAGGATCGATAGTCTGGAATACAGGAGGTGTTATTGTTATCTCACCAGTCAAAAATATGATTTCTTATGTTGACGTCTCATGGGAAAAATTCGTTGAATAGGATGCGGTAGATGGTTGAAAAAATAATAAATTTTTGGCATAATCGAAAGAATGGAACGGATGCTCTACAAATTAACTCAGTGACTCGAATAGTAGACATTTTTTCCAGATAATTTGAAATGCCGAGTATGTATATTGATTGAAAGTAAATGAATGCTATGTCCCATGAAAATTGATAAAGTATGGCTACATGTCAGTTTCGTCATGATCATGGAACGCGGTAGTTAGAAATTAATCGGATACCGTAGGATGGGAAGAATTAGTGTTCGGTGTATCAAAATAATCCACTGGAAGTAGACGAAAAATATGAAAATAAGGATCAATGCCATTAGAGCTAACATAAACCTATCAAGAACGTTATGGGGATAGTTTGACAGACTAATTATTTATTATTATTTGAATTATTATTGTCATTATCAATTAATTTGCGCCTATCACTCCTTCGAGACATCCACTGAAAGTTAAAATCAGATGTTTTCATTCGATAATGATGTCTTGGAAAAGGAATTCTAGTTGATAAATCCGATAGGGGCTCAGTGAAACAAAATATTGTAACTAAAACGAATACGACTGGCTGAATATTCAGAAAGTCAGAGATAAGGCTCCGGATGACCGAAGGGTCTCGAATTGATCGAGAAGCATCCGCCGCGAATGCTAAAGATGCTAATGACCATTATAAGGGGCATCACATCGCCAACGGAAGTTGAGTTCATTTAGAAGCGAGTTTTCGATTCAGTGTCCAGTGAAGTGTAATCTATATTTTTTCAGAGAACTTTTATTGAATTAATTAGTTGGCATATTTTATTGATGTGTTTAATGTTAATGAACGGACAACAATTAATTCAGTATTTCAAAAGCTTGTAGGTACGATTCGGCTAACAATAGTTTAAATTCGAAAATTTTAGAGCCACAACTTCTTTGTTAACTAATAACGAAGCAAGCTCATTATGCCTTTTCTACACATCCAAATGTTCAATTATATTTTTGACGTCGAAACTGAAACGTAAATATTTGAAATTACAAACGCGACATGACTTTTTTCCTACCTAATGATATCTTTTTTGTTTGCGACGTAATGTTTTTTGTTGTAACGCTTCTCCCTGTATAATTTTTGTTAATAGACCTACCTCATGTATGGCACTTCTTTCACGCTGCTGCTGTTGTCACTCTGAATGATATGAATTTACTTCGAGGTTTGAGATAATAATTATTAGTTTTGTAGTTTATTGCTCAATGCTAACATGAAAGATACTATTCGATTTTGCTAGAATGATTACATGTAATTTACTTTTATTATCGTTTACTCATAATTTCAACAACATACATATTTCATTATCTAATCTTTTTGGCTTCAATTCCATCGAAATCAAAGAACTAGCAAAAATTTTCTATCAATTAGAATTTCCCTGCTTTGTAGGTTGAATTCGTCGCATCATTTATTTGCGTTCTAATCTATAATCATGCGCTTATTCGTTTTATTTTCGTTTGCGGCTTTGATAGCAGTTTTTAAAAATATTACTTGTGGATTGTTCCATTACATAATCTCAGGTTGAAATATGAATATGAGTAAACGGGGCTCTCCGGTAATGAAAAACGCTTAAAAGAAGGAAAGAACTACAACGCGCAAAATCTGATATGTTTAAGTGTTTGGAGGAGAATATCAAGAAGAAAATGTGAACCACGAATGCCTTTAAGGGGGTTGGGGCCCTCTAAGGGAAATCGATCCAGCGTGCGCCTGTATATGCTGCTAACATATCTGCATTAATAACTGAGAAAAATATCAGCAGTTTGAAAAGCTTCCGAGAAAATGAAAAAAGTTCAAAAGTGGTTCTCAAACAATATCACTGTATTGAATGAGAGAAAAGATTGCTTTTGCGTTTCAACCGTTCAAGCCTTACTTTCGATCACAGTTTGCAAGTGAAGTCGGTAAATGGATGGATGGATTTAACAACTACGCTGCATAGATAGATCATTATTATCAATCTATCAAGCACATTTTCTTTTCATTATTTTGTTGCCGGAAATTTGCTTCACACATAGTGCCGATAAGTTATCAATTGAAATAAAATACCGACTCTGAAAATATATAAATATGGCATCAAAGGCCTCAGATAAATCCCATTATGCGCCGAATGAATATTTCAATAATAATCTTTGTCACTGAATACTTATATTTCAAACCAAAATTATTTCATTTATATTCAAATATTGAGTTGTGTATACTGGTATCCCGTACTGATTATTCAATGTCATTTTTGATGATCTGATGAATTTAATATCCAAATAATATATGTGAAATACATGGAAGTTTACCTTAATTAGGGCTGAAAGAGTAGAAACTCCATACTGAGAAAATGGTTATCAAGACAAACACAATTTACGGAACGTTTCTCAATCTGAAGTGATAATATTCCTTCTTGTTATCCGTCATCAGCTTATTGTGTATCCATTTGACATATGACCTTTCAAATATACGTTGAACATGTAGTGGATGTCGTCATAGGGTATCCAACGTGTAGGTTCGTGAATACAACATACAATTTCTAGGATATACAGGACACATGGAGGAAGTATATAAGTATATATTTTTTTTTTGAGATTTAAAATATTTTTTTATTGGCTCTTGTACAAAATAACACATATACATATATACTTTTCATTTCATTTTATAATAATTTTCCTCAAAACAAAATTATATATGAATGATGTCATTGTATTTCTGTAATATATATTTTTGTCATAATGTCAAGGTACAACACTCTATGAAGTATCCTATTTGGAAACTTCTAATATTTAGTTTTTTGGTCTTCTTGATATCAGCTTTCTAATCAAGCGGTTTACAAACTGTATCCTAAAAATAATGGTGCTACTTCTCTTTAATCATTACTTATGAGGTTTATATTTACATTTTTCTGTGAGAAAGATTGAAAAATGTGTTTTGTTTGTGTTTATGAATAACCTTAATTCAGAAAACCACATCGGAATTTTATCAATCAGTTAGTTGCACACTGCTGATACTGGGAAGAGAGACATCAGATATATAAAGTAATATTTGAATTGTACAATATGTACCCTATATAGGAAAAACAAAGTCAGAAAAAGCATGTATGGCTCGGATGAAATGTTCTTTCACCATCCTCCTCTACGAGATATTTGTACATACTGGTGTCTATTGGTGAGGAAAGACCTGAACCAGACATATGTTTGTCAAGCAAATCAGAATGTGAAACAGAATTGAAGGATTTGCTAAGGCTACAGTTTGTGCCTATTGAACTTTTTTCGCGTCTAATTCATTGTTGCTGCTGGTGTGGATTCTTATTTCCCAAATCGCTGTTGTGTTTTTTTGGTGTAATTCAGAGTTGAAATAAAGAAAATTCAACACGTGTAGATAGGAGTAGAGATTCTGCATAATAATTAATATTTCGCAAGCTACACTTAGAGAGCTTTTCAGGAACATCAAATAGATTTGCGTAAGCATGAAACACTCACGAATTTTTTAAATTGTGATGGTCAGAAAGTTGAAATATGTAGAAGTGATTAATCTTAGTTTTTACCCTTTCCTGAAGTTCCTAAATCAAATATTGAGGCGTCACTTTTTATAAAATATGGAAATGAATCAAACCAGATCATAAAACATTAAAATATTGTTTTTTTAAATATGAACAGGGTGTTCATAAAATCACATGAAATCATCCACATGTCAAAATAGACTGTTACATGAAGATATCATATATACTTGCTAAATTTCGGAATAACTCTATACTATTATTCCACAGGAGCAGGAGTAATTACGGTCAATAATATTCTACAACCACAATTTCAAAATTATTAGACCATTGATTGAATATGGTCATCATACACCAAGGAATCAATCAATTTATATAAGACGTGAAAACTTATTTTATATTACTCACTTGTATATAGCAGTACCTTCCCCTCTATTGTCCAAATGAGGTTCCATTTCCATTATTTGCGAATATTTTTTCGGATGTCTGTTCTGTAGCAATAAACACCTAAGAGTTAAGAGGACATCCTGTCTGTAAAAGTTGTGGAGTCCATTGATTGCTCTAACATCCCTCAATCCCAAAAACATACACTCATGGCCATGTTTGTTCATATCCTTCAATCCTGGACACATCGGATCACAAACAGGAAAGTCGCAGCCTTCGCATCTGGGTGAATTTTCCCCAATAATTAATCTGGAAAGAAAACAAATTTCTATTTGTTTTTATGGAACTATTTATGCAGTTGCAATTATTTCAACGGATTATAATATAGAACAACAAAAAAGATTCATTCTAGTTATACCAACGAATATGTAAAAAATATAAATGTGTGACATTCGACGTCTTTTTGTAAATAAGTGACTGTAGTTGGTACACCAAAATAGCACATAAAAGTAGTTATAGTTTCAGTAAGTACAAAAACGATATTTTTTTCAACAGAAATCTGCATGTTAGCAGACATGTGAAGGCTTCAATGTTCTGATATAGCTTGAATAAAACAGATTTTTTATCTTAAATTATTGCTTCTTGTTGTTGAGATCCGTTACTTTCATTTAGTTTGAAAATACTGCCCGTTCCACATACCCGGATATAAGCCGATCGTTATATTCAACATTTTGAAATACGAACTCAAATCAGTCAATAAAAGGAAAAATAACCACATATGCAATAAGTACACTTCCATACAATGTACATAACTGATTTGGGCTCGGTGGATGAACATTTCACAACAATTTTATTGGGCTTCTACACGAATCCTTATCTATCCTTTTTCCATGATTTCACATGTGAAAAATGGCAATTTACATGAACAAGTTGTTCTTCCTCTGTAGATAAACGAAATATAACTTTTTGAAGTCAAACTTAACTTATTTGGGCGCGATTAGATATATCCGTTAATGGGCTCGTTTCTCTTCTTCTCTTGGTGCCGTCATTCATTACTCCACCCATGCACGTGTTTCAGAAAATAGATCTTCCACACAGCAGTGAGTGTTTTGCATATTGTAATGTGATGTACCCCACTTCGTATTTCAACAGCGAGTAATATTTAGTGTTAATTAATAATGGTCCCGATACGCCACTGGTTATTGAACGTGTTAAGTTCAATTTGAGTTTCGCATTGAATATTTTCAAAGTTCTAGTAGAAATACAGTTCAATGAATCATACTTTTTCTACTATACTGTGAACAAAGTGCCGTACACTGGTGATAAACATTTGATAGTTGTGGAACGTGTGAAATCTGCATATAATTACTGTAAGTTGTTGTTGCTTGCACTTTTTGTCGGCTTTGCACTGATAAGACATCGAAGTCAAACCCACGTTCGTACACTATATAGGCAACCAACAATACAGATATGCTGTATTCAAGATTGCAGACACTAGAGGTACAAAACTATAATCATTAACATCCCAGCTCAATTTTCCTTTGACTACATAGGCAAAAATAGCATCAAAAGTCCAAAGAACATGCATACTCCATCGTCTTCATCCAACAATGCTACTTATCTCGCTTCAGCCTCATATGTCGATGCAGTAAAGTCTCAAACATTTTCCAAGAAGGACCAAGCAATACTTTTTCACTCAACTGATGACTCGAAACTATTTGATTACGTAAGATCTGTTGGAGATATAGTAGGCCCCAAAAACATATGATTCGCCTCCAGAATATCAAATAACAGAATCTGTATATACCTGAAAAATGTCCAATTTGTCGACGAACTCATACAAAATCATCCTATTGTCCGAGTGGGTGAAACCATAGAGAAACTAAAAATAAAGAGAGTTGTCAAACCTGCAGTAAAAGTTGGCACCACGTTTAGACAGTGGCGACATATCTCGCAACTGGCCGAACTAAGTACAGTTGGTATAACCGATTGAGATAAGGCGGGTTTTTCAAATGTGTTACTTTTATATGATTGATATGGTATATATTTTATAAGAGATCGATTTGCCATTCTTGTATTCCATATGAATGGTTGTATCATATGAAATACAGGAGTGGCAAATCGATCACTAATAAAATATATACAGTAATCGATTCGTAGAATCTGTTAGTTCGTTCGTGGTTAAAATAAAGTTTCAAAGTAAATCTTTATATCATGATATCAAGAACAAAATTAAAGATCTTATAAAACAAGAATAATAAGTTGAACACTATAAAAACACATTTTATCGTATCTAGGACAAGGTACAACTACAGACAAAACAATAATAAAACTCCGAAAAACAACAAAATTAAAAATATTCTTCAGTCTTCATCAAATCAACCAAAATAAAAACAAATTACATTTACAACAAACCTTCAATAATTTTGTTCATTTATTAGCACAAGGAGAACAAATACTCCAGTTTGATGATAATCTTCGTACTTCCTCAAATGGTGATAGGAAATGGAAACTGATGGACAGAAATAAATATCAGTTTGTGAAAAAATTTCTGCAACTGATGGATGGAAATAAGTTTGTGAAAAGCAGCTCATATTTTACCTTGTGAAAGAATATTTCGAGGAATTTCAGCGTCAACTCGAATAACAAAACATTCCATTTTCGACGTTGGGTTCATAATATAATTTCTATAATTAATTTTTCGATGACAATTAACAGTAGAATGTAGAATTATTCTGAAATTATTACGTGGTTTGTCATTTTCTGACAAATGTCGAAATTGGAAAATTATCATGTCAGTCGTCTGTTGATTGCGGGCAGCGCCTCCATGCGCGACTGGCCGTACCAAAAACTTGGTGGTCAAGATCGCCAATGTTTCAAACAGTCTCTTTATTTTTAATTTGTCTATGGGTGAAACTGACCTTCCAGTTAGAAGACTAGTGACACCAGCTAAGCGACTGATTATCACGAATGTCAGCCCCTCCATACCGAATGATTTAATAGAGACATCGCTGAAAGATTATGGCTTACAACTTGCCTTTCCTATCACTTCTTTGAAAGCTGGTATTCCAGTTGACGAATACAATCACATCCTTTCTTTTCGCCGACAAGTTTATATAATACCTCCTTCAGAAAATTTTGAAATGCAAACTTCCCTTTTGATTACATTCGATAGGAACTCACATCGAATATTCCTATCCACGGATAAAATGGGATGCTTTTTATGCAAGGAAAAAAGTCATCTAGAAGCGAACTGTCCAAATTCAACACAGCTAATGAATTGCCATCTGACAACACACAAACAGGAAATATCGGCAATGATCCTCCCCTAGCCACTAATATCCAAACCGAGCAAACTCCAGAGTCACCACAACCTGGACAAAAAAGAGGAACAACGGAGTCGGTTGATGACAGTGACTCGCCCAAACCTCACTCCTGCAAACCCTCACATGATGCCCCTAATGCCACCTCTCGCACAAGCAGCAGCTCAGGAAATCCCGAAACACACCAGAAAGACACCCAAGAAAAGCTCCTCTGATATCCCAAAAATACCAGAGGCTTCGGAAAAAACCATAGGGGATCTCTATAGCAATGATCCTAGTAAGTTCTCTATCCCAGTCAACAACCTCTCAGCATTCCTTGAAAACTCTTTCGGTTGCAGCAACCCATGGAAATAAGCTCAACACTTCACTGAGAACATCGAATCACTTCTTTCCGATATGCATATTATCAACCCACATCTCACAGACAAATCACTCAAAAATAGATTCTCTAGAATCACCAGAAACTGAAAAAAGAAGTGATCTCTATTCAACGTATTTACCACTCAACACCGAACTCGAGGCCGTTGCTTCAACAACCAGGTGTCTCAACAAACTTACAATATGCAGCATTTATATACCGCCGAGTCACACACTTACTGAATGTGAATAAGTTTTGTTTTCATTTATCAACTACCTTCACCCTTCATAATCGTTGGGGACTTCAATGCCCAAAATGAAATGTGGGGATCTACTAAATCCTTCGGCAAAGGTAACGTAGTCGAAAATGTAATAAACATCACTGGTATATGCCTTTTCAATTCTGGATCGAATAGGCACTTTAATTCATCTTCAGGCAGTTTTCCCCCATAGATCTGAGTCTGTGTGACCCAAGAACGCTTCCCTCGCTCACATGGGAAGTTTCGGATGACCTTTTCGACAGTAACCACTTCCCAATCATGATTTCCGATGACAGTCGAGTAGCCTCCAATGATATTACAAAGTGTAGAATCTCCCAAGCTGACTGGGTTAGATTTAGAACAGAAACTGATCACAAACTGAGCCAAGTCCACTTCACCGGAGACATCCACGCTGATGTAATTACATTTGCCAACTGCATCACCTCCGCTGCAGACATGTATATCGGAAAAACTGTCATCTCTGCTTCCCGAAGAAATTCACCTTGGTGGAATGAAAACTGTCCGCTAATGTAAAAAATCATTGGATAAATACCGAAGGATCAGAAGTGAGGAGAATCTCATAATCTTCAAGAGAATGAGGGCTAAAGCTAAACTCGTACTGAAACAGAGCAAAAAGGCTACCTGGGAAAATTATTCTTCTTCCATAACCGGTGATACTCCGTCCACCCCAATATGGGCAAAAATCAAACAACTGAGTGGAAATAAAACACATTCCAAAATACCTGCGTTGATACACCGAAATGATTCAATAACTGATGACCAGGAAATAGCAAACCTTTTGGGAGGAAGCTTTCAGTCGAAGATAAATAACCACTATAACCCTAATCCATCTCCCCTTGATGCCAAAGACACACCAATCTCATCCATAGCTCAGCAATTGGACTCCAACTCTCTGAATCTTCCATCGACTTTTCAAGAACTCTTAACAACTTTACCCACATGCAAAAACTCTGCAGCGGAACCTGAAAAATCTGTCCACTTACAGTCTAACAAAACTCCTCGACCTCTATAATTTCGTTTGGATGAATAAAGAATTTCCTAACTTATTGCGCGATTCGATTGTGCCCCCTATTCGTAAGCACGATAAGCCTCCAACTGATCTTTCTTCATATCGTTCAATCTCACTCACATGCACAATGTGCAAGTTACTGGAAAAAATACTGAACAAAAGGCTCCTCTGGTACCTCCAAAAGCATAAAATCTTAGACCCAGCCCAATCAGGTTTCAGATCAAATCGCAGTACTGCAGATAACCTATTACTGTTACAATCGCACATCATCACAGTTTTCCAAAATAAACAGGACCTGATCGCAGCTGCTTTTGATATAAAAAACGCTTTTGATACCGTGTATAGACCGAATATCTTAGCAAAACTCAAAGAATTCTACATCACAGGCAACATGTATTCACTTGATGAAAATTTCCTGCAAAACCGAACCTTCAAAGTAACTGCTAATGAAAATAAAAACCTCGATTTATAAACAAGAAAAAGGCGTTCCACAGGGATTCGTCCTGAGGCCCACTTTATTTACCCTCGCTATCAACGATATTGGCAAAAAAATCAATCCTCCTGTGAAATATATGCTGTACGCAGATGACTCAATCATTTAATGTCACGGAAGAGAAACCCTCTGTACTACCAGATTGATACAGGCCGCCATAGATCAGCTGTCTCAGTGGTCCCTCAAGACAGGCTTCGAATGTTGTGCCGCGGAATCTAAAATAGTTGAATTTACTAGACGATCTTCCAGCACTCAGATTCCGAGAGTATCATTGAATGGTACTGACCTCTCAGCCGTGGATCAACATAATATATAAGGACTTACTTTCGACACCAGACTCAGTTGGAAACAGCATATCAAGAATACCAAAACTGACTGTTTGCGGAGAATGAACGTCCTAAAAACATTATCACACCAATAATGGGGAGCAGAAGAAGATGTCTTGCTCAAAATCTACAGATCTCTTATCCGTTCACGACTGCATTATGGTAGCATCATATATATGTCAGCGTCTAAATCCGACCTCAAATCCCTTGACACTATTCAAAATACCTCCCTGAGAATCTGTCTTGGAGCTTTTCGATCAAGTCCCTCAATAAGCCTGTGTCTGGAAGCTAATGAAATCCCTATAAGGCTACGGAGACAACAATTGCTTCTGGCATAATCCGCTAGAATTGCAGCAAATCCTGAAAACCCTGCCCATAGCTTATCAAAACCTTTTATGAATCCGACAAGTGACCCGCCTGAATTACAATCTTTCACACATATTGTCCAATCCTACTTTCGCGATATCGATATTTCAGCTACCAATCGTACGAATCACGAATCACTATGCAATATCTCCCTCTCACCCTTGGACTAAATTGCTATCGAAACTTAATCTCTCACTCACGTCATACCACAAACACGAAACCAACGAACTCCTCCTGAGACAATCATTCCTAGAGTTGATCAATTCGAATTCTTTCGATAATATGCTTCTAAAGGCCAACTGGGTGTTGGTTGCTCAGCTACAAACACTGACAGGGTGGTCAAACAATGTTTACTCCCAATCTCCGCCAGTCCATACAGGCGAACTGTATGCAATTTTCTTGGCCCTAAATTCTATAACACTGGACTATCGGAACGTTGCAATCTGCACAGACTCCCTAGCCTCTATTCACTCCATCAAAAATATATTCACAGATCACCCACTGGTACAAACTATACATGATATTTCCAGCGAACTCGCTACTATTAAGGGTATCTCCAACATTAATCTGGACCCCATCACACGTGGGAATTACTGGGAATGAATTTGCTGACGATGCAGCCAAAGGTGCATTGTCTGCAAGTTTAACACTCGAAAACATACAGTTACCAGCTGACCTGAAAACATTTTTCAAAAACTCTTTCCAGAAGTCCTGGCAAACCCACGTGTGAAAACCACACTAAACTTCATGAGATCAGGCCGACAACAGCTGCACTCCAAAGAAAAGAAAAGGTAATCGTGCGCAGACTGAGAATTGGACATACTCGAATGACCCATGGACATCTGATGGCCTCTGAAGAACCCCCTTTTTGTACAACCTGCAATGTCCCAATCACTGTGAAGCATATCCTGATCGAATGCGTTCATTTCGCCACAAATCGTAGAAAAAATCGCATCCATGGAAACCTAGCAGAAATGCTTACTGATGCATATAAAATAAAAAATACCGTTTTCTTTCTAAAAGATATTGCTTTATATAATAATATCTGATATTACCTCACAATGTATATATCCCATTCAGTGCATTTTAACATACTGACCTGTGTATATTCCATATTGCTGTACTGTTCATGTGTCAATGGTTGTCGAGACACGTTAATTTCAATAAAAAAAATTATTTTGTTTATATGCGAAGTAGTTATTTTAAATATTTTTTATTAATGTTTATTTATTTTTATTCAAATAAAATTTCTGATAAATACAAATGAGGTTAGGATTCTTAAATACTTGAAAAAGAAACGAAAGCAAAATAACCCGTACTATCTTGTTATCAAATTGCATAAATGATTAAGCAGAGTAACGTTAAGTAATAGTATAAATGTTGTTGGGGATGAAATGCGTTGAAGTTGATTTACATTTTAAAACGTGTATAATTAAAATTGTTTCCATGCTATAATCAGGGTCCTGAAAATCCTAACTTAACGTTGGGGGTTTATTGTAGTACTTACAATTCGAGGTTCAGATCGTGTACTGAGTTGTACCCGCTTTTTTTATAGAAGATTTGATAATTGTTATTTTTTTACGCTTGCGCAATTCAGGTTAGAAGCAGGTGAGCTGGGTAGAATTGGTTAACTCGAGTAGTGTGAACTGAAAGCTGAAAACCTGAACGTCGATAAGATGCAGAGTTGCAACATCTGACTCGATTAATATTGTAGTGTGGAGATTATTTTCGGGATAATTTATGCATTGAAATGATATTGATCCTTTCCGGATTAATGAACAAATAGATTGGGGTGTATGAACATGTCAAGTTTTTCGAAAAGGGACGGATATAGTGCCTCAAACGTCTTTCGATAGGCAAATTCAAAATACGATAAATGGTCATTTAGTGAACGTAGTCGTTTTTTAAGATTATTTAGGCTAGAAACCCAAAAATAGGTTGAGATTACATTATTCTTCGAATCTAAAAATATCCAAGAAGGTATATATTGTTGGGATATATGGGATGATCGGAAATGCGAAAATACGAGGAAGAAACTAAACCTTATTTTCTGCCGAAATGATAGAGATTATCGTCGGAATCAATAGAAGAATAAATAACTCACCAGAATCAGGGGCGATGGAAATAAAATTTTGAGTCGATGTGGCCGATGTTGTATATTACCCTGTATTTAGAATTTTTCGAGACAAGCATGTCATTAATATATTTTGGATAGATGTCAGTTATATGTTATTGAAATAAAGTAGATGATTCAATAGTTTCCGGCTAGTGAATTCGTATATCTATATTGAATAGTTTGACCTCTAGAAAGAAACTGTTGATAACGACAAGTTTTCTAACATTTGGCGACCGTGACAGGACGTCCTATTACAAGTATGGACGAAACGAAAAGAACCCTTGATCTACACCGAACTGCTTTCAAGAGGATATGTAGCAAGATTGAATACTATTTATCCACAAACATATACGATATAATAGAAATCCAGAGTAATATCAAAGTTTTGGAAGAAAAAATGCTTCAAATAGCTGAACTGAATCAACTTGTTTTCGATTTGATGTTGGATTCAGATGACCACGAATACGATATGAATGTTGAAGTTGAAGTTATGGATAGTTTGAGTTCCAAGTACCACAAATTGAAGTTTCGTTGTGAAAATTTGGTATGTCATAAAAAAACTCAAAGAAATCAGATTTGAAAGGTAAACTGAAGATTCCCAAACTAGAATTTCGCCAATGGCTCATTCAGGCCACTACACCAAGTTCTAGAGCGAGACAAATTGTGGAAAGTTACCCTGCAACAAAAGGTAACTATCAGAAGATTTGGAGAGAAGACTTATTGATAGAGGTGTATGTTCGAGAACTCCTTCAACTAGTTTTAACAAACCTTCATACCAAGAATAGGCTATCAACTTTTTTTGATAAAATCGAGTCCCAACTGAGAGCTCTAGAGACATTAGGTGTAAAATCTGATACTTGTGCCGCTATGTTGTATCCGTTAGTGGAGTCTTGCTTAGGAGAAGATTAGATAAGAACTTGGCACAGAAGTCAATTTTCCATCAAGAGGATTACATTCATCCTATCAGTGTAAAGAAGCTTTGAATTTGAGTTTTGCAGAAAAGAAACAGGAGTTGTCAGAGTCCACATGTTGTCATTTGTGTACTAGATTTGGCCATATAGCACGACGATGCCGCTCAAAGGAAAAATGTGACATCTGTCAAGGAAAACATTATACTCTTATGTGTCCCAAACAAGATTTAAATACATCCAACGCAATCGAAGTAAGAAAAGTAAGTTCTGTGAGAAAGGAACCCTGTTTGGACCTTGAATTAAATCGCATGGGCATTAAAATCACTGATACAACAGATGGACCCATAGACGTATTGATTGAAGCTGATGTAGCCGGCAAGCTTTATTCTGGGCGCAAACATGATCTGGAGTGTGGTTTAGTAGCAATTCACACGTTATTGGGAAAGTGAAGAATTTTGATCGTCATTCATCATCTATTCTCATAACCTCGATGTTTTCAAAGGATGTTGCCATATCTAACTCATGGAGTTTGGACGTGCTTGGTATTGAAGATCCCAAAAGAATGAAGACTTCACAAGAACAGGAATAAGCAGTCATGGAGTATTTCTTGAGTTCTGTGAAACAGAGAGATGATAAGCGATATGAGGTGAGCATGCCATGGATCGAAGGTCACCCTCCCTTGCCTTCCAATTTTGATCTTTCGTACAAAAGACTTTTAAATACTACAAAAAAGTTAAAGAAAGACAATTTTTACAATGTCTATGATGAAGTCTTTGATGATTGGTTGGCAGAAGGTGTCATAGAATGTTTACCCGATATTGAATCTATTGAGAAGTATAATCAAATTGGTCATTTCCTACCTCATCATCCTGTTTATAAACCCAATAGTAGCACAACACTTGTGCGTCCAGTTTTTGATGCTTCTTCAACAAAAAAAAAACAACCCTCATTGAACCAGTGTTTGGAATAGGGAGTTAATCTTATTGAGTTGATTCCTTCCATGCTACTACGATTTCGAACAGAGAAGATAGGAATTATAGCTGATATCAGGCGAGCTTTCCTTCAGATTGGTTTGAACGTAAATGACAGAAATTGTTTGAAGTTTTTATGGTATGACAAGGAGAGAAATTAAAAAAAATTTAGACATGCACGTGTTGTTTTCGGAGTATCATGCAGTCGTTTCCTGTTGGGAGCTGTTATAGAACACCACCTGAAGGAAACTCTGAAAAAATCAATCTGCGGAGAAAACAACTACTCTTTAGAAGTCATTCCTAAACCAATGAAGTCTTTTTACGTAGACAATGTTGTATCAAGTGTGACAGAGGAAGAAGCTCTTCACCAATTCATAGAACAGTCGAAAAGCATTCTGGCGGATGGAAAGTTTGAGCTGAGAGGGTGGGAGCATTCTTCGAGAGAAATCGGAAGAGAGGAAAAAAGCAATGTTTTGGGTTTAATATGGAATCGCAGATTGGATACATTAGAACTTTCTTTAGAATGGTTTGACAAGATGAACACGAACATTGTTACCAAAAGAACCATTTTGTCTGCAGCACACAAACTTTTTGACCCCATTGGTTTTTCTTGCCCAGTATCATTGTTCCCAAAGTTATTACTTCAGAAGACATGGTCTATGAATTTGAGTTGGGATGATAAAATCGATGGTGAAGTTCGAGATGATTTTTTGAAATGGTTACAAGAATTACTTTATTTGATAGCTATCAAGATACCACGTTGGATATCCTGTTCGAATTCTAGTGTATTGGTTAATCAATCTGTTCATATTTTCTGTGATGCAAGTGCTACTGCTTATGCAACTTGTATCTTTCTCAGAACATAAAATTGTGGAGAAATCAACGTAAGATTGGTAGAAGCAAAATCCAGGGTGGCTCCTATCAAAAGGTTAACAATCCCACGACTTGAACTTTTGGCCGCGACAATTGGCGTGAGAATATTTCAAAATTTCAAGAAAAACTATGAACCGCAAATACAAGTTTACTATTGGTCAGATTCTTCAACAGTGTTATCGTGGATTGAACGAGAAGATCAGTGGAAACCTTTTATATGTAATCGAGTTGAAGAAATTAGAAATTTTTCCACGTCCCTGGAAACATGAACCCAGCAGATCTTCCATCAAGAGGTAGTTCACCTAAAACATTAGCTGATGGAAGATGGTGGGAGGGTCCTTAGTGGCTGTATGATCCGATTTCACAATGGCCGAACCAACATGTTGGTTATGATGAAGAAGAAATAAATAAAGAAAAACTGTGGTTTCTTCTCTTTCTGTGACCAGAGAATGTACATGGTACTACAGGTATTTTTCGAAGTTCAGCAAAATTTTCAGTCTCGTTAGATGGATCAAACTATTTATAACGATTATCATTAAGCGAGATTGTAAACATAATGGAATTTTGTCTGCTGAGGAATTGGAAGATGCAAAAAAATCAGTCAT
This sequence comes from Gonioctena quinquepunctata, assembly GCA_018342105.1. NCBI lineage: Eukaryota > Metazoa > Arthropoda > Insecta > Coleoptera > Chrysomelidae > Gonioctena > Gonioctena quinquepunctata. The sequence goes on from JAFIRS010001613.1 coordinate 117,431, forward strand.
TCGTTTGATACAACAAGAAAGTTTTGAGTCAATAGAAGATTCTAAGCTATCATCATTGTGTCCGTTTTATGATAAGGATGGATTGATAAGATTACACACCAAGATTTCTGACAGAAATGATGTAGTAGATTTTTGTATGCCTTATGTTTTACCATCGAACCACGGAGTTATTAGACGTTTGATTTTCGAGGAACATATTGAAAATGGTCATGTTGGTATTCAGTCATTGATGCGAATTCTGAGAGAAAACTATTGGATCCTCAAGTGTAGACGCACAGTGAGATCTGTAGTAAGATAGTGCACTACTTGCAGGAGATACAAAGGTAAAGTACTCGACACACCTGCCATAAGTTTACCAGGAGCTAAAGTCCGTGACGCTGCAGTTTTTGAAGTCCTTGGTATAGATTTGGCGGGTCCATTATACTTGAAAACCAACGAGAAGGTTTGGATAGTCCTTTACACGTGTGCTGTATACAGAGCAGTTCACCTTGAATTGACTTCCTCCTTGTCAATTAACGCATTTTTACAGACACTAAGAAGATTTATCGCTCGTAGGGGAAGACCTTCAATGATATACACAGATTGTGGCATGAACTTCATTGGATCAGAAAATGCTCTTCGTAATTTAGATTGGACAGAAGTAGCCAAAAATTGTTCCACCATATACCAAATCGACTGGCGATTCAACCCTCCGACGGCAGCATGGTGGGGTGGTTGGTGGGAGCGTCTCATAAGGCTAATGGAAGATATACTGCGTAAGATTCTTGGAAAAACCTGTCTTAACTTTGAAGAATTGCAGACAGTGCTTTGTGACTGTGAAGCAGTATTGAATGCTCGACCATTAACTTACATGTCTGAAGATTCAAATGATTGTATTGTCCTTACACCGGCGATGTGTTTGCAAGACATTGAAGAAGTTGGAGTAGCAGACATTGATTTAGTTGAAGCCAAAGATTTGACTAAACACTACAGATATCGTTTAGAGTTGAAAGGAGATTTGAACAAACGATTCAAGTCAGAATACTTGGGTCAACTAACACTATTTCCGAAAAATAAGTCTAATAACACTGTAAAGGTAGGTGATGTTGTTCTCGAATCAGATTATAATAAGAAAAAATTTGAATGGCCTATAGGTCGAGTTGTCGAGACGATACCTGGACGTGATGGAGAAATAAGAGTTGTAAGGCTAAAGACTACCTCTGGGGAGCTAGTGCGACCAGTCCAACGATTGTTAATGTTAGAGATGGGAAATTCGCAAGATCTACCAGAAAAGGTTGTGACCAAAGAAACCAAAGAGTGTTCTCGAAGTAATTGTGAAATCACTGAACAGGAAGAAGATATGGAAGAAGGGTGAAACTTCCATCAAGATACAAGGATTAGTTGTGTCATTTTGTTTTTGATGACACAAGGTGGAAGTGTGTTGTATATTACCCTGTATTTAGAATTTTTCGAGACAAGCATGTCATTAATATATTTTGGATAGATGTCAGTTATATGTTATTGAAATAAAGTAGATGATTCAGTAGTCTCCAGCTGGTAAATTCGTATATCTATATTGAATAGTTTGACCTCTAGAAAGAAACTGTTGATAACGACAAGTTTTGTAACAGCCGATAATTGATGTAAATCCATATCAAAGCAAACAAAAGACACCAACTCCACTGAATGCTTTTGACTAAACTGGGTTTACACAACCACGACAAGTGTTTCGCTAGACAGTGGCTTCTTCAGGTGAAGTTAACACTAACTCACGATGTATCATGTTAAATAATCAAGACAGATAGTAGTAGGTATATACATACATTTAAGAATCATTAAGGATAGATAGTTTAATGGTTAATTAACAGAACGGGGATTATATACATTATCTGTATAATCTTCAGTACAACAAATTCAACAAAGGATAATTATTTATTGTTGTCTACATTTTCTTGGGTTTATATTATTTTTATATTTTTATTTTATAATTTTATTAACGTTGATTTAGAGCTATTTGCAATGTATGTAATTTACTAACTCATTTGCGCTTTTCACCATTTATCTTACAATCCACTGTTGTTACTCCCCTTTGTAGTGCCCTGAGGATGACTTTGTGAAAGTCGAAACGTTGGCAACAGAACTAGAGTGGTTTCAGTCATTTTGACCTTCTCCTAACAAAATGCAAGCTACAGCAATCAGTAAGGTTACAAAACATCATACAAAGAATTATTTAAGTTGATCTGGTCACTAAGCAAATATTGCGGCTTTTTTAATTCATTAATTTCTAAACTTTCTAGATGCTCGAGTTCGAAACCTCTCCTTTCTCTATGTAATATTTCTAAATCGTAAAATAAAATTATTATTTATAATAATAATAATAATAAAATAGATTTTATTGAAAGGGACGAATGTTTTAAATGAAAATAAAATAGATCATACCTATCAAAAGGCAGAATTCAGGTTCTAATCTTGTAACGATAGAACATGAATTCTACCTTTGAATTCGTACTATAACTGGCCTTACGTAACACACCCCCATTAGTGATAATGTTTTCTGATAAGCGGCTGAATCAGAAGGCTTCATTTGGCATGTGATGTCATTTGAACTTCACACTGTAAATCGTGAAATAACTTGGGATTACGGCAGGACTTTGTTGCCTAACTTAGTGTCACTAGTATATCAGTAGAAAGACGTGAGTAACTAAAAGATCTTCAAATTACCGCTGTTCTCTGGCCTTTCCCAAAGCTTCAAATAAATAGAAATATCATTTTTAATCACCACAAGGTGATGCAAGAATTCACTGATATAAGTAAGAACTGGAAATTTGCCCAATTTGCAAATTTGGTCTACCGGAAAAAAGTAATGACCAATATAATAAAAACAGATGGAATTATAATAAAAACCTTCATCGAGCAGATCGCTTTTTAGTCTCAAAAACGAATTATATTGCAGATCAATCATAATCATTATTTCAAGCTTTACTTCTCGTCGTTGTTTCGGTTTTCTTGAGATTGAGGATCATTCTGAAATATAATATATTGAACCTCCCAACTTCCAAGAGTTGGAGATATCATTGAAATACTCCTATTTTCTATACGATAATTTCATACACGCGCTGGTTAAATATCGCCGTCTATTCTTGGCGCCTCATACTACCGCGAGTAATAAACACAGTTCATGCAAAATACCATCACGTAATAAGCAGCGAATAATTCATTCTTGAAAAATCGTAATATGGCCTAAATGGTGAATTTTCTGCGTTTTTAAAAATATTTTGAAAAAATCACCTAACGGAAATGAATACTACTTACATAAATTACTAGCGTGTAAGTAAATTCTCAATCCAAGAAATCAATAATTTGGTTGAGAAATATATATATATATATATATATATATATATATATATTGGGTTGCTAGAGCGGTACGATAAAAACAGGTCGTGTTGGAAATGGAAACGATGTATGTAACTTATTTGCAGAGTATTTCGGAGGAGCATACAATCAACTGAAAAACCATTCACCACTGATCTCCAACACCCAAACACAAATAATAAGTGTAAACCAAGATGAACCTAATTAATTTATTACATTCACTCAACTAAAAAAATGTCCAGGTCTTGATAACATTCCACCTCTCTTCATCAAGAATTGTGCCTCAAAACTTAGTAAACCTCTCACAATTATTTACAATTTGTCACTCAGATCCACTTTTCCTATGAAATGGAAAACTGCTCACGTTGTACCAATTCACAACTCAGGGGACAAATCGAATGTGAAAAACTATAGACTAATAAGCAAATTATCTATTTTGGAAAACTTCTTGAAAATATATAAAACTTACTATTACAAAATATGGACAGTGGCTCTCAAATTGATGCGATTTACACTGATTTCAGCAAGGCCTTCGACAAAGTGGATCACTGCACTCTGAGAGATAAGCTTGCCGAAGTTGGGGTATGCGATAACATTTCAAAGTGGATTTGGTCATACATCACAGGAAGAAATCAAACTGTCGCCATCAATGGGCTACAGTCAAAGTCATTCTCAAGTCCTTCGGGGTCCCACAAGGCAGCCATTTGGGTCCCTTATTGTTTATCATCTACATAAATGGTATTTGCAAATGTTTCAGGGAAACATTTCTTCAATCTACGCAGATGACATCAAAATTTTCAAGGAAGTAAGGAACTCAAACGACTGCAGAAACATACAGGAGGACTTTAGAATTCTGCGATCGAAATCATTTTTCCGAAAATTTGGAAAAGCGCTACTACATAATCTATGCCAACAGAAACAAAATCAACTATCAATATACCATCGAAAAAAAAACACTAGTAAACGTGCATGAGATAATGGATTTTGAAAAAACAGTAAACGAGGCAAACAGAATTATGGGATCCATAATCAGAAATAGCAGAGAATTCAAACAAAGTAGAACGATTATTTCCCTATATAATGCTTAAGTTCACAGTAAATTGAGTTTCTGAGCCCATAATAAAAAATTCAAAATTCTCAGACTTATAAAAATCAAATTGACTCTAACGAACAACTGTCACTAAGGAACTTTGTGTGACGTTCCGGGTAGAACTCTTCGGAGAAAAGTGTTTCTGAAATGCCGATGTATGGGTGGACGATATGTGCTTTCCTATTTGAGATACAAAAAAAAGTCTGGAATAAAAGTTGTAGAGAACAATGATCTATGTTCCAAAAATAACTACCAACATACAGTTTATCAAAATTATGTTTTTTTCAACTGAAACATCCTATATATTTTCACTCGATTGTATTCCATTGGAAGAGTGTTTCTCAAATATAATAAGACATTTTTTCCACCAAATATAATCGTTGTATTTTCATTTCCTATTCATAATTTTACCGAATGGTGCTTTTCCCATGCAGGGGAAGGCAAAACTCGGGATTACTTTTTTCTGCGTATTTTCAAATGGAACACCCTGTAAGTAAGGCCATAAAAATATAATAACGTTAAGGTTAGTAGCACTTTATGACGTACCTTGGTTGGTATGTGCCTCGTAAGTTTTCTGGGGCGGTCCTTGATCAAGAATTTATTTGAAAGGAAATATCTGTTCCAACTACTGTAGAACCAGTCGATCTCAATTCGAAAACTAACTCCAATTTATTAAATTTGCCTCAAGCAAAAGCTACTTTTCTTAATTCCAGTACTGCCTCCTAGGGACTTAGATACTTTTATGTCAGGTATCGAATGTCAATTCCGCCACCTGTCACTCAGTATTTCCATCCAGTGCAACCAGAACTTTTCAAAAATGAAGTTAATCAATTCAATGGTATAATTTGAGGAATCTAAAATTATTATTCATTATAATAATTTTAAAGGTACCTATACTTTTATATGAATTGTGTTTTTGAAAATTGTAGAATGCTATTATTTTTGACGTAGATTCTTAGTTTATGTTGTTTGTTCATATTCAATTCGTCTTTTCCAGAGATTATTTAGGTCTGAAATGGATTCTCCCACCAAAAAAGAAAGATACCGACCCATTTCGCCACCAAAAGCCCCCCTCGGCCAAAAGGTCATATATCCTTTATAATTAGTTCTCATTCCGACCAAAACTTTTTGCATATTTAGCACGTTAATTAATTAGTCAAAAGTAGTTTTTTCATAAAATTCTCATGAGAGCACACAAAATGGCCACATATGCGAAATATTTCAATTCATTTCAATAATGAAGGATTGTTGCCTGAATGCTGAACACGCTTGGTTAGTACGCCGACGAATAATGTCATTCTTTTCATTTGACGATATTCTCGTTTAACCTCAAACGGGTAATTCACGAGTTTAGGTGAATATCCATTGAGAAAGTGTCAGTTTAAGAACCCGTTTCTGCTCGTGTTTCAACTTTTTCTAGTTCACGAAGCCTTTCTTGGAAAATCAGAGGGCATTGAAGGATACAGAAATAAGACCAGTGGAGCGAGGAATCGGTGATATCTCTCCTACCTCGGGCACTACCTACAACGATGCTTTCGATTAAGATATATCTAGCAGCTTGGAGAGATGAGATTAACAAGTGAGTATTTGCTTTCATTCCATTTTACTGTAATAAGTAGAAGCTAGAGTCACTTGTGATTCGTTGATTTAATAGCTAGATCTTTCTTTTTTAAGGCAAAGTATAGCCAAAGTACAACCTTTTATCTCCGAACATTGAAACTTTCTTTCTTAGCTCGAATCAGACCGTCTGCTTGATTCGCAGTATTTAACGTGCCACTTCGAGGCATATATCTGTTGAGCTCTCTCTCTCTCTCTCTCTCTCCTCACTTTGAGGAAATAGTAAAGTTATTTGTTGTTGGTTCAAGAGATCAACATTTTTGGGTTATTAACCATTTTGAGCATAGTATTTAGTTTAAAATAATTCATTCCTCTCATTTCGCCTCGAGTAATATCACATTAGCAATATTTTTTCTCAAACTTATCTAGCTCTAATGAATGGAATTGCACATCCTTCATTTCATTAGATATTGAATATCGGTATGAGAATAAACTATCGATTTTTTTTTATTGTTCTCAATCGAGTATACTAATTTTTTTCTTTTTGACTCAGCAAACGTAGATTCCTTTGTAATTTCACATATAATGTAATCATTGGATTTGTTTGTAATCTTACATATAATGTGTAATAAGATCAATCTGTAATATCACTCCTAGTATAATCATGGTTTGCAGTTGGAATATACCAACGTTTGTATTTTGGGACTTTATTCCCTCTGAATAATTTCCCTTAACAATTTGTTACGCCGCTGGACATATACAGGGGGTTATAATTAAAAGCATCTGTAACGCCACTGGTCTATTATGGAAAATATTTCCTATAACTAACCTTCGACGCTAAGGACGCCTCAAATATAGGGATCCTATATTCGATTTACCCTTTGTTGTAAAGTTGCTCGGAAAATCACAACTTGGATGTATAGGGAGCATCAATTATTCAAAAAAACAATAATTGAACCGAGTCTATCACTCATGAGCGGCTACAAGCGAATGACTCTATCTCACTATACGTGAGAACATTGGGTGTTTATTCAAAAGTACTACCGGAGTTTAGAAAGATTCGAAAAGTTATTCATAAAAAAAATAAGAATGCACTCATAAAATGTTAAGAATGTACATATATATTCAGTAAACGTTGACACAATAATTTCATTCGTTCTATAGACGAATGATATGAAACAATATTCATACAACGAAAACGAGTGTAGCTTATTGGCAGTTAATTTTACAGTTGGCTACAAAACCGAAATAGACTCACTAAACACAATCTTGACATCAATTGCCACAAACGGCTAGAAATAATTCTCTTTTGAGATCTTTGTTAACTTGAAACTATGGAGATACTTTTACAGACACATGCACATTATAAAGGGTTGGGTTTGCCATAAACATAAATACAGAAAACAAACATTGGACTCACCCTGTTTCACACTTATTCACTGGAGTAGGTTTTTAAGCGACAATTAGTTTTGATTTCATTATTATTTCGATTAATTCCGCGTCAATTGGTTATTTTATTTTATTCGCCCGGTATATTAGTATAGCGCGATATGGCTATGGTTTTTCTAAGAGATCATGAACCATTGAATTGCGGACTTCCGTTGACTTATCTCGATTCGGGAAGCGGTGACAAAAATAGGTAATTTTTGGAAAACTCTACTGTCCACTCGTGCTTTCACTTGGAGCGTTCAATACTTGGTTTGACTTGGTTTGCAGTGGCTTAGCCTTAATGGTTTTCTGTAGTTTACTATATTGACGATTTTACTGGTACATTTCTCATCATTATTTTGCGACACTGTGATTCGGCGGACTATGATATGACTGGCTTGTCTACTATTTTAACACTGATTATTTGCTGGCTAGCGTTTCATGCTTTTATACTATTCAACCCTAGCTCGCGTCATACGTTATTTTCATTCCCACGCCCGTTATCTCTAACTTGTCCGCAGCTCAATAATTAATAGTTTTGTTTTTGTCATCAAAAAAATATATAAAACATAATTTTATGCCTTTTCGAGGAAGAGTTATATTTAATGGCTGTCATACTCGGTGAATTTATAGCGCGTTCTGTCGGTACAATTGCATTGAAATCGTTCCATGATAACCCATATCGCGAGGCGATATCAACAAATTAGAATTAATACTCTTGTTTACCATCGTAAATTTTTCCTAGATGAGTTATATATGAATCCGGTGTACAAGGGTTATTTCTTGATAATTATTTTTAAGTGCATTTAATTGTCTTCCAAGGATGAAATATGTTTTTACGAGCATATATTATATCAGTTTTCAGTCAAGCATGTGAAACCTATTGAATTTTTCTAGCTATCACGTTCTCATTTGAGAATATTATGTTGTTTTGTAGGGAAGAAAGTTTTTCTGTAATTACAGGTCATGATAAATTTGCTCACTCTGAAAAACCTTGCGGTTCTCCGAACCAAATTGTAACAAGATACTGATTGGTGTTTGTTGTCCACAGCTTCGTCTGATCACAAAGGAGAACGCTTTATCAAGGAACCCAGCACAATTCGAAATGGCTATCTAGAACCGCAAAGTGTACAACCCTAGCACTCGTCTCACAGAGTCACCCTAGTACTCGTCTCGAGACCCACCTCTTCACAGAGCTCTGGAGTAAGTTCTCAACTCACAACGAAGCTGATTCTGAAGTGAGTTCCTGATCAGAAGCAATTGTCAAACAACCAGCAAACATTATATACATCGAGAGTCAAAGAGCAAACAAAACTATTTTTTTAAATTAATTGAAACAACTGCACCACGTACATTACATTGTAACATCACTTTTTCATCATTTATCTTTGAATATATGGATCATATAGTACTATTGTTTACTGCGAGAAGGCACTAAATTCCTCAACAAAATCTATTTTGTTTTTGTCATTTTTCTCAAAATAACCTGGCGCTCAATTTATCTTTATATCTTTTGAATTTTAGACTTACTGAAGAATCTATCTGAATTTTACTGATAGATAAAGATATACACGACCTTCCGTATCAATCTGAGCAGCTCACAGGCACCGCTATATAACATAAGCGTAGTATCTTGACATGTTTTTTGGGTAACCTTCCACAGTGTGAAAATGAAAATATAATCAGGAAAATCTATACAAGAGTAGAAAGGGCAAACTAATTAGTTCACCCCGATAAGTTATTGCGTTCACCAAATTATATTTCTTATAGAAAAATGATTCAATTAGTCAATAACTTGTCGTCTTCTGAATTTGCCTATCAATTTTTTTTTTTTTTTTATTCAAAAGATACTTCTCTATATAGTTTTTGATTGACGTTTCGGGGACTATATCTGCCCCCGTTGGAAGGTTACCCAAAAAACATGCCAAGAAACGTTGTTCCTCCACAAAAAACCACATTCATTCAAATACTTATAAACGTAGTAGTTTCAAAAAGACCAATTTTCTTTCGCTTTCTCCAAAAAGGAAAGGAAATTTAATTTCACATGCTACAATCTTGTAATAGAGCAAAAAACTATTCTTCGTGTCTTTCAGTGTTGTTAGTTTTTCGCGCATCTCCACCAAGAAATCTATGGGTGCGAGGTCTGGGGACCTTGCTGCCCCTCCAAAAATGTATCATTCGCAATTTCCCCTCTACTTACGTGAAGATTCTCAACAGTTTGAGACATCATCGTTACTTTGTTTTCCCTTCCTTCCACGTTTTGTTTACTTGTTCCTGTTTCCACAAATCTCTCCTCCGAAAACTCTCGGGTTGTACATTCCATATCGAACTGCAGACATTCTACTGACTAAAAGCAGCTTCCGTAACATCTACCCAGAATGTAGATCTTATTATCAATTTTATCAAATCACCCTTGGAATATTTGAATGTTATAGGAAATTTTAATTCCGAAGAAATGAGAAACATAATCTACATTTTGAGTGACTGTGACAGAAATTGTTTATTAGCCAGTAAAGTTCAATATCCTGATTCAAGGTCTATACGATCACAGAGTTTTCGGAGGGTTAAAGAAAGATTTGAGGAAACAGGCAGTGTCAAGCACAAGAAAAGGCAAGTACTAAATGAAATTGCAACAAATTAAGAAAATTTGTGATTTTTGTAAAATAACGTTTTTTAACTACCTTGTAGAACTTTTTTCTGATCTGTCAGTTTAATTGACGGTTGTCATTATTAAAAGAACTTCAGTTTGTCGTATATCGAACTATCTGTATCTTTTACTGAATAAACTCGTGTTGTTCATCACTGTATTATTCACAAAAGTATGCGTAGTGAGAAAATTCAAAGTTATGGGCCCAGACATTGCTGCACAGTTTTTTTCAGTTCGAAAAGGTACACAGATTTTTCGAAATGGAATTCAAACCCCAGATTGAAGAACTGGAAGGAGCTTCAAATTGGATGAAGGGCGAAGACAAATTGAATTGCTTTTGTGTCATCATGAGATTTTGGATATTGTGAAGGTGAAACAAAATGCCTGAGAAGCCATCTGAAACTGCATCTGCAGAAGTTTGTTTGATACCGAGATGAAGAAGTTCAAGAAAAGTGATGCCCTTGCTCATTTGATACTAGTTGGTAGTATAAACGATGTGATCGTGGAGCTGACATCAATATGTGATTATGCAAATGCTACATGGGAAAAGCTCGAATCAGTTTATGAACAAAGCCCTGGACAACGTATCGATAGACTCATGGAGATTTTTTTATAATCAATATGATTCCAGCGAAGATATACAACACATATATATAGCTCTCTTCAGAGAATTTTCCCCAATTAAATGATGAGTTGAAGAACTGGTTCATACTGAACTGCCAGATCTTTGCTCATGAGTAGAATCATGTCTACACTTCCAAAAGAGTACTTCGAATTTTAAAAGTGTATGGGAATCAGTTCCCGTTGACGAGAGGACAATCAATAAACTCACCTAACGTTTGCGCCTGATTGAAATGTGATTATCTGCGAAAAAAAGTCAAAAAGGTTAACAAAGAAATCAAACCTAGAAAATGTTTCAAATGCTATGAAGTCTGAAATTTCACCTAAAACTGTCCAAGGCGACTAAAATAAAAGAAGCACCTTCAAGTACACCGAACAAAATTGGGAAAGATGCTCTTCCATGTGCGGAGAAAAATTAGCTATGTCATTTTGCAGAAAAAGATGAATGGATAACTGACACAGGAGCTTCTGCGCATATGACGAGCAGTAAAAATAATTTTGTTCCATATGAGTCATTCTCTTCTCCAGAAGGAATCCGAATTAGTAATGGGTCGGTCATTATGGCGTATGATAAAGGATTTATCAATGTTGGAATGAGGATTCACGAAAAATTGTTTAAAAATCGTCTTGAAAACGTTTTGGTAAATTCCTGAAGCTAACAAAATGTGTTTTCTGATGGACAAGCAATAAGTTTCGAATTCAAAGCTGATAACAACTCTTGTTCTTTTATTAAAAATGATGTCACGAAATTGAAAGGGAGGCGAACATCAAGGTTTATGTGCTGGATATGCAAGTTTCCATTCCTGCCGAAGTATTATTGCAGAAAGTATTCAATTGTGGATGAAGAATGTGTTATCAGAATGGAAAACATATCAGAGGAATTTTCAAACGTCATAATATAGTTATAGTACCTGAGAATAACGAAAATTTCTGTGAAGGTTGTATATTCAAAAAGCAACATAGGGCGCCATTTAAAACCTAAGAGAATCGACCTTCGAAATCAGGCGAATTGATATATACTGATTTTTGTGGGTGCATGCAAGAAAATTTCTTTTGGCCGTGCAGGATACTTTGTTTCAAAGATGATTTTTCAAAATTTCGTCAAGTATTTTTCATAAAAACAAAGTCTGATGTACTACAGAGTTTGAGACATTCATTAAGGAAGCCGAAGTAGCCAACATCAAAATAGTGGAAAGGTTTTACAGAAGTGAGGAGAGACATACGGTATACATTTCCGTATCACTATGCCATATAGTCCTCGACAAAATGGTTCGGCGGAAAGAGATAATAAAACCCTGGTTGAGAGCGCCAGAACTATGATTCACACGAGGAATCTGCCAATTAATCTTTGGGCTGAAGGTGTCAATACAGCTTATCTTGTTCTGAATCGTACAGGTCCAACGAGTGTATTAGGATATGCAGCGCCTACAGAAGCATAACGGCAGAAGAGGTGGGAGTTATAGCAGTGGTACCACCGATAAAACTCCTTAGAGAAGAACGAAAAGAGACTTATAACGGTGAAGCAAGGAGTACAGCCAGAACATCGCTCACGACCAAATGGCCGTTGGACCGCATATTGCAGTCTGGTTGAGTAGAGCACACGGAGAAGTGGACTATTATCTAACGCAAGCGCTCTCAGGACACGGATGCTTTAGAAAATATCTCTACGACAGAAAGAGATCGGTGACAGATAGGTGTACTTACTGCGGGGTAGTGGATGACGTGGAACACACGCTTTTCAAGTGACCTAGATGGCACCGGGAGAGAGATGAATGGAGCGGAAAGGGCATTTAACGCAGAAAATATGATGAGTAGCATGGTGATATCTGAAGAATGCTGGAAAATAGCGTATAAAACCATTCGAAAAATTATAGAAACCAAGGAGGAAGAGGAGAGAGATGGAAGAGATGATTGAAAGAAACAGAAACATCCCACCACACTGAAGAAATGCGAAAGCGGATTCCGGTGTGGTGAGGTAGACGAGAGGAGGGGTTTTAGTCGGTAAGAATCCGGCACTCTGGAACGATCAGAGTCTCACGCAAGATTTCCTCTCCTCAAACAAAAAAAGGTCCAACAAGTGTAAAAGACAAAACCCCGATTGAGCTGTGGAAAGGCAAAAGTGCGAAAATAGATCATCTCCGTATTTTTGGAACTATCTGCTAGACTGCGTAGACAGAAGTGGGACAAGAAAAGTGTGGAAGGTCATTTAGTAGGATACTGTGGAGAGAAAGATGGTTACGGGTGTGGTTGCCTAACGAAAAACAAAGTTATAACAACTAGAGATATCGTTTTCAAGCCCGAAGACATCTTGGAAAAAGAAGTCCAATTAGAAATCAAGTTGAATACAGATGTTTCGCAAGATTCCAAAGCGAATGAATTAACTTCGGTTGATGAAAACACTCTAAGTAGCAGCTTCGTTGATCCTGATCCAGGAATCTCAGAGGCAAACTGACAAAAAAGAGAATGAGTTTCTTCTTAGTGACGCAGGGTACAACCCCCTTTATATCTTGAGGATTATTTGTTATTAGCTGAGTGTGATGCTACAGTAAAGCGATGGAATCTTTCGAAGTAGATCAGTGAAAAGAAGCAATGATGAATTAAACTCACTAGCTGAAAATAAAACCTGGTCTTTGGTCAGTTTTCCTAAGGGAAAAAAGTCATTCGAAATAAGTGGGTGTTCAAACTGAAAACAAAACCCGATGGAAGTGAAAATTCGTTTCAAGGCACGATTGGTAGCAAAAGGATTGAATCAAAGAGCTGGAGTAGACTATGGTGAAACTCTCAGCCCTGTGGCGCGTTTCGACACAGTGAGAACTCTACTGAGTGTTGCCGCATCGGAGAGGCTCAAACTATTACAGTTTGATGTGAAAACTGCGTTTTCGTATGAAGAGCTTCAGGATGAAGTTTTCATGAAGCAACCTGAGGAATTTGATGATGGTACAGGCCGTGTCTCTAAGCTGAATTGGAGCCTCTATGGATTGAAACAATCACCTCGTTGCTGGAATAAACAGTTTGTGGATTTTCACTGAAAGATCAGGATTCGAAAGGTAGTACAGCTGACCCATGTTCATTTTTCCGAGTTAACGACAATAGAAAACTTATCGTTGACGATGGACTGGTGGTAAGCAGTGACGAGAAAATGAGATAGCCTCGTTCAATCATCCCTTACGAAAACAATTCAAAATAACCGTAGGTTCTTTGAATTATTTTCTCGGCATGCGAATAAATCGAACAATTGATGGTGCTATTTTCATTAATCAAAGCGCATACATTATTAAAATATTGGAACGATTTATATGAAACCCCAATGCTGTTCTAATACCATGACAAAAACTTGTCCGTCGAAAATGATGAAGATTTGAACAGTGCAGTGCCGTATCGCAAGGCATTTGGTATGTATCTGATGGTTGTGTCACGTCCAGATATCGCTTATGCAGTAACTGTTTCTGAAAAACTGAATTCACCAAGATTATCAGATTGGCGGGCAGTTAAACGCATATTGAGATATTTACGTGGTACCATTCAGTTTGGACTTCTATACAGGGCAAATTATGCAACAAATAATTTGGAAGTATTTAATGACGCTGATTACGGGTTGATCCAAAAACTAGACGTTCAAGAACAGGTACTTGGTAATTGTAATCAGGTCATAGGACCATATTTCTCCGAGATGATTCATCAACATGATGTCATTCACGCCTCCCCACAATCAAAATCGAATAAGAAGATTTTTAAACAGATGGCGCAGAAATAAATGGATAAGAAGAAACGGACACATTCGGTAGCCAGCAAGGTCCTTAGACCTCACGCCCCTAGATTTCTATCTCTGGGGATATCTTGACCGAGAAGTCTATCAACGACACCAAAAGACATGAAGAAAGGGATTAGAGAAGTTTTTCGTTCTATTAATCAACGTTAATTGAAGTTCGAAGAGCAATTGAAGGTAGACTTGATTTGTGAATAGCTCAAAATGGAAGATTGTTTGAACATCTACTGTAAATGTACATTTATTTTTGAATTGAGTTTATTTTGTTACCTCTTTTGTCCAGCATTGAATTTAAAAAATCGTTATTACTTTTATGATGACTTTTTCGTACTTTCCTTCAGATCGGAAACGTATCTAATCATTTCCGATGAAAATCAAGTAGGCAAACCCTACATTTTCTACTAGCTCATATTGTGGACTATTCTGGTATGGCTTTATTTACAGGGTGTTCCATTTGAAAAATCTGAGACAAAAGTGTTCCCCAGTTTTGGTTGCCCTTGTATGGGAAAAGCGCCATTCGGTGAAATTATGAATATAAAATGAAAATACAGGATATTTGGTGGACATTGTTTTCATACCAAATTATTGATATTGTGATATTTTGTGTTGAATAAATCCATGTTGTGACATAAATCCCACCATAACTGCCGAACCACCTGATATAAACCCATACAACCGTATATTTTTGTGAAACACTCTTTCAAAGGAATTCAATCAATTGAAAATATAAAGGGGGTATTATTTAAAAAACATAACTTTGATAAATTGATTTAGTTGGAAATATGAACAGGGTGTTCATAAAATCAGATGTGGAATCATCTGCGACTCAAAGATAAACTTTAGTCACTATCTTCCATCGTTCAAAGTCAAAAGTCAAAAGTTTTTTATTTCTTTTTGGACAATATACATTGTATAAGAAAAAGTCAGTGTAGAAGTGTATATAGGCGAGTAAAATTACTAATTACTAATACATATATAAAAAGACAAATAAAATATTGTCAAATCTGTTTAAAAAAAAGAAAAGACAAAAAAGAAAATCACTGCTTTCCAATGAAAAATTCATTCATGTTATATGGACATAAGTTTGTTAGATAGCTTTTCAACTGATATTTGAACGTCTTTTCACCTTCAATATTTTTTATAGATAGTGGTATATGGTTGAAAATTTTGAATTATGTTGTAGTTGTATCCTTCTTGGGAAATTGAAAAAACTTTTGGACGCATGCACCATAAGACCACACTTTAGGGTCCATTGCCTTCCTGAAGTTTTGTGCAAAAATGTCTACTTTGAATGAATTATACAGTGTCGGGTGTTTTGGGGTGATATTTTCGCAAATTACTTCAGGAAAATTCACCTTTAATATATTTGTCAGAGCATCAGCTTGGGTTTCAGTATTTATTCTATAAACATGCAGTGATACTTTTTTTGGAACTCCCGTTATCGGACCGTTACCCTCATTATTTCCAATAATTTGTTGACGTCGGCGTCTTTTTTTGGTAACCTCCCGCCATTCAGATGTTTGGTATGAGTCATACGAAACACCTGCAACTGCTGAGGTTGGATAGGTCTCCACCTTCGATGCCGCCGATGAGGAAGCGCTGTTTCTATTGTAAGTAGAATGTGTGTGCTTTTTTAGCACATCTGCCTGCGCGAGTGAAATTCCATCGGATACCTTCTGGTGACTAATGCGTGTTTGTTTATTTCCATTTGGTTTTTCATGGTTGTTCTTATCTTCTTCTAGAGGTTTCGGACTTTTTTTATCCGAGCCACTTTTTGTTTCATTCCTTATCTTATTTATGTATTCTTCACACCGTCCAGATTTATTCATGTCGTTGAATTTATTGAGAAGATTGATATGGTCACTCATAATTTTCATCTTGTCCCTTAACTCATGGATAATAACGTCCTTTTGTTTTAAAATATATTTGAACATATTTACGTCAATTTTTTGGTAGTCCAGAGCGTCTGTGAATCCATCCAAATCATCACTGTCAGTAAAATCAATTCGCAGGCAACACTTTATCACATTTTCACTGATGATTTCAACATTTTTATTTTTACCACAACTCGGGTGATATACTGAGTCGCAATTCACACATTTCCAAATATTTTTTACGATAGATCTATTACATTTCTTGCAAACATTTTCGGAGCTGTTTAACTGTGCATTCGTAGCGGTCGCCATTTTGCCCATGCGTCATAGAAAAAAAAAAAAAAAAAAAAATGAAAAAAAAAATCAAGATAACCTCTTGTGAGATATCCATGGTGAATGTTTCCCATATCAACGTAACTTTGATGAGTCAATTAAAGGACACGCTGTATGTTGGTAATTTTCAAACATAGCTTTCATTGCTGTCTACAACATATACTTGAGGCATTTTTCCTATCTTAAATAGGGAAGCAGCTATCGCCACCTACGCATTGATATACACCCTGTATAAATATATATATATATATATATATATATATATATATATATATATATATATATATATATATATATATCTATATATATTAGAACATCTGTCATTTCCATGAAAAATTAGTATTTCTGAAGAAAAACATCAAAATCGAAATAAAACGGAAAATGATTCTATGTGGAACAGTTGGAGGGATGGAATCCCACGTTTTGTTACACAGATTTATAACCTATAATTTTATCACTTTTGGTTCCATTATACGACAATCAAGCGCTCATCTAACATTTTTTTGCAGAAATATCAGGATCACTTTGACTTTCATTCACAAAAAAAATTGTTATCACTACCGGTTGAGTTGGAAGTAGAAAATTTTAAGTTATGTTTTAGAAAGATGTACCATGTGCAATATTGCCTTAAGATTCAATTCCATATCTCATTTTGGAATAACGTGGAGTAAATCAGTGTTGTTCTATTCCTGAAACTCTTCCATATAGACAGTTTCTGTTTTCTTTCTATTTTTGTTTATATTTTCGGATATGCTTATTTTTCATGAGGATGACATAATTCCTGGATAGAAAATAGTCATATCTGCAAAAACGTATTACTGCACTTTTTTCTAAAAATGTATATTTTATGTAATTTACATAAATCGCAAAAATAACCGGCAGTGACGCGTTTTTTAAGGGTACACAATGACGAATGATATCTGTCGGTCGCCGCCAATTGTGGACTCATTGAACTCTCACATTCAAAAAAGTGTAGTACTCCGCCAGAAATAACGTCCGCAGTCAACATTGCAAGTATATCATCATTGCACAGCAAACATCTCGAAACATTACGGAATTATATGTCAACAAACAAGGTTAATTCGGTTTCTGAAAATGTGATATTGTCCTATTTACAAGAATTGCAGAAGAAATTTGAATCTTCTATACTATAGAGCAACTACTTCATGTTGAAAAGTTCAACTAATATCAAGCACAACATAAATATTGGTCGAAATTCGAAAGTGCAAATTCATTAAAATAACAAATGAAGTATGCATACCCAGAAAGTAGCTTACATCAGGAGAGGACCATATTTTTAAGCCGATAGATTAATGCCTCTGATGAAAAATATTTGTTTCGTTAACTAAAGTTAATAGAAGTAGTATGAATATTCATTATTGAATTATCTAATAATATCTTCAGTTCATGTTACTTGTTACTATATAGATTTGCTGGCATTCTTCAAAAAAATTAACTTCATAAGTTAGAAAATAAGGATACACATAGAAGATTTATGATCAATTCCTGTAGTTACTCTTCGCGATACTGAAACTAAAATAACAATAATTAATCATTGCCCATAGATCATTTGGATATTTATATAAGAAATATGTATTGTGGCTTTGTATCTTCAAAATTATGCAGAAAAAGAAAATTGAGTCGGGAGCAGATTTATTGGCCTTGACACAAATTGGCGTTTAGAAATCGTCCGCCGCGCCGCAGTGGAAGGTTATATTGATAATTATTTTAGAAAAAATAATATCGCCAACAAAAGTTTGAAAATAGGCTACAAATATACCTGTACCATAGCAAATCAAGTAGTAAGCAATTTATTGAATGAATCATTGAGTATATAACATAAGACATTTTGATTAGTTTTCACCGTTACAATCAATGATAATAAATTTAGGGTCATGAGATGAAAAGTTTTTTATAATAAATGAAAATAGTTTACTGATGAGGCTATAAATGACTGTTGAGTTTGTTCAGTTAGGAAATTCCTTCAATGTGGAAAAAAATTGATTAGTAAGAATCATATATGGTTATATTGATTGTAATAGACATAATACCTGCAACATCCTGGACAAGGCACAGGTCCTTCTTCAACCATATGTGGACGTGGTCCATGAACAACTGGCATCTCTGATAATATGACATCCCCTGATTTCAAGTCTCTCGTGGCAACCAAACATTTTCCAATCGTGGATTCTTGACATATCTGAAGAAAAAATTACACTTATATGGGGCACTACTCAGCAATTGTCATTTCTACGTTCGTACTAGAGAAAATACTCGAATTCCAATATTTGATATAAATACATTATTGTATAAAATTTACAGAGCCCCAAAAAAACAGAAATAACTGTCAGTGGTGTCATTCGAGAACATATCGTGATACCTGTGTGCATCTGAGCTCTTCGAAATTGTAACGAAAATCAAGAAAATAAGGAAGTCAATACCATTGGATATCAATATTTTCCTTGGTCAATTCATTGGAAGAAAAAATCAACTCATCAACTCATCATATCATCAATATGGGAAATATGTATTGTGGCTATGTAGCTTCAAAATTATGCAGAAAAAGAAGGTTGAGTCGGGAGCAGATTTATTGGCTTTGACACAAATTGGCGTTTAGAAATCCTCCGCGGCGTCGCAGTGGAAGGTTACATTGAAAATTGTATACCTGTTGTTTCAAGCCAATCAGATGCTTCGATTTTGACAGGTTGCTAGACGACAACCTGAAATTATTAAGTGATAATTTCCTTGGCTTGACAGCTGTCACGTGCAGATGCCAGAATGACAGAAACATAGATTATTTTTGACAAATATTTATTTGCAATTTAGAAATGAGTACATGTTGTTTATTATTGACAACATCAATTATTAATTACAAGTGTTTTTTAAATTCATTTTCCACTTAATTTTTCGTCAATGGCGAATAAAGTAAAGAGCTGTGGGTTTTCTTCACTAAATGTCTATGTTTCATGAAATAAAAGTGATACTTCGATATGATTTTGTTCTTCTCAACACTGGATTTACCGCATAAAATTGCCATTAATTTTGCATGGGTCATTAATAATTTTCCTTTCTCTATAGTAGTTCAAAATTATTTATAATATGAAGAAATGTATTTATTCAAGACTCTGATTCCTACTTTTTTTACTAGGGCAAAGGGAAAAATTAAAACTATTAAAATACAATATAGGTATAGATAGGTTTATCAATAAAGGAGGTACCTATCGTCCAATATAATACAGACCTATATTTTTCCCTATCCCTAGTACTATAATATGTGTGATTTTAATAGAATATAACAATTTGATTACTAGAGTACAAGGAAATGGAAAAAAATGATAAGTAATCGTATAGCCACAATATAACACAGACTTATATTTTTACCCTATCCTCTAGTACTATAATATTGTGTGATTTTATTAGAATATAACCAACTTGATTCAAAGATTCAAACCTTATTCTATTAGAGTACAAGGAAATGAAAAAAAAATATAAATAAGCGTATAGCCACAATATAACACTGAATTACATTTTTGCCCTATTGTGTGATTTCAATAGAATATAATCAACTTGATCAGAAAATGTTAACCTTATTTTACTAGAGTATACAAGGAAATAAAAAGAAAGATAGTTAAGGGCCGGCGCCGCCGGGTTGCGCCTAGCCATATCGGTATCGCTCCTGTGTCAACTTTTTAAGTCTTTCGTTGAAAGAAAAAATAAAATAAAAACAATTTGTTATAAAATTTACTGAATAGCTAACAATCTGATAATTGGTAATATTAAAAACACAGTTATTGTAAACAATATTATTACTAGACTGTATTGCAGTTGTTTTTTGTAGATAATAATTTATTATTTGGGGGGTATTTTGGTTGTTTACAATGGAATTATCACTTTGTCGATTCTAAATTTAATTAAAGAATATAAAATATATAATGTAAATAAGTAAAATGCTCTTTTCAAAGATGTGATTTGGTGTCCTCTTGATCATAGAAGAGGACGTATGCTTCTCCACTCACGATAGATGTTGGTGATAGCGGTGATACTCTCGAGTCATTGTACTCGTGCCATGTGCCTGCGTAAGAGCGTTTTCACACACACCGGCAAAACCGGTGCCGGTGACGGTGCCGGCACCGAATGCAATGTAATCAAATCATAATTTTCACACATAGCCCGGTCCGACCTATTTGCCGGTACGGCCGCCGATTCTGATTTATGCAGCCGGCGGGGATCTCGACAATCGGAAGACGGATCGGTCTCTGATTAGTCGGTTGCTGTGATTTCTTATGTACGTTTGTCCACACACACCTGTTCTGACATGTCGGTAACGGAGAGTATTTTGATGCGTATTTTGTTTATATCGCTTAGTATCGTTGTTGTCTCCATAGCGACAGAGTATTTTATATTTGATCGTACATTTGTGAACCAAAAATGAGTAAATTATTCAAATACGATGTTGTAACCCTCATTGAAGCCTAGAAAGTAAGCCTTGTTTGTGGGACAAGACTGCAGATTGCTTCAAAAACAAAATTGAAAAAAGATAAGGCATGGAAGGAAGTATATGCGTTCTTAAGAAAACTTTTCGAATTTTCTCTAAGATACAATAACCCTAGAAGACAGCAGTAACAGCACACATCTTTATTCCTGCACTGTTCAACGTATACTAACACAGATAACGGCACCGATATGCCGGGCTGTGTGAAATACGCTGTTGTACGGTCCGGAACCGGTACCAGCACCGGCACGGCACCGGCACCGGTTTTGCCGGTGTGTGTGAAAACGCTCTAAGGGTGCCTACAGTAAGCCGTGTAGTGTCCGTTAAAAGTTGTTCCGCTATGGTTGGATACAGCATACAAGAAGGAGATCTATTAAATATTGTAGAATGTGGACTGTAAATACTTCTTTTTGGAATCAAATTGTAATTAAAAACTTAAAGGAATTGATTTTCTTTTCAAACATTTATTTCCTTGATTCCTTCTCAAAATTGTTATATTTCTATTTTAATTGAATCCTTTTGATTATATTCTAATTTTTCAAGAAGTTCGCATCTATTTTTCAAAAATAATCCATGTCTTTCATAGATGGAAGTGTACCTTGAAAATCAAATGATTCCCATTCTCTACGAGTAGTTAGATCGAATTTGGAAGCAATTATATAGATAATTATAGTATCCCATGTGTCAACCGGTACCTGTAAATTTTTTAATGCTCGCAGATTTTTTGTCACATTGTCATATAATTTTCGTAGTTCGGAATGGCATTCCATTTGTATGGCAGGAAAATCAGAAATAGCTTTAATATGGTTAAAGATAATCAAAGACTTGTTTTCGAAACGATCAGTGAGAATTTGCCAAGCAATCTGATAGTTCGATGAAGTTACTTCTAAAGATTGTATGACTTCGCTGGCCTCATTTTGTAAAGATGATTTCAAATAATAGAATTTCTCTATATCATTCATATATTTGTTGTTGTGCACTTAAGCAGTAAACGCATCTCGAAACTCAAGCCATTTACCATATGATCCACTGAAAGATGGCAAACGTATAGGAGGATATTTTACTTTATGTAAATCAGACCGGTCACTACTATTAGTATTACTATTATTCGAATCACTGCTCAAACGAATTTGATTTTGAACAATACTCTGTTGATCCTCATTGGCATTAACTACATTCGTTTGAGTATTTGAAAAAGTTATGCTAGTATTGCTTATTTTGTTATCATGAAATGAAGTGATAATTGATCTAGCTTTACTTATAGATGCATAATAACATATTTCAAACTCCTCACGTAGATCTCCTTCTTGTATGCTTTATCCAACCATATAACTCGTTTACTAGGGAAGAAATTTTGGATGATGACGAAAAACCCACTTGTTCCAAATGTAAGGATAGGAGAAAATGCACGAAGTCATTATCTACACTTAAATTCCCCAAAATTTTAGTAATTCACTTGAAAAGATTTTCGCAAAAGGATAGATTCAGAGAAAAACTAAATGTCTTCATTGACTTTCCTCTCGATGGAATAGATATGAATATTTATGCAGTAGATAACGCAGCTCCGTGTCGCTACAACTTGTATGCTGTATCCAACCATAGCGGAACAATTGTTAATTATCACTTCTCATAGCTTCAATTATATTTTGGTGATGCTCGGCATCCATTTGAAGTTGAAGTTTTATAGAATTTGTATTGCTGTGACCAGTAATCTTAATGAGCTGCTCTTCTTGCACTCTATTTTTAGCCAAACTTGATACTGCCGTGGCTCTTGCAGAATGATTCGTCACTTTAGTTTTTCAATGTCAATTCCAATTTTAGAGGCAGATTAGCCTCTGGTATAAAAATTCTGGGAAAGTCAGATTGCAGCCTTATTGGTGCGCCCCTTTCTATAAATGCTCTTTCTGGACATATAAGAAATAAAAAGGACCCTCTGCACCCGTCTGAATGGACTACCAACTCACGTCTCATTCTTTCTCTTGAGAAATTGCCTCTCGATACCAAAATCTATACCCTCAGATGTTCTCCATTTTGGAAAAGTCCCATACTTTGGAAAATGTTCCTAATAATTCTTTCAATGATGATTCTGATGGTATGACGCTGACACCTAAGAAATGTGGTGAACCTGTGGTGTGGGACTTCACTTGTGCTGACACAGGTGCAGCGTCTCATTTAACAAATACTTCTAAGTCCGCAGGTGCTGAAGCCATATCCAGCGAGAAATTGAAAAGAAAGAAATATCAAAACCTTGGACATAATTATCTTTTCCATCCAATAGCTGTGGAAACTTTTGGCGCCTTCAGCCTTGAATCTCTGTCTTTTTGAAAAGGGAAACATTCTCAATTGAATATTGATAGAAATATTTTTCTGTGAATTGAAAAATCCACGATTGAAATGAAGTTATTTTTCAATTCACAGAAAAATCTTTCTATCAATATTCAATTGAGAATGTTTCCCTTTTCAACATGAATACCCCACAAGAGGTTATCTTGACGATGGAAGATAGTGACTGAAGTTTATTTTTCAGTCGCAGATGATTCCACATCTGATTTCATGAACATCCTGTTTATATTTTCAACAAATCACTCTGTCTTTTATTCATGAAATTGGAAGGAGATTGGGCCGCGCTACAAAAGATAAATGTTCAACGTAATTTTGGATACAAAGAATTAGTAGGTATAGCAATTCACAGGGGTAATGCTTCTTCTGTAATGGGTACAATTCCTCCATCGCATCCACTGGATGAATTATTTTATCGTCCCAATTTTCCTACGAAATACATATCAGTTATCAGAGATAATCACTCAGTACCTTCCAAAAAATCAATATCAGTTTCTCTATCACCTTCTTTGAATTACAGGAACAATGAACCTATGGATTCTTCGTTAAACATAAGTGAGCATGCCATAACAACAAGAGACTCCATTTCTACATTTGGCCTAAGAGGATTGAATAATGTAGGAAATACCTGTTTTCGAACACCAAGGTTTTGTTGGAATTTTTCAATAATGGTTTTTGTATGGAGGATTTAATACAGCAAGAATTACAGGAAAATATTTTATATCGTTGATGGAAAATATCTGGAGTCCTGATTCTTCTCGGAAAGTAGTGGATACTTCACATTTCGTCCGTCTATTCAGAAATGTTGCTCCTTCATTTGATCATAACGTCCTAGCAGATTCAGATATCTTCTGGTAGGTTTACATGAAGATTTAAACAAGGCGAGTGCAGAGAATTCTCCATCACCAAACGATTTTGTTATCATGAATGATAATCAGAAAGCTTCTATTTCTTGGACAAGATATCTGTCTACTCATTATTCCAAAATTGTGGATACATTAGCCAGTCAGCTGGAGTCTATATTGAGATGTACCTTTTGCAATTACAGCTCAACTTTCCAAACAAAAGTTGAATGACATTAAACGATATATAGTTGATTGAGATATTTTTTAGTCTTCATCATAGCTTCCGATTTAAAACCACTAATACCTCGACGAACGATGGATTACATCTGATGAATAATTGTGCAAACCTTCTCAATAACCAACTCAACTCGGGGTGACTACCTGTCGGAGATTTTGGCACTAATCAGTACAGGGTAGTTCATGCGCCATGCAGATAACAACTTTAGACAGCGTTTCTTGAAAACTCAGGAGCAATATACTCTCTCGAATTACTGTCTCCGACATTTTGGAATTGTCTCCAGGATGTAGACATTTTGCTTCAGATACGAAATAAAAAATGTATGTCTTTCATAAAGTGGCATTTCATTAAAACTTGGCTTATTACATCATTTTGAAACTGCAAGTGTCTGTATTTTATTTTCGGAACAATTATGTGCCAGCCACTATATTGTTTAAAACGGCGTACCACACATTCGTTTTGAAGGAATTGTCATACTAGCATATAATTTAGGTTTTATTTGCACATCACCTACAGTTTATTGAACTGACCACCCCCTTTGAGGTGAAAGTAACCTCTTGTCCGTCCATAAACTGCGACAAGAAATTTGCATGTTTTCATTCCTTGAAACCAATAAGAGAAATCCAACCATTTGTGAAAATTTGGCATTTTTAAAGTATTTATGGTGTGAACGGCTTAAATTTTATTTCGTCATAATTTTTTTAAGACTTCAGTTCTGTAACAAACACCTGTTATGCTAGTTTGTCCATGCTCCATTCACTATATTACATCCAAGCAAGCATATATTCAATTGCGCCTCTTTATCATAAATTCTTGGATTATGTGGTAGTTTGAAAGTATTTTGCACTGAAGCCGGCGATTCAAACTTTGAGGTAATCCTGCTCAAGGTAGACTGCTGGATATTCCTTTCAGGATGGTGTTCGTTAAAAACATTAGCTACTTGTATTTTCTACAAAAATAAGGATATTTTATATGAATAAAGCATTTTTATATTACTGTAATTTTATTTTTCAAATTGAATAAGCAAGTTTAATTGGGCTTCGTTGAACGGAATACCTTTTGATGCTGAGATGAAAATTATTAATAGAGCCAAGGACCTCGGAAATTGTCTTTCAGTGAATGTTCCCATTTCACCACCGCTCTAAATTCAACAGTTTAGATTATATAGGGTGCTAAAGACAACTTTCCCAAAATTTCAAATGGCCTTTGTGAAGAGTATGCATCGATTGTTCATACGGCCGATTCGAATACACCATAGAGAACAATGATTCCTGTAAGTACAGACGATATACAGATAACGATATACAGGGTGAGTCCAAAAATAGCAAGTTTTTCGGTGATTTAAAAAAAATTGAGAGGTGGAATTTCATTCATTTTCAGATATTTTGTAGGATACCAATATCAATTGCGATTGATGATATAAGCATCTCCTGAATTGAACTGACATATCTATTATGTATTTCTCATGATATATCCAAATGCCTGAAATTCCGGAATGGTCGGTTACAAACTCGGTCGTTCACGGTGAAAGTTCACTCTGCAGATACAAAAACTAGTGTCCTTTACTGATGATTTTCTTGAAGTAGTTATGATTGATATTGATGTCATTGAAGCATTTTCAGAAATCATTCTGTTCAACAAACATCTGCCGAAAGATTTTGAACAATATTATTAGTAAATAAAACTTCATCTACTACGATTAGTAGAACAACTCGAATGATGATAGAAGGATCCCGAGAAATATTGCAAATAATTAAAACAGGAACATCGATTTACAACAAAATAGAAAACGAAATATGCTCATATTCCATCGGAAAGACGTATGGAATGAATAGGTTGCTAATGGAGAACGACAGGAAATCCAGAATTATTCGAATTTCAGTGTTCAGATGACATCCTATTAGAAAACCTTGGGTTCACCGCCGGCAACTGTCAATTGATTTTGATTGATGATGTATTATATTACCTACTTCAATATCAAAACTGTGGAATACTTTGAACGGAAAAACAATATATAACAGGGTACCAATGCACTAAAACGAATGATGACATGAACAACGTACAGGAAAGGATGATACAGTCAGTACACCTGAATAACTTGTCCCTCTCTATGTTCAGCATCCTCTATATGGATGAGAAGGTCATTTGATGGATACCTCATATACTGTTCATGACGTGCGTAGCCAAGGTACCAGATAAAACTGGCACATGGGCACAACATCCAAGGGTCCTGGCTCCAGTTTTACAAGTGCAATAATATCCATATATAACATCGTCAACACTTTTGATTTGTTCAATATCCTCTACATTTACTTCGGATGCTATGAATAATTGAGATTTGGTGGCATTACGGAGTCTTGAATGAACTCTCATTCGTAAAAATCCACGCTCATTCGTATTTGCATCCATTGGAAATTCATTTTCATCATGATGACGTACAGTATTTCGTATAAACGATGCTGCCAATTCTACCTGGTATATTCCGACAGTTATATCTCGTACCAATTGTAAATCTTATCTTGGGAATTCATTGAAATGATCCTGTCTGAGTAATATCCACTGACCACGTCTCATATTTAGATTTTCTGCTTCAACTCTGGCTTGAACTACGTTGACTCTATTAGCCTTTTCCAACATTATATTGGCTAATTCTAGGTTGGCATCACTCATTCGAATAAGTGGATGGTACTTACGTATTATCGCACCTGTAGGAAACATTTTATATGTTTAATATGATGTGTATCAATTTTGTGATAAAAAAATTTGCCTTCAAATGACCATTCCGTGCCTCAACTATCCATCTAGTTTTTGTTATGTTTCTGGACTTGTTGGCTTCGTCAGTTGGTAGTCATCTTTGTCCTCGAGGTAGAAGTGAAGGCATTTCACAATGAATGCCGATATTCTGCAGAAAAGGAAGAGCATCTCGGTAGCCCCTACAATAAAAATATCATCTGGATGAAACCATCTTCTCACCTGGTTGACATATATACTCAATTAATTCTGCAGTATGTGTGCATCATTATTTCTCGAATCTGCGAAATATGGGCCTTGAATATCGTAATACCTGGAAGTTGCAACTTTTGTCGATATACAAATAAGTACCATCTATATAAACTATTGCTTTTGGTTCATTGTTGTGGATTGTACAATTGATTCGCAAAAACACTAACATGTCGTTCTATAAATTGTTCTCATGCTATTGTGGTAAATCCTATTTTATCTGGTACGAAACGAGTCATCAAAGATTCTCTCACTTTAGTTATCACTAAACTTGTTACCTGGCGGCTTGAATAATTGAATATGATGGTTAAAAATTCATCAGAAATACCTTGTCGGAGTTTGCATAAGAATGCCAATAAATCTTTTTTTAGAAATAGGTCTCTCACCTCTATCTTGTCTTGGTACAGATACACAATGATTATATAAGTCATCAAACTGTTCTTTTGTGAGCGGAGCAATGGATTTGAATTCTTCATCTGAAAAACTATTTTCGTCTACGTAATCCAATTTACGTCTAGCGGCAGTTTTGAGTTCGTTTGAAAATGACCTTTCAGAGCGTAAGGTCTAATGATATATCTTAAGCATATTTGTAGGATGGAAAATAAAAACCCCGTCATGGTGAATTCTACAGGAACGGGTATTCTCTGGTAAATAGATGTTCTGATTTATGAACACGTTGACTCTGCATTCCATTGTGAGTCTTTGAAGACGTGCCCTGAGGATTGTGTTAAAATATTAAATCTCTGGATCTTCTTGGAGGTGATGAATCTCTTGGATAATTAATTGGTTGCATGTCAAACAGCTTCTATTTCCATCAATTTCTGCGACATGTGGAAGTCCCCTTTGGTCGCGTCTTTCAATGGCAATTTCTCGTTTCAATTCATTTGGTTCTCCATCGAGTCGCGCCATATTTTGTGTATTGAATATAATCACACGTAAAACAATTCCATTGGTGACGATTAGCCATTTTTTCAATAATTGATATGATTTCAATGAGAACTTAACATGTGCAATGATTGCAAAATGACAATTTAGTATTTGTTAAACAAATGGATATATTTGCTATATGTCCTTCCAAACCAGAGCCATTCTGACCAAACTAAAGTTGCAGCTAGTCCATCTCCTCTCCAAGTGTGGGTACTTTTCAAATGGACTTAGTGTCGGGATAGTATACATGACATTTTGTGGCATAGGCTATCAAATGGAAAGTGTGAGCCCATTTCTTCGTAATGAAAGCATTTATATGAGATTATATGAGATATAATGGTTCACAGCAGGACTAAACATGTATTCCTTTTCCAACCAACCAACCAACCAATCGACATTTCACCAATTGAGGTGTGAATTCTAGTAACGAGTATGTTTTGCGAATTGGTAGTTTTGCTAGTCATTCGTGGGAAGTCGATTGTGGTTTATTCTAAAATTCTCCAAGGAATATTGAAATTGATTGTTGTTACGCGAATGTGATACACTCTGTATACGAATCATTTTTGGAACGTAGTTCCTTATCGCGCGTTGCGAAAGAGGGCTAGACGGAATAAATCAAGACCAAAAGTTGTAACGAGACTTTCGCTATGGTTATAAGCCGTGCGGCGTGCGCGTGTTTCTATGTCTGTCTCTCTCTCTCTCTCTCTCTCTCTCCATAGAAAGCAAGCCAGTTATTTTCGTTTCGTCTTTCTATTTCACATTGAACAGTGTGGTGTCGCGACGATTATTTTTGTTGAGTGTATACAGGTTTTTTGTACATAATGAATAATAAAAAATAATAACAATTATGAATCCTGACAGTGTTTCTGCACAAGTTCCGGATATTGCTGATGGAGTTAGGTAAGTAGAGATTTTATACAGACAATAATATATATTTTATTATAGTATGTTATTGCGTCATAACTTTAATAAATTTAAAAGCAAATTATATTTTAATATTACAATATCAATGCGTATGTATTTAGCAAGCCGTGCGTATTCTAACCTATACGCTGTTGTGTTTACGAAGTCGAGAGAGTATATATATATATATATATATATATATACACTCTGTTGTGTTTACAAAGTCCCGCGCATCTATGACGTGTACGAAAGAATAGACAGACAGAGTGCATATATATATTTATATATAAAATATTATTATAACTTAAACAAAACAAAAATTACAATTCCTTCACTAATTAATCGAAAGGAACTTCGTTCCATCCGGGTGTCCCTTGACACCTCTCAAGTTTTTTTGTAATGAAATTTGAGCATATTCAGTTACCTATAATATTGTTATTCAATGATTTTGTTTTATTTTTTGATATCTTTCGAAATCATTTTACTTTCACTCGAGTCGTTCTACTACTCCTAGTATATATAGGTGTATACATACCATTCAAAATATTCCAGAGAAAATTGTTCAAAATCTTTCACCAGATGTGTGTTGAACACATATTTGTGGAAATGCTTCAATGACATCAGTATCAATCACTACTTCAAGGAAATTATCAGTAAAGGACACTAGTTTTTGATCCCCCAGTATATTTCTATGTATCTGCAGAGTGAACTTTCACCGTGATCGATCGAGTTTGTAACCGACTTTTCCGGAATTTCAGGCATTTGGATATATCAATAAGCAGGACTGGTGCAGTTTCATGAGAAATACATAATAAATATGTCAGTTTAATTTAGGAGAAGCTAATATCATCAATCGCAATTGATATTGGTATCCTACAAAATATCTGAAAATTAATAAAATTCCAGCGCTCAATTTTTTGGAAATTTCTGAAAAACTTGCTATCTTTGGACTATCGTCTGTACGTGCAGGAATCATTGTTCTCTATTGGGAATTCAAAATTAGATGCCGTACATTGTTTGTGTGTTTTCTCAGAGGTTACACACTTGTGTTTGGAGTTTTTCTTAAAATAAGTCCATTTGGAATTATTTTCCAGTTTTTTGTGTAGTGTTATTATTTCAAGACTCTAGCGAAGTGGTGTATTATTTTAAGACAATATCATTTGCGAAAACTCACTTGAAGGAAACAAAATATGTTCTGAATTGCTTGTGAAAAAATATTTTTCGAAGATTCTGGACAGCTTAGTGAAGTCTTCGGGAATTATTGTTATGAATTATTTTGAAGAAATGTTACACATTATTATTTGTGAATGTTCGAATCGAAAATAAAACTAATAAAAACAGTTTTTTTTATTTCATCTAAAACAAACAAGATGGTGTGAAAATGTGTCCTTATCACCTAGATATACATATATAGTCACTTTTTTTCTATACTGTATGAATAATCTTCGGTATGTTGAATAATATCTCTTTTTTCTCTTCTTAACTGTATGTTTTTTTCTTCTCAACTCTCTTTTTTTCCTGATCACACACGATACAGAAACATTTTGGGAAGGAACTGTATTCTTCTTCAAGATCTCAAGAGGCCGTCGTCTGACTAAAGACTCACTCAATCCTAGATTAGTCTGCACCAGTATACATTCATTTTCTCACGGAAAATGATAAAAACGTATTTTACTACAACGGGATCGTTTTGCCCAAGAGTCACATTGAGTTACACAACAATAAGGATTTGAACTAGAATCACTCATTTTTTCACTCGAGGACGTACTCAACAGAACTTCACTAGATAAAGCAGAATTTCATTAAATGTCAACAATCACAAGGGATTCGATAAGTTTTAAGTATACAATGGCTAAAATCATATAAATTTAATGTTTGGAAAAGTAAACAATGTACGTATGTCTAGTTTCAAAAATCGACACCAGAGGGAGTGTCCGGTATTTTGAATTCCCAATAGTGTATTCAAATCGGCCGTATGAACAATCGATGCATACTCGATTTGGTTTATATATTTGAGAAAGTCTCTTCACAATGGCCATTTGAAATTTTGGAAAAGTTATTTTCAGCACCCCATATAATCTAAACTGTTGAATTCAGAGCGGTGGTGCAATGGAGACATTTGATCAGTAAGAATCTAAAATTCGAGCAATAGTGAAATACTGAAACTAGGGCGACTTTGCATCAAGTTTTTTTTAATCAAATTATATTTTTTTTAAACAGACTGGAATCATTCGCGGTTCTTTTTAATGAATGACAATTAAGATATTCTGGTATCACAAGTGCAGCAGGAATACAACTTATGAAAGAAAGTTCTGGTATAACTTTTTTTATTTCTTGAAGATATGAAAATTATGTTTATAAAATTAGATGTAGAAGATGAAATTCAATCGCTATCTGCCATCGTTATTATTCTTGGATATAAAATCAATCAACAGAACTTCAAAACACTATCCAAAATTCAAAATTATAAAAAAGCAATTTAACGTAATCGCAAGAAAGCAAATACATTTCAATTATTTTTTTTAAATATCCCAAACAAACAGTTATCCAAAAAGGTTCCTACGTCACTAATGAACTGGAAAGTTTTTCATATATCTTCATATCAATAATTCGAAAATACCCTAATATCCATATCTCACCTAGTTCCGTAGAATCATAAATTTATCACTTTGTACTACTCGAACAAATCTAGAGAGATTTAGTTTATGCATTTGAATAAGACCAGCCTGTGAAAGGCTAGAACGGGGTTTGACATCACTTACTCTTCAGTGTTGCATCTTTATGGATATTCCTACAAATTACTGATAATTTAAAGATATTTTTGTGCTTTGCTACCGTTAGGTACACAGTGTTGACATTAAGTTTGGCAACAAAGCCTGCCGCTGTCCCAAGTCATTTCACGACTGTTTATGTGAAATTCAGATAACAGCACATAGAGCTTATTCGTTTCTTAATGGCGAAAGAACACAAGAAGAATCTCAAATAAACATATTTGTTTACATTGATCAGCACTTCATTTCATATTGAATGTGCATTTATAACAACTGGCGACGAGAATCGTTATAAAATAATACCCTGGTCATCATAAATAAGGAAAAGTGAACGTTGTTTGACCGTTCTTTCGCCATTTAGAAACGAATAAACTCTACTTGTCGCCTACCATTTTCCGATTTAATGTCGAATGGTAACTTTTCATTCAGCAGATAATCAGAAATTATTATGCCGAACGGTCATTTGTGACGTGAACCCAATTATAGTACGTATTCAAATTTGTAAATATTTTTTTTTATTTTGACCGCACGATAAGCTATATTTATGTTTTTCGAAAAATGATTTGGTCCATTGGTTCCTTATGATGCATCTCTATGATTTCGTAAAAATAAGTTGAGTTTGTACCTTCTACAATGCAGTTACGTGTATCAGAACAAATAGGTACTAATATGTTTTACTTCTAGGTAAAGATAAAACCCATGAAAAGAAAAAGAATGAACTTTGAAAAAAATTAATCGTTTCTCAAGGATGATCGTTCATTTTTTCCAATGAAATATCAATGTTGATCCTATGAAAAAACACAGAATTAATTTTTAAGGGCCAAACTCTCCAACAAATAGAGTAACAGAAAAATCCATCATTTCAATAAATTACTTGCAAAATTACGAAAGAAGATTAAAAATTCAAAAGTATTTGTAAGCGCCTACTTTGACTTTGTACAAATTTTCATTAGTATTTTCAATCTAAGAAAAAAAACAAACAAGCACTTCTGCGAATTAAAAAACATTTTTTATAGCATTATGCATATCCAGTAAAACGAAGTGTTGGCAGAAATAATGTATCGGACCATTTCGAGAATGGGAGACTTCTATAGTCTATGTAGAAGAAGTAGGAAAAGGATTCAAATATGTTTGAAAGCTTCTGAATATTTTTATGTAATCCGACTCAAATCAAAAGAAGAAAGTATAACAAAACTGGTTTCCTTTCGGTTTAACTATAGAATTCAAATGGCAAACACTTCTGAAGATACAGAAGTTTACTATCGAAAAAAAGCACACGATATAGACAGTACTTACTTGGGTTTTAATCTCAATATCACTTCAAAAAATAATAACTAATAATTATTTATATAATTTAACTTTGAATTCGAGAAAAATTCAATGAAGCTGATTGACACGAACAAAAAAACCTCAAATAAAAGGAGCATTTTTAGCGGCTTTGTGTTTGTGTGTCCATCTAAGCGAACAAAATTCGAAAAAAATTGATTTGGCTTTGAATTCAATTGAGATATTGATGAAAAGTATTTTTGCGCCCAATTTTGTTTGATTCTGTTCTAAAAAATAGGCCCTCTTTTCATGTCTAGAATTTTGTGCTGACGTCCTCAATAGGATATATTTCTATGAAATCTACCTGAAAATCCTATCAACACAAGCCATCACAGAAAAAAAATGTACATTGGAAAAGTCCCCATTACAACTCCTAACATCACGCCATAATGAAAGAAAAGAACATCGGAATGTCTGTATAAAGAGATAAATAGTATGAATTTCACAACAAAACCGCTCTGCAGAAATCGATTATTTGATTCGTTTTAAAGAACACTGCGTATGCCGATCTGTTTCAATATAAAAACACAAAAGAATCGGGTAACGACACGTCTCACAACTGACATAACATCTTATGTCCGTGGAACCTATAAAAATTTCACGAATTTTCGATTCGACATCAATTAGATCAATGGAACACCTACGATTATCAAGATAATTGAAACATATTCCAAAATTTAAACGACCACATGATAGAATGGAATAAATTGAGCTAAAAAACTACATACAAATATATATATATATATATATATATATATATATATATATTTATATATCCTTATATATACATATATAAATCCAAATTCACTTCACTGATAAGAACTGAAAAATTCCAACTCACCTCGAATGGCCTACATAATATCTTATGGCTCTTCCAGTTTTTTTTCTGATGCTCTTTGCTGCAGTAAGATACCATCTTACATGCAGAACACTTCATTTCCGAGGATGCCCCACATTCTTCACACTGTTCCACCATTTTCACAATACAGAAAAAATATTTATAGTGAATTTCTCCAGTGGAGAAATTCGATGGAATGAAAGGAAAAAATGTGTTCGATTCACCGTACGACTAGTTAAAAATAACTTCTCAGAGATTGCGTGAACATATTTTCATAACTACGGAATCCAGAGAGGAGGTAGGACTTGGTCCACTTGGATCGACTCCAATTCCAATATTTATTGACGTCTATTTATCAAACGTATGCAACATCTGTATACGGAAAGCGAATATTTGGGGAAAGCAATAACTTCCGCTTTCTGTTCTCGGAGGATACCATGATTATTTTGCTTAATAACCAAAAGTAACTTTATAGCATTAAAAAAACGTATGATATGGATATGAATAATCTAGAAAACATTTTTCTCAAAAAGGTGAATATTTGATGCTCAAAAAGCATTTAAAAAACAATAAGATCAGTTATATCCAAGAGAGGTGGATGTTATTCAACAATAATTTTTTGGTGTTTTTAAACAAAACAAGCCTTCAGATTTTTGCATGAACTTTTAATCTTCTTAGAAGTGGAATAATTCACGTGTTCAACATACCCTTCAACACCCCATTGTGAAGACATGTTTAAACAGACACGGTACACACAGCTTTCATATTTAGAAAAACAAATACAGAAAGAATACTGAGATGAAATCCAGAAACCTATATGTAAGTACAGTATTTATGCCAATGGAGCAAAAAAACTATATATCAACAAACAGTGGTGGTCAAGAAATGTAATGATAACAATTCATTCGGTTATCTGACTTATATTTTCAACAAATCAATCTATCGTACCCCATGACAGGTTTTAATGTCAGAAAACACTAATTTCAAAGTGTCTCTCCAGAAGAAATGATTCTAACTTTTTCCATCTTTGCAAAGTGAGATTGCTTGTTGAAAATGTGTTTCCCATTTTTCCGCCTTCCTGATGATCTGAAGCGTGAAATTTGATTTTCGTCGACAAATGTATTGAAGACCTAGTGGAACGATGTCTCTCCTTCGTCAATGTTGAATGATTTCTGGTAAGTACTCTCTTTTGGAAACATTCTTTTTTTCCTCATTCATCTTTATGGTTCTTAATAAGACTGGAATAGAAAATCAAATAACTATCTGGTAAAATGCAAATTTCTATTTCAGATTTTTTTTTTCAGTTAGGCCTTTTCAGAATATCTATCAGATGTAGTTCAATGTCCAGCGTGGCTTTAGCCGGGGAAGTAGTTGTTTTCTGTTAGACATTCACAAAAAATAACTTCATTTTAATCGTGGATTTTTCAATTCACAGAAAAATCTTTCTATCAATATTCAATTGAGAATGTTTCCCTTTTCAACACGAATACCCCACAAGAGGTTATCTTGACGATGGAAGATAGTGATTAAAGTTTATTTTTCAGTCGCAGTTGATTCCACATCTGATTTTATGAACATCCTGTTTATATTTTCAACAAATCAATTCAAATGGGACTTATTTAATCCTAATAAATCACTTCATCTAGTATTGACGCTGTCCTTCATCAAGGATGATGGGATTTGTAGAATCAAAAAAGTATGACTCCTATGTGTTCCCACCAGTGAGATTATTAATAATATGTGTCTCTAACATGTGCAGAGATTTATATCGCCCTGTTTGACCAACAAAGCGGTGTGCAATTCATTTTATAGACCATGTTTGATTACAGATCAGTGGAAGTTTTTGGGTTTCTCCAACGATGCTGAATTTTGAATTGTTCCTAATTTAAAATTTTCAACAGTCTCTCCACAAAAAATAACTTTTTCAGTGAAACAAGGTTTTTTGTATTTTCTCATAAGATTATTTGTTTCGTTAACCTGAAATTCATGAGGGCGTACAGAATAGATCCGAAGCAGTTAAAGGGTCCATAAGCCCCAAACAACAAAATCTAAATCTAGCCTGGAAAATGTTTTCAATCAATGATAGAGGGTCACTGTTTATTAATAGAAATTATTTTATTCGTTCAAGATTTTTTATGTAGCATTCAGGCTTTGAGATTTCAATGCTTTTATTTTTAAATTTCTTTATATTTATTTATGTTGGAAAAATTAGCTTCTGTTTGTTAGTTTTCCAACATGTGTGACTAGAAAGGCGTTATTGTTTTCTTTCTCTAGAGTAAATTTTAGTTTTCCATGGAAACTCTGGGACACGTTTAGAATTTCAGTTTCCTTATATTCGGGAAACGCTGGAAAAATGTCTTCCACATATTTTTCTGAAAGAGGAGACTGTGGAAAGATGTCTGTCTAAACTTTGTTTAATAAATTCCAACGAGATCAGCGCAATTGGCTGACAGACAGTTGCCCATTCCTGAACCATATATGTGTTTGTACCAAAATTCCTGAATTTTCTATAGATTCCAGTTATTTCAAGCGAGTGTTTTACAAAGAGATGAGAAACCATATGTTCCAGAGATTCCATCCTAAACTCCAATTCACTGTAGAGGGAGGAAACAACGAGGACTCGACACAAATGTTATAAAACTCCAAAAGTAGATTGGTAGATTTCTCAGTTATTTCTCACACCATAATTTCCAACACAAAATGAACATCTTGAGAAATTAAATAAAAGAAACATGAAATCCTAATTTCACATAAAGATTATTTTAAAATAAAAAACATCAAAACAATTACTCTCTAGCATTGCTTGAAATTCTCCACGATAACTAAATCCCTAACGAAACAAAGAATCTAATTGAAAAATGCAACAAAATTATATTAGTTGAAGAATGTTCCACGACATGGTTTTCTGGTTACGTAAGTTAATGAGGAATGATTCAATTTCCACGAGAAAGACTCAGATTTTAAATGTATACCTTGACGGGAAATTAAAAAGCTCATATTCAATTTAATAGATAACTTTCTATCGTCTCAATGTTGAATCCTGAAAAGATTAAAGAACCTTTTAGTTCTCTCAAATAAGTTCATTACCAACGAAATTGCAATATTATTACGTATAACCCAAAGGTCCTTTGCGGTGACTCAAAAGAACAATAAAACATCCATCAAAAAATTTATATGGGGATTACGCCAAGTAACACCATTGGAAAATGAGTAAATTAGACTACGCAGTGGTGTTTTAAAAACGTTTCAATAGAAATTATTTAAAAATTGCTTGGTTGAAAAACCATAAATTGAGTGGTTATAGTGAACTTCAACATTGTTGGAGAATTAGATAATATTCTACAAAAATCAGAGAAACTGTCAGATTGAATAAATGTCATCACCTTTATGATCAGTTTGATGAAATTCAAAACAAAATTGAACTCATTGATGATACAAATCCTGATTATGAAAATGACAGATCAACTTTCGAAGACAGTTACTCAATTTGTCACAAAGTCCTCTCATAGAAAATGACAAAGATTAAAGAACCTATAATAGTACTCCTCAAAATGTCAAATTACCAACAATTGATTTACCAATATTATATGGCGTGTATAACCAATGGCTTACCTTTTTCGGCACTTTCAATTCATTGATGCGCAGAAACAAAAAGTTTCCAAACATCAAAAAAAGCAGTTTATTGAAGGGAGGAACGGCTCAGGTTACTGCCTCATTGGAAGTTTATGAAGTAAATTATACTGAGGCATGGGATTTAGTGAAGAAACGTTTCGAAAATAGAAAATTAATTATACACAATAATGTCAAATTTATTTCCGAAATCAAAACCATAAATATGGGGTCTTATAGTGAACTCAGACATTTGTTAGGTAGCATTAGCAAGGATTTGCGTTATCTAAAGAGTTTGAAAGAAACTGTCAAAAGTTGGGACACATTACTCATTTATCTTATTTCTTCTAAATTGGATAATATTACGGGAAACCAAGATAGGGTCAAAAGATTCACCTCATCTCATTCATGTCTAACTGAGATCGTGTTATCTGCTAGAAGCTCTTGATATCAATAAATTCTAAAATGAACTCAAATAACAAATAATTCAAATACTAAATCAACATTTTCCAAATATTTTAACAATTATCAATCACAAACATTCGTAACACCAGATTAATATCAATGTGCTTATTACAAAAATTGTATACATTATGCTCAAACTTCTGCTAACTTACCACCGAAAACAAGAGTATTGGAGCACGAAAACTCAAGCTTTGTACAAATTGATACCGAATCATTCAGTGGAGAATTGCACTCTGAGTAATTGTCGAATGTGCAATCGAAAACACAACTCATTAATACACATAGATAATAATTCATATGAATCAAAATTAGGAGGATAATTTCTTGAGGAATTTTGTGAAGAAAAGGTTAATTTCCCTTTTGATGCTTTTTCTTGGCTGTTCTGTTACGAAATACGACCTGAATATCGCTTAATACTACCGCTCATTGGAAAAATGGAAAATTGCAACTAAAGGTAAGGTTAATGAATTTGATGTTTTTTTTGTTTTTATTTTTCATTAATTCAATTATTTTGATTATACCTCTGTAGGTTTCAACATGGACGAGGTTAAAATATCAGGAAAACTGAAATGAAAAAAGAATATATTTAAAATAGGGGGCTATGTTGAAATATATGTTCACCTATGAAAAATACCATATTCATCTTCTGATTATATTTGTTTCAATTATTTAGGGTTTTGCATTTTTTTGTGGGTTTGAAAAATGTTCTTTCATAAATTCAAAACTTTGGTATGCGTTCAGGAAATGGGCGCAATTCAGTATTATAAGTGGTAAAAACAGAGTGGCCTAAAAGATCTATTGTGTCTCCTTTCCTCGCTATGCAGGTTGAGGATTTCTCAACGTTCATAGCTGATCTCCTAGTCATATTCTTCTCAGGAAGTTAGGATGTGCGATGGCTTCAAGTGAGGTGAATGTCTCTCTTCTGTCTCATATGTTCTCAGGTGAAGTGCCCTGGAATTCCGCATGCAGTGCTATGCAGTCTGATAAGATGTGAATGGAGGTTTTGTCTTCCTCCCGCCAGAATCTCTACTCCTGTTCCTTTG
Organism: Gonioctena quinquepunctata; assembly: GCA_018342105.1. Taxonomy (NCBI): domain Eukaryota; kingdom Metazoa; phylum Arthropoda; class Insecta; order Coleoptera; family Chrysomelidae; genus Gonioctena; species Gonioctena quinquepunctata. The sequence continues at coordinate 156,895 of JAFIRS010001613.1, forward strand.
GGTGTCATTTAAGTGAGCAGTAGCCTGTTAGATTGCTGTTAGTATTTGAAGTTTGTTTTTGCGGAAGATTTTTTCAGGTTGTGTGTTCCCAGAAGTATCTTCGTTTGTCTCAGCTCGTGTAGATCTTCCCAATATTTGGACTTTTTGTGATCCCTTCAGCTTTTTTAATATCGTGTTAATGCTAATCCCGCAAAGGGGTTCAGATCCCAAGAATTGTGTTTTAGGCCTTTTTTGCGAGATAATCCAGCTATTTCATTTCCCTCCACTCTGGTGTGCTTCGGAAACCACAGCAGGGTGGACTTGTTTAGCCTACTTAGTTCGTTTAGTTTTCGTAAGCATTCCCAGGCCATAATTGAGCTGAATACGCGAGAGCCCAACGCATTGATAGCTGCTGAACTATCAGACAAGATGACAATATCTTGTCTACAGGAGTTTCTTCCGATGTTGAACTCAACGCATTTGTCAATAGCATATATTTTCTCTTGAAATATGCTTGGAAATTTGCCCTATTCCAGTTCCCTCTGTTGTTTAAGAGCCTTCTATGTACCATTTGATGGCCTTTCTGTTCAGCTCCAAAATCGTGTTTTGGCCCCACTTAATTTTACATCTCTGCTTTGCAGTAAATCATTTCACAAAGCTGAACTTTTTTGATATAGCATCCTAAAACATGTTTGATCATCACTGGGAGAGAGCGCAGTCCTGTGTGATTCCCTCCCTTATCATTCTTTGTGTGTTTTTTTCGTTACACTCTCCACTACAACGTTCGGACCACCTCCATAGCGGCCATTGGGTACATTCTCATTGCACCCGTTATACATAAACGTACGTCAAGAGCGCCGCCAAGGGGGGCAGCTGCCCCTCCTAGAGATTCAGAAAATGTTAGCCAAATAAAGAAACCAAAGATCAAAGTCCTACGTCCCCTCACTTGACGAGCTCGACCGATCATTCCCGCACATCGAAACTCGAATGAATTCACTAATTCCATTTTCCATTCCAAGTATGCCGTCCGCGCTGCTTTAGTCTATTGTTGAAGCGGGGCGAGGGGGAGTGGTGCCACCACTCCCGCTGTGTGCCTCTCCACCACAGTGCCTCCCTGGGCCATCGGCTGACGACGCCCTTGATAAACGGGCTAATCTTTGTATCTTAGAGAGATTGATTCTCATGGTCCCGCAGGGGGGTCCTCGCTTTCACCAATCTTGTATTGACTATATACTTATGAAGACGGCTACGTTTGCGGAGGCCATCGCAATCTTTGAAGAAAAACTATTGCTTTCTCGCCAACGTTTCGAACTTCAATAAATTCATCATCAGGGATCTGTAACAATGAGTTTTGCTTTACAATTTATTTTGAGAACAGTTGACCATGATAAAATAATAATAAAAATATAATAAAGAAAAAAATTTATATTATTTTACCATGGTAAACTTTTCTCAAAGAGAATTGTAAAGCAAACCTCATTGTTACAGAGCCCTGATGATGAATTTATCAAAGTTTTAAACGTTGGCAAGAAAGCAATAGTTTTTCTTCAATAACATTGATTTTAATCCCAACCAAACCATTTGAAGAACATATATGTGGATCACCAAACTTACCATAAATTAAACTGAATCCTCAAAGAACCGAGGTCATTAACTTCTCGAAGAAATTAACTAATGTGAAGATCTTTGAGAAGTTAAGGGTAAAAAACAGTCAAGTGGCAGAGAGTCCCTCTGCCAGATACCTGGGAGCTGAACTGGACAAGCGTCTGACAATGCACACACATAGTAAACCTTGGCGTTACAGAGGGGGTCGGCCGGAATTGAGCGAACCTACCACTTCATTGCACGTAATTCTAAGTTGTCCATGGATGATAAAGTCAAAATTTATGAGCAAATTATTCGACCTGCGATAACATCATGGAAATCATATAATATTGCTTACTATATATATTATGGATAACATACGCTTGTCCAGTGTTCTGCAGTCTCCACAAATCTCATTTCATGAGATTGGAGAGATTGCAGAATAAAGTACTTCGTATCGTCACAAATAGTGACCGATACATTCGATCTGCACGAGCTTGCAAACTTGCAAAATCTCATAGAATACATTACAAAAATATCTAATAAATTTTATAAATTTCACATCCTAAAAGTTCGATCACTAGGGATATTACAAACTTAAGAATTCACAACAATCAGCCCAGAAGACATGGGCTATCATACTAGAATCTAGAGATATTCCAGGAAGAACGAGACCCATAATAACAGTTTGAAATATATATCAAATCGATAGCTCTAATAATAAAGCGTATGCCTGGAGAACAATAGGCCCCTGGTTCGAATCCGAACCAAACCATAATAAAAACTTTTTGTATTTTAATTTCCTTATCCCCGGAACGTAGCTACACAATAGGGCAACCACCCTATGAAATGTTTATTTTAAGTCGGTTTTTTTTGTATTTTCCGACAATTTTCAAGCATAAATTCATTCTTCCAAACTTAAAACAGATAAATTGTTCTAAATAAACACGAAACCGAAATGATCGCCTTAGCATTCAGAAGGCGATGCAATGGTATGCACTTTTATGAAAACTGAATCTTATATATTTTTTACAAATACCTACCAACATCAATAGGGGCAACCCCCTCACCCTCCGCCGCAGGAGGGTATGCTGGTTTTCTGGACTCCACCCTCTTCCATGCCGCAAATTACCATTCCTCTCCCCCATTCAAGAGAGGAGCAGAAGAATTTGTATATATTTTATTTATGAACTGTATATACTAGCTTTGGTTTAGATATGTAACCAGAAAAGGGATAATAATAAATTTATAAATGGTAAATGGATTCTCGTGATGGTTAGATTAATTATTTCACCACCATAAGTGATGATAGAATCAATGTGTATTTAATTTTTAGATTTTAATTAAAAATACACTAACCTATAATCATACTCTATATCAATAGGTCAACTAAAAATTCTGAAAATAGTATATTGTTATCCGAGACACGTGTGCAAAATTTCAAATCGATCAGATAAGTATGGAATTTAATTCCAGATTTTCCCGTAACAAACATTCACGAGGAAGTGGATAAATGCTAAACTAAATAAATGATAATAAAAAAAAAATTGTTTCCGCCCGGGATCGAACCGGGGACCTTCCGCGTGTTAGGCGGATGTGATAACCACTACACCACGGAAACGCATGATAAATTGGAATTTTAAACGGTATATGATGTGCCAGGTGCCGTCATAGGGTTGGGTTTCTTCTTTTTCAGTTGAATTAATTCAAAATTGTTGAAAAAAAATGTTTGTCAATAAGTAGGTGGGTAGAGAAAGTGTAGTGTAAACAAAATTATATTTGATATTTTTGGAACTTTTCACAATATTGATTTCTATACCAAATATTGGTATTCTGTTTCATACCATATAGAAATGGGCTTGGAAATTATTTATAATAAAATAATTAACGTACCATCTGCGAACTGCAAAACATGGATACCAACAAAAATTATATAATTGTTGATAATTGTCATTGAAATCATTACTATCACTGAATTTTTATGACTACCCTGCCAAAAATACCACATGAAATCTCAAGAAAAAATATAGGCGAATTATGAGAATTTATAAAGATCTATGAGGAAAGTCTGTAAGCTATACGTACGTTTTCCGGGATCTTCCTAGAATGTGCTGGTTTGGAAAAAATTACAATGTTTTCCCAGACAGCACTGGATATACCATGAATATTCTAGAATATTATTTTTGTGATATTGGAATATTCTTAAATGGGCCAGGGATGTACATATCTTTTTTGGAATATTCCTAGAATGTGCTGGTGGGGAAAATTTTAGATATTCCTTGAATATTCCATGAGGAATATTCCCGGAATATCCAGAATATTCCCAGAATATTCCATGAATATTCCAGAAAGAATACTCCTGGAATATCCTCTGGGAATATTCCTTGTATATCAAGAATATACCTACAATATTCCATGAATATTCCAGAAAGAATAATCCTAGAATATTCCATGAACATATTCTATGAATATTCCTGAATATTCAAAGTAATTCACGAATATGATAGTAATATTCCCTAAATATCCTGAAGGGTTTTCAGAACAAAATAACCTGAAATTTCAGAAATTTAGGAAATAAACAAAAATACAACTGTTTCCCCACATGAGTATCCTCAGATATAAAACCTTGAATGGCACTTTTACATCAATAATATGAACTTTTACAATTATGCCTGACAATTCAAGCAATGTATTTGCTTACATTCGCCAAGAAACAAAACTTAATTTCAGAAATTTTGTAGTAGTCCAATACGTAATTGTTTTCCTCAGAGTATTTGTGGATTTGAATTGCAGGTTCCACTTAGAAAAAAAAACATTTGATTTCCGCAGACTGCGCACCCCTTCCCTACAATGAAATAAAACAACATGAATTTGAACAGCTCTATTTCTAGATAGTTATAATAATAATAACACATATTTTATTACCCCGTTTCTTCTGTCACTACGGGGATATCTCTGAAAAACAAGAATTGCAAGATGGAACTACTGCTATCTGAATCAGAAAAACTTGAATCCATTCTATCACTAATAGTTTCAACTTGATTACTCAACTGTCTTTTTGCATGCTGTGACGGAGTTTGTGTAAAAATTACATTAAGAATATTTTCAGTTCATTTCAGTTCATTTCTCTTTTAGGCATTTTGTAGAAAACGCCTTGAAATTGAAATGATTAGTGATATACCTACAAATGAAATTTTTATGGAATGAAATGAATGGTAACATAAAAGTGTACTTACCACACTGTGGTGATTATTAAGAATATTTGTTAAACAATTCCAAACACAGTAGTTTCAAAAACAAATATGCAAAAGTAACCCATAACCAGTAGAAAAAACAAAAGATGTCAATTGTCAATTCGCCTTCGGGTTAAGCTACGACTACCAGATGAACGACAGACGCTGACGCGCGCGGAATGGTTTTGATTGGTCGTGAAAGTGCACCTCGATATTTTCCGACAAATTATAATCTGGTCAGTACAGTAGTGTATTTTTGTCAGCTTGTCTGAACAAAAACTCTGTTTGCAAATCAAATACATCTATTCTCACTTTTTTCCATACTTTTCCCATATTTTGAACTCGAAAATGGTTATTGGTGTTCATTCCATATAAATAAGGGAGAATATTCCATGAATATACAATACAGAATATTCATACATGATTATTCCATGAATATTCACACAGGAATATTCTAGGAATATTCTCACGAGAATATTCGTAGTACATTCTCCTGAGAATATTCCAGGAATATGCATATTGGAATATTCCTGGAATATGCTAGAGGCATGTGAATATTCTAGAAATATTCCATGTATATTCGGAATATACTCTTCTTTTTTCGGACATTTAGAGAATATTCTAGGAATATTCCGTGCTGTCTGGGTTTGGACGTTATTTTTCAACCGATGCCCTATGTGATTACTATAATGTTCAGTTGTTGATTGTCTGATGAAGAGGTGTTTATATGTTCACTATAAGGACATTGCATAAGGACCACGTTCATCGGTACAATTCCCTTGAACATCGACTGTCGATCCTGGCATCAATGTATTTTGTACATTAACCAATCAATTTTATTCTATATAATTATGAAACATGTATTTTATCGAAATTTTTTTTAACCCAATTAATTTAATTTACGATTAGGGACATTATTTCATGACCTGCAATGATTATTCTTTCATCTGGAGTTCATTGTTCAATCACAAAAGTGTATTAACATCAATGTTTTTGTGCATTAACCAACCAACTTTATTCCTCATTACTATGATTTAAAGGTATACTCTATCAATGAGAGTACATCTTTTGATCACCAGTAAACATACATTCAATGTTTGAGAGCATTATCGTGATGCTCGAGAACATTCATTATTGGCTGCATTATATTATCCTAGGCACCTCAAACTACAGGGTGTTTCATAACTAGGGAGCAAAACAAACTGAGGATTCCTCTTGGAAAATGACTAGGTATTCCCCAATCAGATAGGGGGTATTGAAGCAGAAAGATGAAAAGTTTGTTTTATTTTGTAACCCCCTGTAAGTTTCCATTGATTTGCAATAGAGAACAATGTTTATATATTTTAATAATTAAGTAACATGTCAGTTGCCATAGTGGCATTCAAGGGTACCTACTTATTCTTCAGGATGCTGGAAAAATCATCAAAATTCCATTGCAGAATTATTCACTGAACTTTCGGAAAAAATAACGATTTTATGAACAAAAAAAAATCAAACCCTCTTCAGTTGACGCGAACTCATGCTCATTTGATGATTTCAACCGGAAAATGTGATTAATATCAGATTAGAGCACCCAATATCCAAAAATATTGCACTGAATATCCAGAAATAGTGTACTGAATTTCAATGAGCTATGAAATATATTTTTAGTTAGGAAAATTTTTGTTTCTAGAATTCTGCACTAAGAAATGAGTTAATATTTCATATCAGCAGGATAATCTGCTTATTTCAACTAGATTGATGATACCTTCGCTTGAATCAAGAATATAATTTTATTTTGTAAAAGATGCTATTATCCTATAAAACATTTCATTTCATATAGTAAATATAGCTAGATCTACATCTTTATTCAGGAATACTTTGAGTTTCCTCCAGATATTCACACAAAATGTGTATTTTTGAGTGAGAGTTGTTTGATTTTATTTTGTAGAAAATTGTTTCTATAAAGGACCAAAACATGATACTTTCCTCTGGAAAATTCAAGTTAAAAAGATATATTATTTTATAACAGATATCCACTGCCCTTATCATATTGAAAAATTCATATTTGATTTCAACAAAGTCTGGATTTCTTAAATTTTTGTGATATCTTCTCCAATAGCCAAAATGAAAAGCTGAATCGACTACTTCTTGGATTGCAGGAAGTTTATTCGGTCTTCCGCTTCTTGGACGGTTTTGCCGTTATACAAAAATGATAACTGCGAATCAAGTATGGTCGTTTTGAGATTTTCCATGTATGTCTTTTTCAATAACTTTATTGGAGGGCACGAATAACCCGTGAAGATCCCACAGAACTGCTGCATCTCGTCCATCTGAAAAACAAGTCAATTCTCAAACTCTTTGGACTTAATGATAATGATGCTCGAATATTGTAAGAATTATACTCAACCTCTCCCATTTAGGACACAGAAATATGGTAGAATTCATGTTTTTCAGAAGTAACAGTCATTCATTGAAGAGTGAAAACAACAGAACCTCATGTTGAAAAGGGAAACATTCTCAATTGAATATTGAATTGAAAGATTTTTCTGTGAATTGAAAAATCCACGATGAAAATAAAGTTACGTCTTCATTCTTATCGTGGATTTTTCAATTCACAGAAAAATCTTTCTAATCAATATTCAATTGAGAATGTTTCCCTTTTTAACATGAATACCCCACAAGAGGTTATCTTAACGATGGAAGATAGTGACTACAGTTTATCTTTCAGTCGCAGAGGATTCCACATCTGATTTTATGAACATCCTGTTCATATTTTCAACAAATCAATAGAACCTCATTTGCCATGTTTGAATCGTCAATTTTTTTCCTATTGAATCATATGTCTCTGCAAGCATCAGATGACGGAAAAAATTTCAAGTTTGTTGAAAGTTACATCGAAATATAAATCAATACAAATCAACACTGCTACAAAAAATAGGGGTAAACATTAAATATAAAAGATTTACGAACAAATAGAACTGGTGTTGATGAATTGAAATTAAAATGAAACCCAAAATTGCTGCAATTACCTGCCAATTTATTGTTCCTTGGGATGAATTCATTAACTGACTTATCGTAAAAATGTTGAAAAACTCGCATCAAAATATCGATATTCGAGAAAGAGGCAGATCGACCCATACATTTTCAGTATTTAGTACGTTTACCTACTTGAAAGTTGAAATTGTACAATTGTCATTGCTTTTGACCATTTCACAACCTCACCTGTGGCGTCGTTAGGTTATTAAAAAATTCCGATTCAATAAATGGTGATGAAGCTATAAAAATGTTATCTTACCAGCAGATACACAAATATCTCGCATGTGACACTCAACACTCAAAACTTCTACTTCTATAACCTATATAAATACCCGTGAAACGATGATTATCGATGTACTCGCGACTTCGAGTACCCTGACTTAGGTATTCGAAGTGAAGTTAGGTCAATTTCCAGAACAATTCATACTGCGATCCCGAACATGTATATTAAATTGGAGGGAAATTTGTTGACTGGTTTAACGTCGTTTGGGTTGGGGGAGGTAGAGTAGTGGAGTTGAATCTCAGCATTCACACAAGGCACTCGGACATTGACAACAAGACCAAGTACATTGGGTGATGTTGAGAATAATTGATCGATGAATTGAGTACTAATATCAATGAATGGGTGTATTGGCTAATGTTTCCAAGCATTGATAAAATGATGTCACTTTACTGAGGCCATCTCCATTGAGCATTGAACCATTCCCTGATGTATTGTTACAGGGAAGTTTGATGATTGATGGTGCGTATTGATAACTCATTGTGGAAATGATTTCGACATGACATTGCGATATTGTAATGGACATGGTAACCTTATTGTAATCATTTCGTTGATTAATTAATCACAGAAATTGACTGATTTTCATTATGTTTGATCTTTGCCTCAAGGAAAAATACGTTGGGACAATGATTTTGCAGTCAATCATTAGTGGTCATCAATATCAGGTCCAATATTTATTTCTGTGTGAGTAGATGTAATTTGTAACCATTCCCGAATACATCGTATACGAGTTTGTATTAGGCAGTGGATGTTTAAGGAGACTATAAGATTCGATGAGGTATTCCACTTTCAATTACAACGATATTATATGCTCATTCACAAGCTTGTGAAAGTATGAGGAATGTGTTGAAATTCACAACTATAATCTTATTGGGTATCTTGTGGAGATAGTGGATTCAGGATTTCATTTGGATCAGGAATTCCTTAATTTCGACCCAAAATCACAAAAAGCTCACAGAATTGTCGATAAGATAACAAGGATATAGAGTATGAGAGTTTGTATAAGGCAGTGGTTTCGAAGAGACTATAAGATTCGATGAGGTATTCCAATTTCAATTACAACGACAAACTATGCTCATTCACAAGCTTGAGAACCTATGAGAAATTCACAAATATAATTTTATTGGGTATCGTGTGGAGAAAGTGGGTTCAGGATTTGATGGTTTGAATCAAGAACTCCTTATCTAATTTCATGAGACTCCTATAAGCTTTCATATGACTTAGAATTACTGAGAATTCCCAAGTTTAGATAGGAAAACATGGATACAGAGTATTAGAGTTTGTATTAGGCAGTGATGGTTCGAAGATACTATAAGATTCGATGAGGTAATCCACTTTCGATTACAATAATATTCTATACTCATTCACAAGTCTGAGAAAGTATGAGAAATGTGTGAAAATTCACAATTTATAATCTTATTGGGTATCGTATGGAGAGAGTGGGTTCAGGATTCGATGGTCTGTATCAGTAATTCCACATCTAATCTTTTAAGATTTCACGTTCAAAATAACTAAGAATTCACAGGTTCCAACGAGGAAGCTCGACGAAGAGTATTTATCAGAGTCTGTATCAGGCAGTGTTAGTTTCAGGATGCTATGAGGTTCAATAAGGTATTCCAATTTTAATTGTAATACTATTCTTTGATCATTCACAAGCTTGAGAACTCATGAGAAATGTGTGGAAATTCAAAAATATAATCTTATTCGGTATCTTGTGGAGAGACTGGTTTCAGAATTTCATGGTTTGGTTTGGTTATCGAATTTCATGCGACTCCTATAGGCTTCATATGACTCAGAATCACTGAGAATTCACAAGTGTCGATAAGAAAACGAGGATACTTTATGACGTTGATACTTTTGATGAAAAAATAACTGAAACCCATTTCACTTAAGAAATTGCAATATGAAATAATGACGCGAGTGTTATTTCAACATTTTGTATGAACACTAACTCTCCTCACAAAATGATAACTCCCTGTGTATGATTGGATGGTATTGTGAAAATGTTTTTATTTTCAAAGTTCCCGCCATATGCCGGTAAGATGGCCTTGGGCCTTAATCCCAAAGCAAAGATATTGTCCCCTATAGGGGATAGGGGTATAGATTATTGACAATCTTTGTTATGCTGTCCGAAGTAAAATTATGTGCTTAGTTTTGGAGCTGGTTTGAGCAGAGTGTGATCGTGCCTCGTAAATAAGATTGTGGAAGTTTTTCTCTGATTCATCTCAGGTAAGCTACACTTTACGTTATATATTATAGACAGAAAATAATATGAGTGGAAACTTCCTCGAAATAATGGTACGATTCACTTTTTCAAGCGTATATACTCTGTTAACTCGCATTCACCGGCTTTTTCTTGCTTAATTACGGGGTTGAATCGTAATAAATTGAAATAATGACTTAATGACCAGAATACCACATAAAAAACAAACCTAACCCAACCTCTTCGGTTGGGGCCGTTGCGGGTTGATGTCTCATTTTCTATAACAGAGTGTATTATGTTGAAAAATGTTACGAATGATTTCTGGTGAGTACTCTCTTTTGGAAAACATTCTTCTTTGCCTCATTCATCTTTATGAGTTCTTAATCAAGACTGGAATAAAAAATCAAATAACTATCTGAATGAAAATGCAAATTTTCAATTTCAGATTTTTTCTTTTGAGTTATTAGGGCCTTTTCAGAATATCTATCAGATGTAGTTCAATGTCCAGCGTGGCTTTAGCCGGGGAAGTAGTTGTTTTCTGTTAGACATTCACAAAAAATAACTTCATTTTAATCGTGGATTTTTCAATTCACAGAAAAATATTTCTATCAATATTCAATTGAGAATGTTTCCCTTTTCAACATGAATACCCCACAAGAGGTTATCTTGATGAAGGAAGATAGTGACTAAAGTTTATCTTTCAGTCGCAGATGATTCCACATCTGATTATATGAACATCCTGTTTATATTTTCAACAAATCAGAGTGTATTAATTATTCAAATAATATATGATTGTTGATTGAGTACAAAAAAATATATAAACTGATTTCGTTGGTTTTTAAACAATAGTATTATGAATTAATTGGTATCTGAAATGCACATGAACACCTATACATTTCAAATACTGAAATACATCAAAGGCCAGAAAGTTCCAAAGTTTTTGCTCGGTATTTGATGACTGATTCCATATATATACATTTTGATGAAAGCCTAATATTACGCACATTTTTTGGTAGTTGGTGAGACTGTACTTTATGAAACATCTTCAAAGAAATAATCTGTGGAAATATTTAGATGCTGCATGCTTATAATTTTGTAAATGTCTCTTTGAATGCATGTAGACCATATACCTACATAAGTATTCATTTTAGATGTACAAGTTATGTTTTTGTCCCAAGTTGTCCCACTTAAAGGAGTCACCCCCCCTCTTTATTCTCGTAATTCTCAACATATAATGATACGTATTATAAAGTTAGTACCTAATATAAAAATATAGCTCAAGATCACCCACGATTTTATTACATTCGAGTAAGTACATTGAAAAATATTCTTTATTTTTTAGTCCATGTTCAAAGTAAAGCGCGTTCTTTATTTTTTAAAACTATAATTTTATTTCATATATGTGTCACATCATAACTGGTACCAATTTTTTTCAAAATCCCTGTATTTTGTTGTTATAGTGAAAAAAATAGTTCTGTAATTGAAAAATTCCTAAAGAATTATTCAAAAAAAGTTTTAGAATGACAAAAATATGATGAGAATTATGAGAATAAAGGGGGTGACACTTTCGAGTGGTACATGGTGTACAACCTGAATCATTTTAAGTATTTTTAATTTTCTCTTTTCGAAAGATTCGTTATGTAAAATAAATCAATATTTGTTTTGCTTCAGACGACTTTACTAAGGCTTCAAAAAAAATAAAGCTATCTGATAACTTTTCGGATATCCACAGTGAAAATGAAGAATGGCCTTCAAGAAGGCCAATAAAAAAGGGCTCTGTTCACTGAAACATCAAGTGATGAGGATGACGGTTATTGTCTTTTAAAAATAATAGGTACCATTTTTTATGTTTTATGTGAAACCGCTATTATGCTCACTAGTTACTTATTTTTGTACAACAACCTCTTCAATTGTTGCAGATGCTATACACCAAAAATGCCCTTATTGGCAGACCTACTGTATTATCATTCTTTATATAATTATCCATTCTATTCAAACCTCACAAATACATTTAGTTTGCGTGAAAATATTGGAAAGTTGTACCTCTTTATTTTCATACATATAAAATAGCTGAATTTTGGAAACAATTTTCATTCATAAATGAAGCATGGTATTGAAGAAGTAAAGTTTTTTCAGCACATTTTTGTTTCACTTTTCCATATATGCTATTCCTCAAATAAGTAGTCCAATATAATCACTAATTAAAAAGATACAGTCAGCACGTTGTGGACAATTTTTATTATTGTTTCATTTAAAACATATCGTAGATAATTTTGCAGTAATAAAAGTTTTCTTTTCCATGAACTTAATATTATTTTACGGCTGATGATGGACACTCAGTGTCCGAAACATGTACCTGAGTGGTACTTGACTTTCATAATGTCTTAGTTATGAGAGAGTGTATCTGTGAATCATAATGACTTCTGGTTAGTATATTGCCGATGGTTCTATATGGATTTACGTTTTCACTCCAACTTCAATCTCATACACTTATTAGATGAACATACAAACCATATAGCAATCATTCTTGGAATCGTCATCAGAAACAGATAGGTGTTACAAGTGAAAACCACATTTGAAACAATAGATTCTTATCTACCTGTATAAATCCACCAACCAACAGTAGGAATATGAAACCTTTTAAAAACATATGGCATTCGTCCTAAGAATCTCGGTTTGAAACATATAGAAGCTGTAAGTTGAGAACACTTAGAAACTGAATATATTACTGAGAAATTCCCGTTAAATACGAACTAAATCATAATGACTTCTGGTGAATATCACCGATGGATCTATATGGATTTACCGTTTCACTATCCCACTTCAATCTCATATATCTACCCAATTCCATTATCCGCTTGTTTAAACATATACAAACCATATACCAATCATTATGGGAAATCATCATCAGAAACATATAGGTGTTATGTGTGAGAACAACAATTGAAAACCATAGATTCTTGCAAGTGACTGCTATGAAGTCTCATACATTCTCATTCATTTTCAAACTGCATGACCTCATAGAAACATATAGCATTCATCCCAGGAATCGCTGATAGAAACGGATAGAGTTATGTGTAAAAACACTAAAATATCATAGATTCACGTTAGGGAATGTCATTAGAAATTGTAGGAATATGTATCTGTAATGTCTATTAAATACTCATGAATATAGTATATGGTTCTATACGGGTTTGCGATTTCACTATCCAACTTTGATCTCATAAGTTCTCTTATATATATTTTTTATCGGTTTCTATGAGACATTTTTGGCAGGGTACAACAGAATTCTGTTAATTTGGCATTATCATGTTCTGAGTAATTCTCCATTATTGGCTCTGATGTCATATCATTATGATCGTCACCAGATTTTGCCGCAAACGTAAACATTAATATCAGGAATGGAGCCGACCACCATACCCCAGTATAACGAGTATCTTTTCCTTAGAAATGTTAGAAAACGAACCTTTTGCACTGTCATCTTCCCGAGTATGTGTCGATGATCAAGATATACAATGAAGCGTTTTTGAAAATGGATATATCGTTTATTTTCAATGAAATATATTATTTTCTGTTTCGGAGACAGAATTTTTGTTATTTAGTTTTTTTTTCCATCATAATAACCCATTTTTCTATAATTATTATGCAATGATGATTGAATTCCCTTTCCAATCAATTTTCATTTTCACTTTATCACTGTCATTGGCATACATTATATTTTGTAAACACTGTAAATTGTGTCCCTGATTATTTCAATGTTGTATTCGATAATGTCATCTTCGATATTCAGTGCTTTCCATGTTTTCTTTCAAATCGTCGGTGTGGTAATGATTCACCCATATTATTTATTCATAACTACGACACTACGAATATTGATCATAAGGATATCCTAGCCAAGAGAAATATCTATTCTTTATCAAAGATGCAATTTTGTTCGTCCATCTCGATCTAGTAATCATTCTCTGGCGTGAAAAAATATGAAGTATGACAAGATTATTTCATGTTGCAAATTTCATGTATGGTAACATAACCACAAAATTGTGTAATGTCTATTAACATTGACTTTTCACGAGTCGTTTGGTATGATATCGTTTTTGCTATATTTTAAGTTTTCTTCTTCCATTTTGTTTTTTCAGTATTCCTGTCAATTGTTCAAGTTCATTTTCCGTCCTTGTGTCTTGTTTTAGTTGGGTTTTGTTTTCCGCTTTCAAACTATACAAGCTGGTACCCACGAGTTCGTCCGCATAGAATTTGTATATTTTCCTATGTTTTTCATTGTGTTGTTCCATCTAGCTAATGCCTGTGGATTTACCCGCTTCTCGTTATCCTGTTTTCTTTTATCTTGTTTTCCGTCATCCCGTTATTGTATTTTCCCGTTTCCCGTTGTCCTGTAATCCGTTATCCCTTTTCCTGAAATCCCGTTATTTCGTTTGGGTGGCATAATTACTCTGACAGCGAAAAATGCTTTGTGACGAGTAATACAAATTCACTAAGCCTTTTTCACCCCTTTGGGGAAGGAATTTTCAAACAAAGTTAAACCTTCGTTTATTCATTTGTAACTGAGAGCCAAAACAACAATTTTCATGACCCCAACTCAAAACTAACGAAAAACCCATAAAAATCTCCACCCCTCTAGGGGTTGAATTTCTAAAGAAACACGTATTTCTTTAATTGTAACAAAGACCTCAAATACCAATTTTTATGAACCTAACTTACAAACTCTCGAACCCTCATACAAACTTTCACCGCTTCAGGGGTTGAATTTCCAAGAACACTGAAACAAAAATTGAAGACAAGCAATTTTATTTATACAAATGAACTGAAAAGGAAAACGTAATTCATTTCGATTTGTTGAAAATATAAACAGGATGTTCATAAAATCAGATGTGGAATCATCTGCGACTGAAAGATAAACTTTAGTCACTATCTTCCATCGTCAATATTCAATTGAGAATGTTTCCCTTTTCAACGTAATTCATTTCATTGTTTGATCTAGGTTATTCTGTGAGCCACAGATTCAGAATCCTATTTTGTACCCGCGGCAAGCTTTTGAATCTGTTACTCATAGAATAACCTAGATCAAACAATGAAAGAAATAATTTTTTCATTTTAAGTGCATTTGTATAAATAAAAGCTTCTTTACTTTTTTTTATAATTTTGATTTTTTACTTTTTGTTCTATTTTTCAAATTAACGACTAATAAAAACTTGTTTTTTTTTGTTTTAATTTTGAGTATTTATGATGTTAAATAACTAGTTTAGAAATTTCTATCTTATCTCTTTTGAAATCAGAATCTCCAACCCCGAAAACCCCAGATACCAATTTTGAATAGAATCGGACCATAATCACAAAAATTGTCCGCCATATTGGAGCCACCACTTTGTTTTTTTTTTCTAACAAAGATTTCATAATGCATTGCCACCGGAATTATGTATACCTGCCAAATTTCAAATCAATCGGACGTTTAGAAGTGCGTCAAATTTAACTTGCAAGATTTGATAACTGACAGACACACAGACAGACACCGGGACAGGTGAAACTAAATAAAAGTTTGTTAAAACTTTTTGTTGCTGTAAAAATTGTTGTAACTTCAACTATCAAAAACTTTTTCCTGCACGAAATGGAGAGAAATGAAAATTACTTGAAAGTTTTTCCAGTCATTTATTGTTTCTTTTTAATAATGGAATAGGTACGCTTGCATAGTCGGTATCATCAATTGAGAACGGTTACCAAATTGCAATGCCTAGAGAAGAGAAAAGTAATTTTGTGATATTTTACACAACACATAACTTGCACCGTCATCATCAACAAGTATCAATCGTTGTTGATGAGCATTCTAAATGATATGATTGTCTAGACAAAATATTATTTATTTTGCTTGAGTATGCAAATGTTTTGACAATTCAACACACTCACCAATAACAAACTGTACTGTATATACTGTATTATTAATACAAATTTAACTGAACATTATATCCAACCATCGAACTGGCTATTGTTTTTATTGAAGTGAAACGTAAAGAGTTACTTATCATTACCATACTTCCCATTTTTACATCGTTCATGGAGTATTCTGTTTCTGAGAATTCGACGAAGGATATGAGCCTATCATCAGAAATTGATGAGAATGGTTATCACACAGAGTTTTAACATTATATGGACAAATGTTCTTTTCTCCAGATCATGATCGACCACTCAATTGAGAACGATTGCAATGCAAAATCAGAATAATGATGATAATGCAGGAATTAAGATGAAATTAACGTCAACTTGACAGCATATTCCATGTATTTATACAAAGGACAAGCTCGTATAGTTTTCATTTGTCATATATTCCCATTTTCAATATTATATATACTACATTAGCAAAGGTTAATATCTGGCAACTCTCTAGCTCATGGTTCCATGTCACGTAATTGGTATCATATATTAGCAGGGTGTTAAAAATTCAGATTGCGACTCATTACATCGCGTTGCGTTACGTAAAGTTCATTCTGATCCCAGATTAAACCTTGTAATTGTAATTGAAAATGCAGATTCGTATTTGAAAAAAAAATTACTTAAAGAGACGAAAAGTTTTAAAAAAATTATAACAAATTTCAGCACTCATGGAATGCAATCTTTCAAAAATATTTTTCTGTGAATTGAAAAATCCACGATGAAACTGAAGGTATTTTTTATGAATGTCTAACGGAAAAGAACCCCATCTAAAGCTGTAGTTCAATGTCCAGCGTGGCTTTAGCCGGGGATGTAGTTGTTTTCTGTTAGACATTCACAAAAAATAACTTTATTTTTAACGTGGATTTTCTATTCACAGAAAAATCAATCAATATTCAATTGAGAATGTTTTCCTTTTCAAGTATATGGTGCTTCTTGAGCCCTCAGAACAATTTCTTCATCAAAATTCAACAATTAAAGATATTTCCAAATTTTTTATGATTTATGGTGTAAATCAATTATACAAATTGTCACCTAAGAACTTTTTGGATCAGAGATTGTTTTTTTTTGTCAAAATTAAACTATTTGAAATGACAGACGGTGGCCAATTCTATAATTTTGTATCATGTGCTTCAGAAATCGAAGATTATTACTTTTTTGTCAAAATTGAGTGGCGGTTCAAAGATAACTAAATATTATTTTCTAAAATGGACTGTGCTTTTGAAATATGTTTGTTGGACATTTTCAAGTAATTGATGATTCACATGACTTTGATGGAGAAGATTCTACTAGCCCAGGCGGTTAGAGAATGCCTACAGGTGATAGTATCTTCTCAAGTCCTATGGACCCTGATCAAGAACAAACTATTGGGGTCTGTGAAAAAAAACACAGAGCCCTTGGGTACACCGATGATATAGTGGTCCTGGCAAAGTAAAAATACAACACCGCGGTTGGGAATCGCATGCAAGATCCTCTGATCAAAAATCCACCAGAGTATAGTATTTCTAATCCCAATTGGACCGACATAAAAAGTTTCGAGAAGGAATTTTCTTCCACATGACAGAACTTTTTTATGATTGTACCAGGAACGCTTTGAAAGTAAAAACACTGGAAGTATATAAATTTTCCATTTGCCGGGCAGTGAATATGAACACTCCTCGTAGTGCTCTTATTTTTATTGCCGTTCCAATTGGAATTAGAGTAACTATAACATTCACTCGAAGGTGGAAACTAGAAGACCTAGGGCCTATGAGACTCGCAAAAGAGACCGAAAAAGAAGAGACCCCACTAATTGTAGCCAGAAATTCATCTTCATCTCAAATTTTGTGGCCAAAGATACAACGACGAAGCGCTATTACAAAATTAGGCAATAGCTTGCCTGTATAGGTAATACAGGAACAATAAGATCAACGCCCTCTGTCTCCCCCTCACTTGTTGGTAGAAGGAGAGGCAAGGCAGTGCCTTCAGACTGGACAACATAAATTTTGGAACAGGATACAAGAACATCGTAAGGATTAGGACCAGGGACAAGATAGAGACGAGAACAAATTCCGAGACAATTATCATTTGATAATTCAGAGTATACAGTCCGTATTTTTATGTCGTACCACTACTGGCATCTCGAAAACGGTAAATGATACGAAGTTGGTTAAATTAGAGAAAAGTTGCCTATTTTAGTGAATAACGAAATAATGTTTCCAAATCGAAAATATCACGGGGAAAACCGAAATGACCACATTTTTTTTTTGCGCTGGCGCCGCTATTTTTAGGAATATCAAAATGTGTTCAAGAAACTTTCTTCTCTGTTTTAAAGTTTTTTCGATATGTCAAAGTTCAATGTGCAATTCAAAGTGGATTATCACCTTTTGCCTGCGAAGGCAAGAGCAAAATCAGTAGAAAATATATTTTGTAATTTTCATTGTTAGGACCTTGATGATGGAGTTTATGAGCAGAAATGTAGAAACAAAATAATATTTTTATGAACACTCAAACATAACTTCAGTGGATTGATAATTATTCTATGTAATCGAATGTTCGTCGAAGCATTAGCCAGGAGGGTAGTTGATTTCTGATGGACACTGGACTCAACATACACTTATTGTAGAGGTAGTAGTAGGGTGCAGCTTAGAGATATAGGACATCTTTCATGTTCTATAGTTATTGTTTTGTTTGATTAACAAAAATACTTTCTTTTTGGGTTTAGTAAATCAAAATAAAAAGGAGCTGAACCCTTATAAGATCTCATACGTGAACCTCTGTCTGTATCATCCAATTCATCAAAGACTGTATTACGTAGAAAGTAGAAAATTTACCTTTACTAGCGCTCAAAAATGTCCTTTTTAAAAATTTTGGTAGGGGAAAGTTTTATACACGATTTTATTGTAGTCTGTGATGTGACGTATCATTATAAGGATCCCGAAACTTTTCTCTTCCATTTGGTGAATGCTGGTTCTGAGGACATTGCTGAAGATATGCGTTTGAACTCTTGTATCACTCTTTAATCTCTCTCTCTCTATCTCTCTCTCTCTCTGACTCTGTCTCTTCCTTCGAAACTTCCATTGTGAAAACAGATTTTTTTGGATACTTATACAAATTTTACATTAAAATATAACGTTGATTCCATATTGTATGCTTTTTGAGGAATTAAGGATATTTTATCGATAAACTTGTTGAACGGCAATCTGGCGAAGAGAAGCTAAGAGTAGCGAAGAGTGGTGGCGATAGCGATATTCTGCACTAGATAGCGATGATTCCTAATAACATTGTTTGAAGAGAAAGAAGATAGTTCATAGTGAAAAAGGATAGTTGGTCAGTCCCAATGGAAATCGTGTTTCATACAATCGCGCAGGCCCTCTTTCGTATTCGATATTGAAGTACCTCCAATCAGACACTGTATTGAGGCTCATACGGGAGAAAACATTATTCGGAATAATTTCTTTTTGGCGCGAACTAACAGCAGGAAGTTTTCTATCGGAAAGAGCAGGATTGAACTTATTTACGCCAAAAGCAGAGTTGAACTCGCCACTTGTTAAATACAAGAGAAGTTTGCATTTTAGAAGTTTGCTGGTATTATTAATGATCGAGGAAGGTGTCCTTGGGAGTTTCTGTCAATCAGTTATCCAAGTAGAAACATATAATGATTCTCCCAAATGATGCACACTGGTGTCCGCATCAGATACACTTGTGTTGTTTTTAATTCTTTTGATATATTTTTTATCATAACACAGTATGTTATGATAAAAAAATGGAATTTGACATTTTTGTGCTTTGCATACTACATTATTGATTTTAAAGAGAAGTTGGAACTGATCCAATGTTATTTTTAAATTTTTTAATACCAAATGTTACCCACCCGATCCTTTACATAGAATGAAGAGCAGAGTCTCTCTTAATATATATTTATTTTATATTTTCATGTTATTTTATAATTGAAATAAATGTTCAAAATATCCCCCACTCACCACTCGACAATAAAGTAGGCAATCTTTGAATACTTACTATACGAGAATAATACGGTGGAGATCCATCAATCGAATAGATTTTATTCGAATAATCAACGGCCAGAAATAGTAATTTACGTAACAAGTTCGGAAAATAGGGTTTTTTTGGACGAATAGACAAAATCCTAGGACGAGCCGTAGGCCAGTCCTGGAAGTCTGTGAGTCCAAAAAAACTATTTTCGGGCGTGTTGCGTACAATATTTTTTCGGCAACCGTGTAGAATAACAAATTAATGAGACAACATATTCCTTTATTTCTTTATTATACATTTTAATTCTTATTTGAATTAAACAGAACAGAACAGAAAATACTACATATTAATAGAAACATTATAATTCTTATTTATATTAATATTTATATTAAAATTCGAGCAATTGCTAATTTCGAAGGGATTCAATTTGTTTGATGGAAATTTCTCAAGGCACATTTTCAAAGTCACTATCGCTGCTGCTTTCCATATTTTATTGCGAATAGCGATAAAAAAACATGCAAACTTTTGACAACTAATTTCCTATGAACTGTCAGCCGTTATTTCGTTGCTATGGTAATGATCAACTGCATTTATCAAAACCATACCTACCAAGATTTTCATATTTACAATTACAACAACGACGTGATTCTCCCCGGCCTAGTCCGGGAAGTACGTACTTCCTGGACTAGGCCGGAAAATGCTACTTTCTCAGAGAAAAAGCGTCCGGGACGTGGGTACATCCCGGACGGTTGCCGAAAAAAGTATTTTTAATGTCTAGATAAACATCACTGTTAACTGTGCCTCAAAAGAGGTATCTATAATTTGATTAATAATGATACCAGCTCAAACGATAACTCAATGAGCCTCCATGATCCAAAGAGGATTTTCTATGCTCCAATATCGACAGTTCTGGCGGTTCATTGCCTTCCCCTCCCCTAGAGAGCCACCCCTTCAAGAATTTCAAATGGGAAAATGGGTGACACCTCATTCGATTAGTATTTCTACAGTGATAATAACAGTGTGGTTTTTGCATATTGCTTAATTTTTTTTCAAAATATTGGGGGTGGCCCAATCAAGATGATCCACCATGGATAACTCTTGAGCAAATGGTCGAATAAAAAAATGCTGGACAAAAATACTTTTCATCAATATCTCGATTAAGTTCAGGGATAGGCCACATCGGTTTAATAGTTTCTAAATGAAAGATTGAAAAAGAAATATCAATCTTTTATTTTCATACCAGTATTGGCAAACTACGGGTCGTTTGATAGAGCATCATGAACTGCACAACTTTCATTCGAAAAGTTTATTTCCAAGATGTACAGACAAACAGAAACTCTCTATACATTTAATAATGTTCAATAACTTTATATTTCGTGTTTGCCCTGTATGTTCCATTTATTTGGATGATAGATAGAGGACTAGGATCCCAGAACCTTCCTTTCGTTTACGTCGGACACATACAGTGCTTCTCAAAAGTCCTCTCCCCCCATCTTATTTTTAGAACGATTATACATAAACAAGTGAAATTTGGAAACTGAATATTAAGGGTTGTAAACTTCCCTACTAGTGATGATAGATGACGAAATCGTCAGACATGACGTCACAAGGCCATTGTGACCAATAATTTTAAATGGAACCCTACGGCAAGTGACACCTCTTTTGAAAGGTATCGAAAAAACCTATTCAATGATACTAATTTTGTTTGTGTTTATGGCAGTTTTAATGGCTCATAAGTAAACATTAAAATTTAAATTCCATTCAGTATGATATTAATTACAGATTTAAGAATCAGTATCTGCTTAAATAAATTGCTCGAAGTGACCTCCTGACTTCCTGACAGTGAAATATCCTATTTTCAAACTCTTCTCGTACTTTTGCAAATGTGTCTGCAGAAACAGCCTCACATTCTGCAACAATACGTTGTTTCAAAACGTCAATATTGTCAGGTTCAGTGGCGTTAACCTTCGATTTAAGGTACCCCTACAGAAAAAATCCAAAGGTGTGAGGTCCGGTGATCGAGCTGGCCATTCCGTTGAACCTCGTCGTCCAATCCATCTACCACGATACTCCTCATCCCAATACCGTCTTACTGCAGCGTAATAGTGTGGAGGAGCACCATCCTGTTGGAATGTTATTTCCAAATTGCCGAATTCATCTGGATTATCTTCCAAAATTTCAAGGATTAACGGTTCTATTGCGTTTTGCAACAGCTCCAGAAAAACCTCACCAGTTAAATAAGTATTTAAAAAAAGAGGCCCAACGATGTGGTTTCCCAGGATACCTGCCCAAACATTCACCTTCTGGGGAAATTGGGTATGTGTTTCACGAAACAGGTGAGGATTTGCGTCACTCCAATACCTCACATTCTGTGTATTTACATTTCCATTCAGATATAAAGTACTTTCGTCTTTAAAACAAATTGTTTTGACATAGTCTGGCTGTTGGTTAATTTTTGTTTCCATATTTTCACAAAATTCTAGTCTTCGGTCTGGGTCGTCGTCTGAAAGTTGATGAACCATTTTTAATTTGTATGGATGAAATTTGTTTTTTTTCAACACCCTGTGTACTGTACTTCGACTGACATCACAGGTAGATGCAACGTGAGTTGTTGAAGAAGTAGGATTAACTATTACTTCTGCCAGTATTTCAGTTTTTTCTCATCAGAAATTTGTGGTCTGCCAGATCGTTTCGCATCATGAATACTACCCGTTGTTTCAAACTTACGAAGAAGCTTCCTCAAATAAGTCTTCGAAACGGGGCGATCGGGAAACCTCTCATTAAAAATGTGTTCTGCTGCATGAATATTTTGTCCAGTTTCACCAAGAATTAGGATCGCTGCTACTTTATCACCTAAAGCAAGTACCATTTCGCTTCTTGAAGCACTCAAACGTTCGGCTCACAACAGTTCAACAAATTATGAAATGTACAAAAATATAAAAAGTACCAAAAGCTGCTAAAACAGTTAAACGTTCGATCAACAATACACAAATTATTAAATGTACAAAAACTTGGACAATTACAAAAACGTCGAATTAGAGACTAACAAAAACGTCAGCTTATTTGACAACTATCCAGAGGCGGAGCTTGAATTTGGAATTTTAGTATTAACTGATTTAATTCATCACAGCTTTTCGTTTTTTAAAAGCGAGTTGCCAAAACTGCCATAAACACAAACAAAATTAGTATCATTGAATAGGTTTTTTCGATACCTTTTAAAAGAGGTTTCGCTTGCCGTAGGGTTCCATTTAAAATATTGGTCACATTGGCCATGTGACGTCATCTTTGACGATTTCGTCATCTATCACTAGTAGGGAAGTTTACAACCTTTAATATACAGTTTCCAAATTTCACTTGTTTATGTATAATCGTTCCAAAATTAAGAGGGGTGGAGGGGACTTTTGAGAAGCACTGTATTGTCTTGACTTAACACTTGATGATCCCATAGAACGCCATAGATGAATGTTATAAATCAGAAGACTATTCTTTATTAATTCCATACAATACAGCTCAGGAAAGTTATAATTATTTCTAATTAGAATTTTGTATCTTATAGATGTATGTCATTTTCTTTTATCCAGTTCTTCAATTTGAGTTCATTTTTCTCGACTTCAAAAAATAATTTCGCCCCTGCAGAAGTATCGGTTACAAATCGCAGCACTTCTTTGTTCTCTTTCATCAAGTCTGAAATATTCATTATTTCATCCGTCAATGTTTGTTGATTGGCTTCATCGAACATTCTTTGGAGAAGTTTCAGTCTACAGGTGACATTTTCATGTAGTATAACTCCCAGATACAAGCTCAACCTAGAACAAATACAATTTCCACTTTTTTTAGTTTTTCCAGCTTCAAGGGAATATGATGATCTTAAGAGAGAAAGATCAAGAAAAAAACAAAGTTTGAATAATAATAATATTGTGAGGGTCATAAGAATTAGAAAAAGGATGTACCCCGTGAAATAAGGACCTTTTGGAAAGTCCAAGAGAAGTGTTTTAATTTTTTGAGAGTTCAATAGTTCTGGGAGGAAAATAAAGTAATAAAGTTTTTACTGGCATTTTTGAATCTGATTATTTGAATTAAAATTGATAGGAAAAAGTGATGTCGGTAAGTTCCATAAGCTTAGAGTTTTAAGGTGAAAGTGGTATGTAGGGTGCGAATGATCAGGGTTTTTGGTTGATATCAATAAATGTTAATATGTATTAAAAATAGTGTAGGCGCTAGAATGGAGCTTCGAAAAAAGCTTTCGTTGATCCACTTAATCAATCGAAATATTTGCAAGAAAACTGGACAGTCAGATGCATTTTTGGGGAGGCAAGTCATAGCATGGGCGTTTCAAGATATGACTTTGGTGGAAAATTCTTTCGAAATCTTCTTGATCTCTTATGCGGAAAATCTTATCGCCTATCGCTAACAATTTCCACCCATCCATATCTCAATACCTGATCTTCATTTTCATTACCTTGCATTTCCAGGATCAATAGTTTTTGTTAGATTTGTTAAATGTTCGCACATTTTGAGTTTTTCTTGTAATATTGTGTTTGAAGATTCGATGTTTCCTTCATTTCCATATAATTGAAGAAGAGAGTGTTTGATAGAGTATATCAAATAATGGTTTGGATGTAGAAAATTGAGAAGCTTCGTTAATGTATCCTCTAAATTATTCATTGTTGTTTTTTCAGCCAGTACTTTGTCCACTTGTTCGTTCAAGTGGTCAACAAATTTCATCACATCCTAGAAAAATATGGTTAGGCAATATGTTGTATAGAATACTGAAATAATTCATATTCTTTTCGCGACTCCACTTTTTTTATTGTTTTCCTTCATTTATACTGGGTATGACCTCTCTTGCGGAATGGAAATCCTTATATGAGCGTATTTTCAACTCAATAAAGGGTATATTAAAAATTGTATAAGTACTGTGGATATTTATGTAGTCATCCAAAACTTTTCAACAGTTCGGAATTTAGGATGCCCCACAAGCCATAGAAAACTTTCTCAATAAATAATTCTGGTGTCCCCATTTACGTAAGTCGCCGATTAACCTATGTCTATCTATGTCCGTAGTAGAATTTAGCGTCTAAACTATTGGACTGATTACGATTTTTTTTAATGTTAGGGATAGCATAGTTGACTCAGTCCTTTTTTCCGATTTTTTTAGAGTACATACTACATTTGAGGATGCTTTATCACTCTGTCAATGTTGACGCTATAATGATCATTCAAGATTTTTTCGATTTTTGATATGGTAGGACAAATAATAATTTTCCTAATTTCGGCCAAACAATGATTTTTTCATATATCAAGAATATTCAAGCGCACTCATTTACCCCACTGAACTGGCAATGAGGCCAACGTGTTCCCCTCCCGGTTTTATACTACTTTGGGAATCAATAAAAGTCAGAAGAAAAATCGGTTGTAATTTGCATTTGAAAGAGATAAAACATAACGATCGATTGTTGATTCTCAATGAGTTCCACATTGCAACAGTTTTCATTCAATAGTTTTAATTTTTTGGTGGCTGAATTATTCCACTGTCACTTCAGAACGCCAACATGTGAAAGTTCGCCTTTTTTCGCTCAATTCTGACGTAATGATGATATTTTTTATAATTCTACAATTGTACTCTCTTTACAGTTTTTCGTCTGAAAGTTACTTTTTTTTTTGGTTGCACAATTTGCCACCTCAAAATACATTTTAGAAATAGAATATTATAATTTCTATCCTCTACAGTTTTGAGTCATTGACTCTATGACTAAGCAAAATTTTCATTCTCTAGGTTTAACTATTTTTAGGATAACAGAGAAAGTTAGCATTATCACAGTTTGGATCGCACAGGAGTTTGAAGTTTGACTGTTGAAGATTTAAAAAATCTGGGATTTTATTTTCAATATATCGAACTGAC
Organism: Gonioctena quinquepunctata; assembly: GCA_018342105.1. Lineage (NCBI taxonomy): Eukaryota > Metazoa > Arthropoda > Insecta > Coleoptera > Chrysomelidae > Gonioctena > Gonioctena quinquepunctata. The sequence continues at coordinate 183,003 of JAFIRS010001613.1, forward strand.
TTTCTAGAATGAGTCTATGTTTCCAAACAAAAGTTTCTAGAATCAAAACTCGCAAGAACACATGGGATTGCATCTGCAATCGATGTTCCGTATAGTACATGGAACTTGTATTTGGGACAAATATGTATCGAGTATTTGAAATTCGGGGTTAATAAGAATTTATTTTCAAGTGTTCAGTGTTCCTCGAAAGGAGTCCAAATAAAATAGCTACGAATGTAGATTGAATATTAGACCAATCAATAAAGCAGAAATGGCTGATTCTGTGACGAAAATAGTACCAGGAAACCAACTGTGCCATCATACGAAAGACGATCAGTAGTTATATCAGGTTTTTTTTCTACTCACAACTATAATTGGTTAATTTGTTATAAACATTTGAGATAAAAACATCGTGGTTTTTTCGTTTTTCGCTTGTAAAAAGAAAACTAATGGAGCAATGCAAAATAATTTGCCCTAACATGACTCGATCGGATTATTAGTAATGGAGAAAAACCGGAAAAATCAGGGTTTTTTCCAAACAATTCATTCCTAATAACCAGCTGCTGTGGTATTTATTTATATTCCTGCATAACATATTATGCGGACTACTGTGATGATTAGTGGTAATATGTATATAAAAAAAGTATTCAACTTCAAACCAAAGTTAATGCCACAGTCAAAACCTTCGATCAAGAAAACTGCAACTCTATTATCAAAGAAAAATTGTGGAATTCACCGACGATTTCATCAACATTCTACGGACATTCTTGTGGATCTTGTGTTAATTATAAAAGGCGTCATTGTTTCGAAAATAACTATCCAAAAAGAGCTTTATATTCGAAAACGGTATCGATGAAATATTTGATATTTTTCAAACATGGCCGTTTCATCCTTCCAAGATTTGTTAAAAAAAATAAAAAATATTTTTAAGAAAGAATACCTCATCTGGCAACATTATTTCACACTTATCGCACACCCAGGTGCAATTTTTTTCGCACGGCTTCACAGGAAGTTGCATGCCACCACAAGGGTTCTTTTCACCACCTATACATCGCAAAGCACTTAAATAAGTTCCAAATTCGGTAGGATCTTGACAGCGAGCGCAATTGCAATCGAAATACTTGGTTTTCTTCAGATGGGCTCTTCTTGCCGAAGTTCCCCAAAGAATGTGAGTGTAAATAGAAGTTATGTGTTCACCTAAAAAAAAGAATTATTGGAAAAATCATAATAATGAGACTTTATATTCCAAAATATCGAATATTAGTGGTGATCCCTCTTGTAGAGACATGACAAGAAAATGTCTCCTGTTGTCTTGCCTCGTCTCAATCAAGGAAAATTGTTCATCAAGACAAGACAAGAATCTCCTTTCTCTCGACAAGAGATGGCGTTCTCTTGTCTTGTCTCGCCTTGTCTTGCCTTTTCTCGACTCCTCTCTACAAAACACTTCATTTTCATAGTCCACCCACCTTCTGAGCCGAATTACAATTTTTCAAATCATTATTAACAGATAATGAATAACAATAAGATACAGATAATTAGCAACACACAAGTGTATGGTCAGTGATTTTGATTTTGTTAGAATTGAGAATATTTTGTTGTTATCGATTTTAGATAAATTGTGGACTTCTAGACTCATTACAATACAAATATTTAATTATTGGATTAAAATCCTGAAACTTGCAAGATCGTTAGATAGGTCTGAGAATTGCTGATGTAACAATCGATTTTTATGAAAAATGATATTAGGAAAAAATCATTAGAGAATCTATATATTCTCTGACGTCATATACACTACACAGCAGGGTCGATTAAACTTTCGAATTTGATTGGGGAAGGAAATTAAAATGTTTGGTCCTAAAAACAAAAAATTCAATAGCAAACATCATGTTTGTTGATTTTTTGCATCATCACCGATGGAAATATAAGATATTCTTCGTGATGTGTCAACTTCAGGGTATATTTCAATGTCAGTCTCACATGAGACACCACCCAGTGCGGACGTGCAGTGAGTGATATCGGTCTGTAAGAGTGTGAGTAATCAGTGATAAGTGATGTCGATTAAACGTGAGAATACCATAGTGTTGGACTTTAAAAATGTTCGGAAAAAACCCACGAATTTATCGCTACACCGGTGGATTCGGGAAAAATTCAAATTTAATGTAGATCAAATAGGTGGAATACAGTTTGATCACATCCGCTACAAAGTTTATATAAAGTTGATAACGGATTTGCTGGTGAAATCGACAATCCAAAAATTCGAAGATGGTACCATCCCTTTCGTGGATGAGAATGGTGTAGAACACGTGGTATACATAGCCGAAGAAGTTGACGATGTTATGGTTCGAGTATTCGATTTTCCGTTAGACATGGAAAATGGGATTATAAAACAGAAATTGTCGCAATATGGAATTGTGAAAAGTATTAGAAATGAACTTTACCGAGGGGAGGAACTTTTCGAAGTTGAAACTGGAATTAGAACGGCGTGGATAACGATGGCAAAAAGAATCCCGTCATATATCTCCATTGGAAAATTCATGTCATTGGTGACTTATCGGGATCAAATAAGGACTTGTATGGTTTGTGATGAAGCTGGACATGAAAGGAGGAATGCCCGAAGCGACCAAGGAATAGAGTACAAGAAATAAGGAGACCAAATGCACCATATAAGAACCAGAACAAAGTGAAAACAAATGGAAGAAAAGAAGAAAAACGAAAGAGAACCAGAGGTAAACCAATTGAACAAACAAAATTCACAGATAACCCAATAAATAAAAATGCAGAAGGAGATTTTGAGGAAATAGAAAGTTCAGGAAGTGAAATAGGATCGGATCAAGAATGGAATATGGAAAATTCGGAAAATGACATAATAGAAGCGACACAGTTTGAAGAGAAGGTTACAAGAAAATCTGAGAAGAGACGGAGAGAAAAACAAGGTTCGAGTTCGGAAGAAGGAAAAAAGTTACCAAAAATAAAAATTAAGTTAACTCCTGAGTGCCAAATCATGAAACCCGGGTTTGGAAACCCGGGGTCTGAAGTCTAGAAGTGAAGTGAACTTGTGGTTTGTAATAATATTACTTTCTTTTTTTCTTGGTTATTATTTGTGTTGACTATCTATTACAGACACAATCTCTCACCAATCATATCATCAATGGCTATGTTACGAACAATTGTGACTATAAACTGTAACGGTCTGAAAAATATTGTAAAACAAACGTTGTTAAATGACTTCATAAAAAAATATGATATTGATTTAATTTTTTGTTCAGGAACTGAAACCGACACAAAAAATGTTCTATAGGTTATCAATTGATTAGTAATATTGGGGATTCCCAAAGGGGACAGGATAATAGTAAGGGAAGGATACGATATAAAGGACATCATGTGTTCAGTGGATGGCAGAATTATCTCAGCATCCATTAATAATGTAAGATATATAAATATCTATGCCCCTTCTGGATCCCAGAACTATAGAGAAAGGAATTCCTTTTTTCAAAATGACCTCACCATACATTTAAACTTCGATATGCCCATGATTTTACTGGGAGATTTCAACTGTGTCGTAAACCAAAAGCAATCACGTAATAAAGCAAATATTTGTCAGATTCTACAAAAACTTATCCAAAATCTCAGTTTAGTTGACGTGTGGGAAAGGCTTCACAGAAATACAAACGAATTCACGTTCGTGCGTCAAAATTCCGCGACGAGAATAGACAGAGTTTACATCTCGCAAGAACATTTGAATATGGTTCATAAATGTGACATATTACCAATATCGGTATCGGATCATAATGCAGTTATTGTCTATCTAAAAATTGAATCGAACACGCCACAAAACTTCACTAAACACGGGTGGGGTTACTGGAAGGTAAAAAATTGTTGTTTCACAGAAAGCAGTATTGATGATTTCAAAATTGAACTTCAAAATATCAAATCGAGTACACTTTATGATAGAGACTTCATGAAGTGGTGGTTTACAGTCTTCAAAAAGAGAACAAAGTCTTTCTTTAGAAATATAGAAATCAGAAACGCAATAGATAAAAAAATCTTCTCGAATTTTATCAATCAACTTTACTAGAGCTAAACATAAAACTAAATTCAGGGGAAAATGTCATGACAGAATTTAGAGAGGTCAAAGCTAGTATATTAGAACTGAAACAGAGACATCTAGATGAACGTTTCCAAAACAGAAACAGAGACAACATAAATGATAGGTACAGTCTTTTGAACTCATTAAAGATAGGAAAAAAACTAAATCATTAATCCAGAAGCTAAACACGGACAATCAACATCGCTCAGTACATCAAAAGATATTCTTAAATACGCAGGAGAGTATTTTGAGAAGAAATTTGGCGAAACTGAAACTAATGAACAAGACGTAAGATGCCTACTGACCCATATTAAAAATAAGATCTCAGATTTAGAGAACTCTCTACTAATCAGAGAAATTAGCAAGGAAGAAATCAAAACAGTGTTGACTGAATCGGCAAAAAAAAGAACTCCTGGCCTCGATGGGTTATCTTACGAGTTTTACTTGAATTTTTTCGATGAAATAGGTGACGAGCTCGCAAAGCTTCTGAATTTATTCTTAAATCACGGTGTTGCGCCCCACGAGAATTTTCAGAAGCGGTGATTACTTTGATCCCAAAGACAAACAGCTCCGTTGATCTGAACTCATTCAGACCCATAACCCTTTTAAATTCAGATTACAAAATTTTGATGAAAATACTAGCAGCACGTATGGAATCACACTGCTCTAAAATTTTTGGGAGCGAACAAACATGTGGCAATAAGACTTCAATATTTAATAACCTAATGCTAACAAGAGACGTGATATTACACTATGAAACAAATTATAATCAGAAGGGTGCACTTGTGACAGTAGACTTCTCCCAGGCTTTCGACAGAGTGAACCATAATTATATGTGGGTAGTTTTGAGGAAAACGGGTCTCGATCAAAAAGTAATTCAACTTCTCAAGCATGTATATATTGGCGCGAACTCCAAGGTCCTGATCAATGGTTTTCTTTCTAAATCATTCAACATTAAAACGTCTATACGACAAGGCTGTCCGATGTCAATGATTTTATTCAGTTTGGCTTTGGAACCTCTGATACGTTTAATAGATTTCACGGTAAGAGGAATTGAAATAAACAATAAAAGTCATAAGGTCTCAGCTTATGCCGATGATGTATCTATTTTCATCAGAGATGAAATAGACTTGCAGAACTTGAATATAATTTTCAAAATATACGAAAGAGCCTCAAATGCCAGAATAAATATGAACAAGTCTTTTATAGTACCTTTGGGAACGTTTGGTGACAACTCGAGACAATACATTCTGGATTACCCTGTCAAAACCAAAGTAAAAATTTTAGGGATGGAGGTTTCCCGAAATTTTAACGAGATGGTTAAAGCGAACTGGGAAAGGGTGCTGACTAACATCCAGACAACACTAATGCTGAACTATGTCAGAAACTTAGATTTGATCAGGAAAGTTTGGTTTGTCAATATTTATGTTCTGTCGAAAGTCTGGTATCTGGCACAAATACTACCCATGAATCGCCTTTACTGTCAAAAAATTGTGATGTGTACAGGGAAATATATATGGCAAGGAAATTTATATCGAGTTGCAAGGGAGCAACTGTACCTACCCGCGAAAAGAGGTGGTCTGAACCTGATAAATATAGAAAGAAAGGCTGCTGCTCTGTTTCTGAAAACTCAACAACTATCATGGACAAATGTACCGAACAAAGTCTCCTACAAATCCACGGTCAACAAAATATTTGAAAATGGAACTGTTGATTTACATTCAGCTTTCAGCAATATAAAAAGGTCACTTACAGAATTAGAGACTCCATTTAGTAGAGATAAAATTTTAACCGCAAAATTCATATACAAAGAAATTTTCATTGACAAAACAGTGCACAGTCCAACTGTCGAACTAAAATACCCCCAGTATGACTGGAAAAATATTTGGAGGAAGATTTTGTGTAATCTCAATATTCCTACGAAATGGAGATCTAGTGCATACAAAGCAATTAATGAGACTTATCCAGTAGGCCAAAAATTAAAAATGCACGGAATCCGTGATACGGATTCATGCGAAAAATGCAAGACTGTAGATAGTTTAGTCCATAGAATAAGTATTTGTGGTGATGCTAAAAATACGTGGGAATGGACCCTCACACATATGAAGCGGAAGTTCAGAACAAACGTGATAGAAGCAGAGCCAAAAGATATATTCAGTTTGCACATAATAAATGAAGAAGACTTAAATGTATGGTGCTGGTTATTTTGTGGTCTAATATTCAACAACATAGAAACAAATGGCAAATTAGAAGATTTCAAAAATATAATGAGAACAGAACGCTTCAAGATAATAAAAAAGAATTGTTTGGAAAACTTTTCCAATAAAATATTTTTTTTCTAGCCCTACTGCTGTGATTAATCTATTTTTGTTTGTTTGTAAGATATAAGTAACTATAAGGTACTATGTATAGTGGAATATTGTATATATTTATTTATTTTAATAAAGGTTTTAAAAAAAAATGCCACCCCAACAAAAAAATATTCACACCAATCAATTGGATAATCGAAATATCACTAATATGAAAGAATATGAATGAATGAATGAATATTCGTACCTACTTTGAGTATAGAAAAATTAAAAAAATAACCAAGCAAATTGTTTTTTATTGGCAGAAATTCTGGTAATATTTTCGAAAAATGGGCAAAGGGCATAATTCTAATCCAATAACTTCGGGAGATCCGAAGAAGTTTCCAAAAGAAATGAGAAAAAGTAGTATTTTTCAGGAAAGTGGTAAAGCATTCGATGTCCTGATTCCGAAAATTTACAGATCATCTCGCATCCCAATATTATGTTTAGGGAAAAGTGATAGTTCCATCGTCTTATCGGTGGATCATTATACTCATCTCGAGGATGTGCCAAATCGATTCCGTATTTTCAAACATTGAATCTAATTCTGAAATATTCATTTCCATACCAATAAATGTCATTTGATAGAACTTCTTGAGCTCCACAATTTTCATTTGAAAAGTTTTTTCTCCAAGCTATCAGATGTCAGGTCAGAAGTCAGAACGTCCATCCATAAGCAAGGGTTTGTGAAATCCAACTCTTCCGATTTGATTTTTTTTCTTTGTCCTTATTCAATATTTTGGGATCCATAATGTAATGATTTTATACATCAATTCGTTACATTTTCACGTTGTACTCGCACTTTTATCGAAGGTTTTTCATTTCATTCCGATTTCCACTTGAATATGCAACTTCCGATTATTCCTTAAGGTAGAAGGAGATGAATATAGTATATAAAAAACACATTACTTATTATCACTTAGAATATAACACCAAATTATATAAAAATGGAAGAACCTTTTAATATCACTCCTGAACAAAACTATAATAAAGAAATAATGCAATCTAACACTAAACAAATAGTTAAAAAACCAGGAACTTTTCGATAATCAATCAAGTGGGGAAATAACACTAGATGTCCAAGCTAACAAAACAATCAACGAAAGAAGTGTTAGAATCCAACAGTTTTATTAAAATCCCACCGTAGAAATCACAAGAAAAATATTTCACAATAACAATTCAAGAGAAATCTGGGATCTTACCCTGAAAGAAGCTGCTGACGAAATAAAGTTAATACGAAAAGGGTTCCTGGATATGAACGATCTCATTGCAGGGTTAAATCTGAAATAAATCTCAAAAAAAATATGATAATTGCATATATCAAAATAAAGCATTTACCTAACGTTTGTAAAATTCCGGAAGTCACTGTGAACCCGAAGCTAGGGAAACTTTTGAATAAAACTTAATCTTACAGGCTAATTTCCCTACTGCCAGTGATATCACAACTGTTTTTTGGGAAGGTGGAAAAAATTCTATATGGACACCTTACGGTAGTGTGGGAGTCCCTGAGTCCTGAAGCCTGTACCACAGTTTATAGCTAAAGAATCAATTCGCTCACTTGACGTCGGCACTTTGATCTTTATGTTCCCGTTCGTACACTGCGCAACTCTGATTTTTATCCCTCGCGCATACCGCGTGTTACTGTGTTACTAATACTGACATTTTTCGAATACTTCGAAGAGCGATAATCGCGTACAGTCTACTGCGCATCCTGAATTATTTCCCTGGAATGGATGTTACCTTGGAACATGCATTTGGGCCAAGTGAGCTAATTGCTTCTTTAGCTATAAACTGTGTCTGTACTCCTGCATCTCTGATTTGCCCACTAAAAACTCCACCCCGCAAGCTGTCTGGCCGTGGCCTCCGATGACATTTGAACCGATTGGCCTATTGTATCTCACCTGATAAGAATACAGGTCTGGGAGATCTCACAATATATCTCCACTTGTCTCTCCCAGACCTTTTGTTTCACCATGTCGTATCCATGGTTCCTGATTTAGGACCACTTCAAGGTCCCTCCCAGGGCCGGATTTAGGGAGGGGCTATGGAACTATTGGCCCCCGGCGGCAAAGAGCAAAGAAAAAGCAAGCAGTAATCTTCAAGTATACGTGCAAATCGCGACCGCGGCGGTCACCGCATCAAAAGGAGACTGTTTTGTGAAAAATATATTCACTTTGATCTCGAGCGGCAGAGGTGCCTTGAACGCATCAATACTGGCGGCTGGAGGCTGCGGTACACACTTGTCTTTGAAGAAGGAGAAGAAGAAGAAGAAAAAAAGCCGCCAGCCGCATTAATTAATGGGGCTTTTGCCCAAATATGAAATAAAAGATACTTTTTGCAACGTAGAAGTAGCTCTGAGAATGTTTCTATCCCTAGATAGATGATTAGTTCTCAACTTCAAAAAAAGTAAGAATTACCTCAGGAATTTGATGGTACTTTGAATAGTTTCTGAATAGACTTGCTATTAGAACTGAATTTTGATGATGCCATTGATGAGTTCGCATAAAAAAAATCCAAAAAAGTATTTATATAAAAAAATATATATTTGTTGTTAGGTTTGAGTTTGTCAAGTAAATAAAATTTGTTTCTTTATATCTAATAATTTTATGTTATAGTCATATGTTATGAAAAAAAACAATAAATGGGTACTTTGAAACTGACAATTATAATTGGCGGTGGAATCGTAAGAATTAGCCCTCGGCGTAAGTAAGTATGAATCCGGCACTGGTCCCTCCTAACAACTGTAAGTACTGCCGTGGCTACCTTACAGTGCTGGAGGTTCGTCTAGATGGACCTTATCGTTTGTTCAGAACCCTGAAGAATTCACTTCCGATCCTGTAGAATTGCTGAATACACTGCGAAGGCCAAGAGTTATCCTCATTTCCCTTTCGGTATTTCGCTTCAGTGGTCATTTGTACCCTCGAGTGAGGGGGGAACGGGTTGGTCATGCAAATGAGGGATGTCGATAAGATACTCAAGGCTTGAAGTGATGAATCGGGGCATAACAGCATTGAATATTATTGGCCCTATCCTATATCTATAGTGATATCTCATGTCAAACAAAAGAAATTGTTCATCAAGATAAGAAAAGAATCTCGATATTAGGTGGAAATTTCTACAAATTCTGAAACATTCAAAGTAGTTCCATAATCCGGAAATGAATCTACGGATTCTCTGACATTATAAACTGTGCACAGCATCGTCGGTTTCCATGAAATTTTTTTTGTTGAATTGATGCGGCCGATACTTGATGAAATTCTATATTGAAGCAAAGGAAAGATACTCACTACACTAAATGATTTTCACTAAACACGGCACGTGGTTCGCTATATAATAGCTTATTCACGTGGATATGAGTAGAAAAAATTGAATTTGTTTTTCCATTGACGAAACAGCTCCTGTGTTTTGATAATAGTTTTTCAAATGTTCTGCTTGTTTGGCCTATGTAAAAACTTGAACAAGAGCCACAAGTTGATTTATATACTCCATATTTATCAGATTCATCAGTTTTATCTTCATTAGTCTTGATACATTCACTTAAATCATTATATGTTTTTGTATTAATGTAATAATATAATTGAGAAACCAACTAGAAGTGAGTGAAACAAAGAAATCAATTCATTGTATTCTGGATGAGAAAGATTAGATTAGACACACTATTATGAATCCACAGGCGCCTAAACCTCATTCACTAATCAAACTCACCCTATCCGTCCTGTCGTATCTTTCATAACAGCACCGTCAGTGAAACTTGTGAAACTTTCCGATAAATCAATCGACTCGATCAGGAGATATTGTAATTTTGTTCCAAAATTCAGCTTGTAAAATAATTATGAACTAGTTGAAAAAATCAAGAATAAACGGTTCCAGGCAACTCCAAACTCATCTCCTTTGATGCTCAACATTTATTCTTTTGGTGGGGAATAATGTCAATAAATAAAGAGATATTTGATTTGCTTACAGTTTGTATAACTCAAAATTATTTTCAATTCAACAATAATTTATATTCTTCCGATAAAGGACTAATAATGGGTAGTCCCTTGAGTCCTTTATTAGGGGAAATTTTTATGGGCACCTTGCAGGAAAAAGTTCACAATTATATTTCAATTGAAAATTTCTTCTAGTGGTACAGGTGTATGGACAATATGAAATGTTCTTCAACTTTATCAATCCAATTCACCCTCCAATTGAATTCACAAAAGACATGGAAACAGATAATTCTATAAAGTTTTAAGACCTGACTATAACAAAAATCTGAAATGAACATGACTTTTCAATTTTCCATATACAGGCATCACAATACTCAGTACTCAACACATCCATACCGACATAAATTAGGCCATCCTACCGAAAAAAACTACTTTCTTTAGTAAAAACAATATTAATATTACAACACAGATAATAATTTAAGTAAATTCATTATTAACAATATAGATAAAACTGAGTAATCTGATGAATCTGAAGTTTTTACATAGGCCAAATAGGCAAAACATTTAAAAAACTATTATCAGAACATAGAAACTGTTTCGTCAATGGAAAAACAAGTTCAAATTTTGCTACTCACCTCTTTACTGGCACACATTGTTTTGTTAACGATTTTGAAATTTTACATATAGAAGAGAAAGGTTTCAATTTCGACCTTCTAGAAAGTTTAGAAATTAATAAATGCAAAAAGTCACAGATGACCAGATAAGCTTAAATAATTCTCCTCTCTTGAATTTGTTTTACTGAAGATTAACCAGGTAAGGGATATAATCCCCATTCTAATTAGTCTCCGTCCTATTAATTATCTATTGGATTGTCCTTGATGTCCTAATTATTCCCAATTACATTTTTAGACCTACTTACTGCCTGCCTTGATTATTTAACATGATACATTGTAATTGTTGAGTTATTATTATCTCCACCTGAAGAAGCTATTGTATAGCGAAACACGTGTCGTGGTTTGGTAAACCAAGTTTAATAAAAATCATTTAGGGAAGTGACTGTCTTTTGTTTGCCTTCATGAAACTAATCGATGGCAGTGGAATAGATTCCTATTGAAATTGGAATATATGATCCTAAAAACAAAAAAAATCAATAGCAACCATCGTATATGTTAATAATTTGCAGCACCACTGATGGAAATATAAGATATTTGTTATGATGTGTCAAATATAAATTAAATTAAATTATAATAGACAAATGACCTGAGAGGCATTTGACAGACACCAGTGGCTGCAATCTTAGAGTTTCAGATCATTTAAGTTAAAATTACATTGTTGTTATATTATTATAATAGGGTTATAAAATGCCTGATAATAATAAAAGTCAGCCAAATCATCTAAACCTTGGACGGTAAATAACTATAAAAGATCAACCATGAAATTGAATTAGGTGTGATATACCTATTTTGTTACTTCTCCATCCCTATGGTAGAAAGTGAGGGAGGAGGAAAATTTTAGGAAATATATCTCAATATACTTGAGTAAAAAAAACGAATGCTTAACGAAGTTGTTATTAACTCTTGTTACCTTTCTTTATAGGTGAAGCTGTGCGGAAAGTTATCTTGAATTTGTTCTTCTCATCGATATTCTGCATTGTATTTGGTGTACAATTATGTTCCAATAGGCTACCTGTGTGATACAGTACCATTGCATCAATATCTTCAGTAAGTTCTGTAGCGTTTACATCGAGAATACCGTATATTTTATGGATTATATCGACGGAAGTGTCCTGCAATATGACTGCCCCGGTTTGTAACTCATATAATTTAAGGGGAATAAGATAGTTCTCTTCGAGGAAGCGTGCTTTTTCATCGATGATTCTGGAAGTGAAATTGGATTGAGAATATATTCAAAATACTCAAAAGTTCTCACTTGAAAATTTCTGAATCAGGACCTCTCATATCAATATGATCGTTCAGTTGTAACATTTTCTTCCATCTTCCGTTTTTCCCCTTTGGAGATGTAATGCCCTCAAGATTATGAGGATGTCGAATCTGCGGAATAAATTATTTTTATATGCATGATGAGGAATACGGAATCATCAACACTGGAGATAATGTTGTTATGCCCTGTAATTACAGAAATGCATTTAAAGATAATTACCAAGACGTAACCATTGTATACCGAATGCTTACATGACTCATCTAGGAGAGCAAAACAAAGTTTTTATTGCTACCCGTTACAGTCACAGCGAGATAAGAAAATCAGTTTTATTTACTACCATAATTCTAACCCCCGTCCAAAGTCGATAACACAAACAGGGCCATTAAAAAATCCCGATAAACGACAGTCACACCAGCCCACACCATTAATGGCCGTATCTAACTCATAAATCACAGGGAATCGCCACCGAGAAGTTCATAAACACACTTGTTGGTCATTATTTCAAAGATTAACCGACAGCTACCGTAAATACCTGTCATGCAGTAAAATATTATCCAATTATAACATAAGATAAGCGAGAACGGGTTAGAAAAACAAGACCCTTATCAGTTTTACGATGTCACCTCGTCAACTACTCATAAAACACACTAAGTCCCGCCCCATAAGATAAGCGAGAAAAAATGCCACGAGAAAATACGAGAAGAAATATAGTGCATTCATATTAGTACCAGTGAAAAATGCCACGAGAAATAAAATCTTTCCACGTGTAAAAACCATCTCGAGTAAAGCAATACTATCATGTCATTCTCAAAAGTGCGGTATAAAAGTCAGTCGAATTACTGTATCTCACAATAATAATGAGAGTTTCCCAATCAGTGTAGTTAACTTCAGCAAACATAGAAACTCAGCCGATTCAAATCAAGTATTGAAGCTCCTAGTTAAAAACACGAGTGAACAGTATAGTTTCCACAAATTGTCAAAGCTTCCAAAACAGATATCATAACGGGATTCCGCAATTTCAATGGTTCACGATCACTTAGAAAAACCTTATCTGTATACGAATATACCGGACGAATTAATTAGAATAACCGATTGACGCGGGAGAAAACGAACTGATAATAATAAATTCTAATCTAATTGCCGTTTAAAACTACTCCAGTGAATAAGTGTTAAGCAGGGTGAGTCTCATGTTTGTTTTTCTGTATTTATGTTTATGGCAAAACTCAACCTTTCCAAATGTGTATGTGCCTATAAAGTATCTCAATAGTTTCAAGATTACAAAGATCCCAAAAAGAGAATTATTGTTAGCTGTTTGTAGAAATTGATTTCAAGATTGTTCTTCTAGTAAAATTAGTTCTATTGTGTAGCCAACTGCAGAATTATCTGCCAATACGCTACATTAGTTTTCATTGTATGAATATTGTTGCCTATCATTCGTCCATAGACGATTGAGAGAATTGTGCGAAGTTTTATTAAATATATATATACATTCTTAACTTTTATGAGTGCATTATTATTTTATCAAATCATTGTTTGGTTCGAATCTTTCTGGACGGTAGTATTTCCTGAATAAACAGCCCATGTTCCGGTATTGAAAGAAAGGATATTGATATTTGTAGACCGCTCCATATATCATATCCGGTTCGACTATATTCAGATAGTCGATGCTTTTAATACTGTTTTTCCAACCTAACGAATAACGTCTGGTATTACAGGTGTGGTGGGTTAATTCACAACACCCCGTAGCCCAGTTTAAACAATTGGTGTCAGGTGTGGGGTAGTTCATCAACACCCTGTATAGCCAGTCTATAACATTGATGTCAGGTGTGCGAGTAATAATTGAGGAAGTACATTAACGCATATATGATATTTTCCACAGAAAAAAAAGTGTCAAACAAAAATTTGATTTGAAATTTTTTTTTAATAAATATTTTATTTTTATTTTTACAAATGAGTGTCAGTGGAAAAAAGAATAATTTGAACAGAAGTAAATGAGTAGAAAAATTGTGAAAATAGTTAGTATAATATCGTTGTTATTTTGCAAAAACGATATTGGGAAAATAAATATATATAGCGTTTATACCGATCAAAAACTCAGGAAGTATTCGAAAAAGCAAGTGAAGTTTTATTTTCAATCAATGGAGATTTTTATCAAAATAATTAAATCATGGAAACTCAGACAACAGTGCCGAGGGTTAGGTATGAGCCGGCAATTACTATCACTTTGGATAATATACCTTTTTATAATGGTACAACAGAAATCAAAGATTTTATTCGTGAAATTGAGAATTTGGCAGCTGTAGCAAAATGGACAGACAGTCAAATAAGTTCTATAGTTAGATTAAAATTGAAAGGAATAGCTAGATTATTTATTGAAGCAGAATATAGTTCACAAAATACCGACAACTGGCAATTAATCAAAAAGGAATTATTGAAGCAGTTTAGAAGAAGCCATCACATTAGCAGAAAAAGAAGAATTAATTGAGCAAATTACGAATACACCGAATATGAATTTCAGAACTTTCAATGCGAATATAATATTGTGCACACATTGTAACAGAAAAGGTCACACAGCAGGAGATTGTTATATGAAAAATTGCGTATGCCTAACATGTCAAGAATTCGGACATATGTCATATCGTTGTCCAAATAGGAATAGTTTTCAAAATAAGAGATTCCATGAGTCAGGAAAATGGTTTCCCAACTACGCTAAGGAAAAACGATTTCACAAATATGGAAAAATAAATAAACATAGAAAAGAATTTTCTAACAATTCGAAAGAGAATAGATTTCGATCTCAGGGGAGCAGGAATGAACGAGGACATACAGGAAATGGTTATCGAAATTTTAGGAGAATAAATTACAGACAGCAAACAGGAAATAGTTATGGAAATGACAGAAAATGGAAAAAATATGGAAAAAGGTCAAAATATAACAGGAATTTAAATGGAATGGCAGCTTTCAACAAGCCTCAGATGAAAGCTGCGGAAAAACTATTTAAATAGTGAGAGGCAAGAGGAAAATATACTAATCGACGATGAACAGAAAAATTTAATTAATTTGAAGTAGCAGGAATTTTGAGGCATATATCCATAGATATGAGATCTCAAGTATCAGTGGCTCATATTAATAGTGTTAGAGGTATGAAATTAAATTATGATTTGCCGTATCACCTCAGAAATGGACAAGGAAATTTCATGCATTATATTGGCTCAGTTTTATTACCCATAAAAGTAAAGGAAGGAAAAATTCTGGAACATGAATTCTTAATAGAGGAAAATGATCATCGTAGTACTGAAATAACACTGGGATTAGATTTTTTACGAAAATATAACGTGCAAATTGATTGGAGAGAAAATCAAATGTATTTATTAGGGGAAAGTATCGAGTTGAAGAAAAAAATCCAACAACAAACGAATCGGGATGACGAACAGAGGAAGTTGCAAAAGAGATTTGAAGAAGTAGAAAAACGATTGAGAGATGTCAATATCATGATGAACGGTTGGATGAATTCTGTAGAAAAACGAGAATTGAAGAGGGAGGGCCCGCCCAAATCAATCCGCGAAGTATTCTTAAACAGAGTTTCATGCCATGAAACGAGACTTGCAGACTCGAATCAAATAGAGATATCAGGGACCGGTGATTTAATTGTGACACCAGGTTTAGCAAAAACAGTTTCAAAGATGTCAGCGACTGGTGATTTAAAGGAGACGCTCGTCTGCAACGAAATAGTTGAAATTGAAGAATATGGAAAATCGTCTGGAACAAGAGAAAAGCGAAACATGCGTTTAAACGAGCAACAAGAGAGAAGAGATGAATTTAGAAAAGTGCCACATATGGAAAATGGAAAAACCGACGCACCCTGTACATTAGGACCGATAGTCACACGTGACAGTCGACAAGTGGGAATGCATACGTATAGGTACGAGCATTTCCTGCCTAAAGAAACGGAGAGATGTAACGGAACATTGCCCATACAGCACTACAGCGAGGATGAAGAAAATTATAGTCAGAAAATGGAAAAAGTTGGTATGAAAGTTTTGAAAGTGAAAATATTCCCGAAAGTAGCCAGACATATTCAGGAAGAACGGAAATTGCAACAGTTAATGCATCAAGGAATCAAGGGAAGGTGATCGATGTAAAAAATAGGAAATCATTGGAAGATAGTTTCAGAGATAGATACGAATCACCCACGGGAGATGCTCTATCCACCAGGAAGTTGGAATCTGCCAAGCACCTAGGAATAACAGTCGCCAAAGATAAGATTTTTTCTACAGTCGTAAATCACAAGGATGAAAATGTCTTGCCTAAGGACAAAATTCTACCGCCCAGATTTCTGAATGTATGTAAAGTTCAAGCAAAAAGTATAGTGAACTCCGAAGATACGAAATTACGAAGTATTGCAGAAAATGGATTTTTAACGCCGAGAAAACGAAGCATAGGAGAAGATTTTAATATGGATACGAAAGTAAAGAAAGAAATAAACCCCGAAGTGAAAAAGATTAGAACTTTAGCCAGACAGAAAGGAAAATCTAATTTAAAAAAGACATCGCACGTTAATTTTGAAATCCAACCCGTGGGAGAAACAGAGAGTCAAATAATAAACGCTGATCGATTCAACAAGTATAGGAATGAAAGCAGCAGACAAGCGACACAAGAAAATGAGGTAAAATTAGATCAAGTTTTAGTACAAACTAAAGAAAATATGCCAGATGAATTACCAATAGTTAATGCCGAAAATATAGGAAAATGTCAGCCAAAGGAAATATCCAAAGAAAATGAAGAAAGCATTTCTGAAAGTAAATTCCCCCTTACACAACCCATGACACGCGGCACTGTTCAAAAGACACCCATGAAAAATTTGGTTCAATCCTTTAGATATCAGTAAACAAGAAAATTTTTCAGTATGCACCAGAATGTAGGAACGTATATATAGTATGGTAATTATTATAGTTTTAGCAGACTGCAAAAGACGCAGAAAAATTGAAAAAAAATCCCTGAAGGTTAATTTGCCAAAACATATTTATAGCTACGAGGAATTTGTAAAAATTGGAATGAATAATAATACGAAATGCCCCGATACTTTAATGAAAAAACGGAACTAAATTGATTGTATCATAGTACGGGAACAAACTGAAAAAAAATATATAAGGGAATCAACGCAAAACGGGAAACACAAACAGAGACAATTTTATCAAGTGTTCTGATGTAAAATAATGACAGTAAATTCCCCGGAATATTCAAGCAAAGCTATTTTGAGACGGATATAGTTCATAACAGGTCATAGAAAAAACGAAGAAGGGTCGACAGAACTAGAATGAAACACTGTACGGATTACAGGCTATAAAAAACCACAAACGCGATATGTTATGAAAATTAATGCAAATAGAAACAGTTATAGAATATCGAATCGCCGAGTTACATAATACAGAGAAATTATATAATCACGATTTTCGGAAAATGTGTTTACGGATTTGTAGAATATTCACACTAGAACATCGCGACGTTTATAATTGTACAGTACCTAAGTAAAAATATTGATAAAATTTACTAACCGCGCATATATGGAAGGTTTTGATAGGAATATCGTGGACTATTATTGTGGAAACCCAAGAACATATCTCTGAAAAGATAGCAGTGGACAATCCAGCATGGCGAAGCGAAATTATGAGACCAGCAGAATCGAGAGCATTACACCATTCACAAAACAAACAGGTTAATGGTACCGCACAAATAGGCGTCCCAGGAACGAAGATTTTTAAACGAATGAATTACCACCGTTTGACCTCCGAAACCGAATACCATCTAAGACATTATGCCAAGGAATGCACTTGTCACTGAACCAGAAAACACAGGATGTGTTATCCGTCTAGCCCCGATACCGACTAATTATCACGGATCACTGACCCGAAAATCGTATGGAAGGCCCTACAATCCCCAAAAGCCATATGGTTAGAGAAGATAAACAAGGAACAAATCGTCCCGTACCGCTGATACGTACCCTTAGCCAACCAGCGGCGTAGCAGGAAAAATTCCCAGAGGATCCAACTGATAGAGTTAAATTGATGCCCACCGGAATAGAAGTGAGAAAATCCCCTCGTTGAAGAAGGCGAGTACATACCCTTACAGTATGGAAATTACCCCATGGAAGAAAAAGACTTTATTGTGTGTTTGCATGATTATTTGCATGTTATTTTTAAGAAAATTAGAATTAAGTACTGAGCAGTGAGGTTAATAAATTTGGGGATAGATTATAATTATCCTCTAGAAGATGTAAACAGTAATCTATTGTAATTGTCAAAGCAAGACTTATAAAATTTGTCGCTAGAATAGGATTACACTTCAGAAAGTTAAAACATTTTGCTTATTGTAGGTGAAAGAGTTGTTATTCGAAAAAAATTTGAGTTTGTCAAAGTTTTTTGTTTGAGGGTTGGGTCGAAATGTTATGCCCTGTAATTACAGAAATGCATTTAAAGATAATTACCAAGACGTAACCATTGTATACCGAATGCTTACATGACTCATCTAGGAGAGCAAAACAAAGTTTTTATTGCTACCCGTTACAGTCACAGCGAGATAAGAAAATCAGTTTTATTTACTACCATAATTCTAACCCCCGTCCAAAGTCGATAACACAAACAGGGCCATTAAAAAATCCCGATAAACGACAGTCACACCAGCCCACACCATTAATGGCCGTATCTAACTCATAAATCACAGGGAATCGCCACCGAGAAGTTCATAAACACACTTGTTGGTCATTATTTCAAAGATT
This sequence comes from Gonioctena quinquepunctata, assembly GCA_018342105.1. NCBI lineage: Eukaryota > Metazoa > Arthropoda > Insecta > Coleoptera > Chrysomelidae > Gonioctena > Gonioctena quinquepunctata. The sequence goes on from JAFIRS010001613.1 coordinate 202,062, forward strand.
AACCGACAGCTACCGTAAATACCTGTCATGCAGTAAAATATTATCCAATTATAACATAAGATAAGCGAGAACGGGTTAGAAAAACAAGACCCTTATCAGTTTTACGATGTCACCTCGTCAACTACTCATAAAACACACTAAGTCCCGCCCCAGCTTCCGATCGAAGATATTATAAAAGGCAACGGGAGCCGAAAGAGTTAAGTTAGTTCAGCACGGTAGTCCGTGGAATAATCACGTATATCATACGAGAAGAAATATAGTATGCATTCATATTAGTACCAGTGAAAAATGCCACGAGAAATAAAATCTTTCCACGTGTAAAAACCATCTCGAGTAAAGCAATACTATCATGTCATTCTCAAAAGTGCGGTATAAAAGTCAGTCGAATTACTGTATCTTACAATAATAATGAGAGTTTCCCAATCAGTGTAGTTAACTTCAGCAAACATAGAAACTCAGCCGATTCAAATCAAGTATTGAAGCTCCTAGTTAAAAACATGAGTGAACAGTATAATTTCCACAAATTGTCAAAGCTTCCAAAACAGAGATCATAACGGGATTCCGCAATTTCAATGGTTCACGATCACTTAGAAAAACCTTATCTGTATACGAATATACCGGACGAATTAATTAGAATAACCGATTGACGCGGGAGAAAACGAACTGATAATAATAAATTCTAATCTAATTGCCGTTTAAAACTACTCCAGTGAATAAGTGTTAAACAGGGTGAGTCTCATGTTTGTTTTTCTGTATTTATGTTTATGGCAAAACTCAACCTTTCCAAATGTGTATGTGCCTATAAAGTATCTCAATAGTTTCAAGATTACAAAGATCCCAAAAAGAGAATTATTGTTAGCTGTTTGTAGAAATTGATTTCAAGATTGTTCTTCTAGTAAAATTAGTTCTATTGTGTAGCCAACTGCAGAATTATCTGCCAATACGCTACATTAGTTTTCATTGTATGAATATTGTTGCCTATCATTCGTCCATAGACGATTGAGAGAATTGTGCGAAGTTTTATTAAATATATATATACATTCTTAACTTTTATGAGTGCATTATTATTTTATCAAATCATTGTTTGGTTCGAATCTTTCTGAACGGTAGTATTTCCTGAATAAACAGCCCATGTTCCGGTATTGAAAGAAAGGATATTGATATTTGTAGACCGCTCCATATATCATATATTCAGATAGTCGATGCTTTTAATACTGTTTTTCCAACCTAACGAATAACGTCTGGTATTACAGGTGTGGTGGGTTAATTCACAACACCCCGTAGCCCAGTTTAAACAATGTATTCACCTGTAATAGTCATAAAATGATTCCTTTTCATTCGGTAGACGAAGTTTCAGTACGTTGCACTCAAATCCATGAAGAGTTGTTATTTTGAGTCCATCACATTCCTGACTGCAAACCGGCCAGGAGCACCCTGAACATCGATCATATTTTTGGTGGTCATAAATGAGCCTATAAAAAGTGAATGAAAATGTAGTATCATTTCTTTGCGCACGGTTTCCAAAGTTTGCATAACTTGGCGTATCTTCTGAATTATAAAAAACTAAATTGAGAATTAAAAAAAAAACAACTCGGGGAAAATGGGGCACACCCCTAAAAAATACGCTTTATCTGAGAGGTTCTATGGATATTTCGATAGAAACTCAATGAGTTTCGTTTTTATTTACATTCAAATGTTAACAGCATGCTTCATTTAAACACTGCTTGGTCACAAAGATCCACATTCGAATTTCTGTCAATACGAAAAACAGTGATAACCAAAGCATGAAATCAAAAAAGCAGCAGTTCTCGATTCACCAAAATTTCACCGGGATAAAGTCGATGAGTGTAATATGCAAATTGGGGATGTCAATAATACGAACTGATGAATCAAAGCATAACACTATTGAATACGGTGAACCACATACCTCGTGGAGAAGTAACAATGATTTACCGTGAGCGAAGAATCTATGCCGTGAGTGCGTTACATGTAGAGAAAAACTTCAAAGGAAATTCTTTTACAGTCACTGATGTTGCCTTTTTTTAAATATATTATCAACTGTGCATGATGTTTTACAAATGCGGGACAACTTGATGTCGAGATTAGGAATAATTCCCGCAATTATATTTAAGCCAATGTCACCTGACGGATGTCACTTGGAAATTATTACAGTGGTGCCAACTGTCAGATTAGTACCAACTCATGTTACCAGGTGGCGGAAATGGTAAAAATTACTATTATTTGATTTGATATTGCATTGTTGTCAATTTGGATTGATATCTAAAGACAATAAATAAGAATAGATCTCACTCAAATGGTTGATATCGGTTTTTTTATTGATACAATTGTTTTTTTTTGAGAAATGAAAGCCAATTCTAAGAATGTTCTTTGATGTATGTGACTCTGTCGCTAGCACTTTAACCGAATCGTAATTTTTTTATGGTCAAATTTATTTACATGTTCTGCCAGAGTACATCTTTCAGGATGCAATCTGCAGTTACTTTTATGAGAAATTATTCTGTTCGATAATGATCTTTGCGTTTGACCAATATATTGTTTATGACAACCATGACAAGGAATACTATAAATTACATTTGACATTGAAAGTAATGGAGTTTTAATTTTAACTTCAGAATACATTGATCTTATTGTTAGCACCGTTTTAAATTACATTTTGAATTTTTCTGGGGTGTGTAATAATCTGGAGAGTTTAGGAGTGATCCCTCTTATATATGGTAATGAAGTGAAAAAAGGTTGAATAGGGGTAGGTTAGTTTTATTGTTGTTTGAGACAATGTTCGAGTCATTACTGTTTGATGCTAGTACTTCTAAGTGAGATGGTGTATTATATAGATTGATATTGAGTAACGTTTTTGGATATGAATTTTCTGAGAAAAGGTCAAAGAGAATGTTTAAATTCTGTTTATAGAATTTAAGATCTGAGATGATCAGTACTCCTAATTTCATTTATTTTACCAAGTTCACTTTCATAGACTGTTTGTGATAGAGTGGTAATTCAGGTATCTGCCTGAGCTGCATGGTTTCCTATACCAATCTACCAGTAGCTTGTTTTCTGTTGTCCGTATAAACTTGGTATCAAGAAATGGTACGGAACTATCGCTGTTCTCAGTTTCAATTGTGAACTGGATATGAGGATCGTAGCTATTGAATGTATTTGAGAATCTCATCTACACCATCATTCGGTAATGCTAATATAATATCAATTTTATGAAGTTGAGATTGAAAGGTAGAACTAGAATAACATTGTCTAACAAATCACCCATGTAGTACGCTGCTAAAATGGATGAAATGGAGGCCCCCATTGGGGTATCAAAGGTTTAGTTATGAATTTTATTATTGAAACAAAAATATGTATTATCAGAAATGTCTCTTCTAGAGACGTGTGCGAGAATCTCGAATTTTTGTTATATATGTTTTTATAATATTGATAATACATAGTTTGTATATATATAATTAGTTTTTTTTTTTCGTTAGTGTTATTATGGATTTGAATACGTATCGCCGGTAGCTTATTGTATCTTTATTGCATCAGACAATTATTGCCAGTATTTTCTCATGGTTTAGATAAGGTTAGGCGGGCAGCAATTCCCAAAATTTGGTCAAGTTTGACAAAAAAAAGTTTTTTTTTAAACCACTGTACGTTATAAAATAGCGTTGTACACCCATCATTCACGGAAGTGCAATAAGTTAGTTTACACCTTATATAAGACACCAGCTCGGAAATAAAAGTAACTGAAATCACCTATTATAGGCCAATAGTATTTATCATTTAAAAAAATTATTAGAGTACATCAAATTCAGTAACTTATTCTTTCAAATGAAACTTTATATTATATTCGTTCACACGGATTTTTCAGAAAGAGATCGACATTACCAGAATCAATTTGTTTATCAGAGGAATTACTCTTTGGAAAAGCTGTCCACATACATGTGTGAAAATTACTAATTTGAGACCTATAACTTACTGCAAAATAATCTTGAATAAATTTTAATATCTATCACAAAATGTTTAAAAATATGTTTCAACGAACACCCTGTCCATATCTCCATACAAATCAGTTTAAAAATATGTTCCATCAAAAATAAAGGCCCTGTATCAATTTCAAATTCAAATACTTTGAAAATGGTTGAATCAGGGCGTTCATTTCGATCAAAACTAGCTATCGGTATACAGATTGAAAAAATCGTTCAGGTAATCTAGGGTTTCAATTAGGAATCACAAATAGGTCTTTTAGTCACGCTTACATGATAATTGAGCTTTATTTTTCGATCGTGAAAATGAAAGAAGGTTCTCAGCTGAATCGGTTCATTTGTCGTCTACACCGGACTGAGAACAAACGTTAAATAGTGAATTTACTCGTGGCATATTTCCTTCAATGGACAATCGCTGAAAGTTTTATAGTTTTCACATTTTTATACATTGATTAGACTGAATCAAACAGGATATCATGCTAGTTGTGGAACACCAATACTTATGAAAGGGTCGTCTTCACCATTGGTACGGTTTTACAAAGTGACATACAGTATCGGAAACATTTTATCTGGGGTATAGACAGAAATCTACACGAGCAACAAGGAACTTACTGCAAAATAATCTTGAATAAATTTTAATATCTATCACAAAATGTTTAAAAATATGTTTCAACGAACACCCTGTCCATATCTCCATACAAATCAGTTTAAAAATATGTTCCATCAAAAATAAAGGCCCTGTATCAATTTCAAATTCAAATACTTTGAAAATGGTTGAATCAGGGCGTTCATTTCGATCAAAACTAGCTATCGGTATACAGATTGAAAAAATCGTTCAGGTAATCTAGGGTTTCAATTAGGAATCACAAATAGGTCTTTTAGTCACGCTACATGATAATTGAGCTTTATTTTTCGATCGTGAAATGAAAGAAGGTTCTCAGCTGAATCGGTTCATTTGTCGTCTACACCGGACTGAGAACAAACGTTAAATAGTGAATTTACTCGTGGCATATTTCCTTCAATGGACAATCGCTGAAAGTTTTATAGTTTTCACATTTTTATACATTGATTAGACTGAATCAAACAGGATATCATGCTAGTTGTGGAACACCAATACTTATGAAAGGGTCGTCTTCACCATTGGTACAGTTTTACAAAGTGACATACAGTATCGGGAAACATTTTATCTGGGGTATAGACAGAAATCTACACGGGCAACAAGGAACGCCACATAAACAAGAGAGTCGCACTGCTGTGCGCCCCTCCTGTTATCACACCCAACGCATTGAGTGACCACGTGGCAATGCGACACAGCGCACAGCTTGCCGAGCCGTGGTTGCGAAAACACAAGATCGTGACAATTATCACCTTTTGAAACATGCCGCCTATGTACACAACCGCAGAGAAAGTACAATAGATTCGGCTATTGTTTGGCCCAAAATGGTGGTTTGTTCGAACATTTAATAAAATAATTCCGTACACAAAATATTTAATTTGGTTTATCTTTTCTTGTGATTATTTTTTTTCTCTCCATTCAAGAAATAATTGTTTTTCTGTTAGAAATAAGTTTTTTGTTTTTATTGTCTTGCTTTTGTTATGTTTAAGAATTTTTTTTTGTTTTCGCAGCCACCACGGCACCAAAGATATTTTGATCTACCTGTCGTCCGACAGATTAAATTGAATCAATGATTCAGTTTAATTTGTTCAAATTATCTGAAGTGAAATTATCGTCAATAATTCTTCTCCATTGCAGCGCACACATTCTCCCGATTGCTGCTGGTATGATACTGACGTCCTGAGCTGACCGCCGGGACCGCCCTGATTCTCCCATCTCTGTGTCGTGACGTGAATATCCCTTCCTCGAACGAGTCGAGGAGAAATTGTAATGCTCTCTCAACATATAGCAAGCTATTCTTTACGCTCTCATGAAACCACCGTACCCAGGATAAATAGGTACTTTCCGATACTGTATAACATATTGATATGAAAACGAATCCACTACGTCACTGCTTGATGTTGGGTAATCCCAAGAATGTATAGAGGCCTGGTTGACATTACGCCGGGACTTTCTACCGTAGAATCTCGGATTCCAAGAAGTTTGAGAAAATTCAAGAAACTTGTCTGTTGACTATATAAACAGCCGCATGTTTCGGTGGCCTTGGGAGCATCTGCTTTAGGAATATTGCAGACCATCCCAGAAGACTAGCAGTGCAAGTATAGAGACCTGATTGCTGACCAAGAGTTAAGGTATGGAGACCAAAATCGAGAACAGCTGTACTGGGCACAGTTGAAATAAAAAGTAAATTCAAAAAATAAAACTCGACTTCTGAAAAATCCCGCTCTAAAAATTATGAAACGAAAAAAAAAATTCTCATCTGAAATTGTTATGTACAAACTATTCAATATTTATCGTCTATTAAATAAACAACTTACACGTAATATATTTTAATGTATTTAATATATATTCATGGTGATGTTCAGAGGATAGCCGTGGTCATATGCCACCTACCCTAACAAAACAATACATTCTAACAGTAGTAAGCGATCATAAGCTTTAGGGCAAAGTGGCATATGACCTCGGCTATCCTCTGAACATCACTATGAATATGTATTAAATTCATAAAAATATATTACGTAGTTTTTTATTTAATAGACGATAAATATTGAATAGTTCGTACATAACAATTTCAGATGAGAATATTTTATTGTTTCATAATTTTTAGAGCGTGATTTTTCAGTAGTCGGGTTTTAGTTTTTGAACTTACTTTTCATTTCATACTTTTTAGAACGTGATCTTAGCCAGTAATATTACTGTTACCGCCTTCACCGCGTGGAGGTACTCCCAGCTTATGTCATTATTATTACACACGTTGGTTATTTTTTTATATAATTTTAACATGTGTACCATAGTCTATAATGAAATACGTATTTATTATATATGTATTTTGGGTAGTGGGTAGGTTTGGTGAGAAAATATGTTGTGGAATGTGTGAAGGGGTTTCTCCCCCTATTATCAAACTTGGCGCTTATCACTATTCTCGGTTTTCCTCGGGCGCCACATTTTGGTTTATAGTGGAAAAGGCCACTTTTTGCTCCGGGCAGTCTCAGTGAAGAAAGACACTCCAGGGTCAATATAGTCGTGACACTGTAACAGGGCCAGCAAGGCAGGCTTTAATTGCCTTCAACTGGGTTTCGAACCTGGGTGGCGACTGCGCACTAGATGTTTGAATTCTACTAAAAATAGTCAATGAAAGAATACTAAAAACAGGATAAACAGGTATATTAAAAATAAAGAAATACAGTAAGGGCGGCTGACGGCGGCCTCAAGTTATCACAACAAATAAACACATGGCAAGCACTATATACAGAGAAAGCGAGGAGGGTGTTTTCAAGCAAGCGGGGTAAACTTAACAACCAAAAGCTCTTGCGGTGGGGGTGGGGTTTCGTACGGACTCGTATGCAGAAATTACCAGCGCAGCATTGAAATGCATATGTGCCTCTTACGGCTATGGTTCGATCATGCGCACATCGCATCGGTGGTACTTACAATTTCCTGATGTCTTTTACCTGATACAACATATTTACCCGAACTCCGATCTCACTGCTTCGGCAAGGTCCGGGACGGTCGTGGACTGCTTCGGTCTTTGGCCCACAATCTGGATACTAGTCGGACGCGTGACTGCTTCTGCTGGGCTCGGCAAGCTACCACTTCTTAGAAATATGTCGAAACGGAACTACAGCCGGCTTCCCCCTCTTTTCCGAATACCTCTCGACCGACTTATATACACGCGCCGTTTTGTGGACTCGATTTCGATACAAAGTATACTTTCAGAGAATAATTACCCAGCTTGTAAAATCCTCCGTGCTGTGACGTCAGCTCGGTGCGTGCGTCTCTGTCTCGACTCAACTGTACTGGGTGGCTTCTATCGTGACGTCAGCTCGGTAGCGTGTGCTCTTGGCTCGACTGGACTGCTGTCTCGGGCTTCTATCGGAGGACTCAAATCTCTCGTCGGCGTTTGAATATAGCCAGCTTGCTCGCTAAAAATGTGTTCTCGAGAGTCGATAGCCGGCGCAGGTTATACTCGTGCGTGCTATTTTAGCTACGTCTGGCGTTATTCGCGTGGTTTCCTGAAGGCGTTTAGTCTGTTTTATTAGGATATAGGTAATCCACGGATTTATCACGAACATGAATGGCATTTCTAGACCTATTATTACTGTCAAGCGGGGTTTAATTCCTTACAGGGAGCTTTTGGCTGATAAATATAGCGGGAAAATAGTAACTTCGTTACGCACCCTTCCTACTTCGGGAAAAAAAAAAAATTTTTTTTTTTTTTCAACATGCGTTTGTACGGTCAGAGGGAACTGAAAACTAACTAGTTTTACTGTGAACATTCTCAAAACTCAGACGGCTAGCAACCTTATGTTCTAACAAAAAAAAACAGGTCCATTCGGAATATAACAGTATAGCCCGCCAGGTGCCTACCCCCCCTGATAGTCGGGGTAGGTCCACCTGATACATAAATAACGGAAATAAAATGAAAAACAAAATAAACTTTTGCCTGGTTGCCGGAGAGCGAGGAAAAGAAAACTGGTCAGAATCATTGTACAAAAAAACTATTACCAGTCATAAAAAAAATTGTCATACCACACTAATAAAAATAAATCTTCCTGGATTGAATGCTATCGGCCGCATCCTGATCCTACGGGTCTGTCTACGGCATCAATGGGTGCTGAACATCCGCATCGGGGACATGCGGGTCAGGATACCGTTGACATTGGGGCACGGGGCGTCGTCCTTCTTGGGCTGGTCTCCTCTGGGCTAGTCTCCTCTGGGCTGGTCTCCTCTGGGCGGCTGGGTCGAAACAGTGACATTCCCGAGAGAGGATATCCTTCAAGCCACATCGGGAGCAAAACAGGAGGGGCCGTTTTCGTTGGCACACGCTGCGTGTGTGCCCTGGTTGACCGCAGCGCCAGCACAGAGCCCTGTTGACGGGTAGGTATACAGTCAGAGGGGGTTCCGGAGCTGCTGGGGCGGTGGCTGCTTGTCCTTGTCTTCGGGTGGCGGCTTGATCGGTCGAGAAGGTGTTGATGAACGGCAACGGGTACGTATCCTTCATGGAGACGGAATTGACTTTCTGGAAGTCGCTGCAGAACCTCGGCTGGTCAACTTTCCTTCGCACGATGACTACTGGCGAACTCCACGGGCTCTCGGAGGGTTCTACGATGTTCTCCTGTGGCATTCTGTCAGCTTCAGTATTGATTACTTCCTGCATTCTGGGTTTCTGGGGTCGGTATCGCTGCTTTATTGGCTCTGGATTCAGGAGACGGATCCCATGTTCTACCAGCGGCGTTACCCCATGAATTTCCTCGAATGGTCGTGATTCATCCTGCAGGAAGGCTTGTGAGTGGTCATCTTCCTCTCTGGAAAGCGTTAGGGCCGGTCTTGGCTCAGTAACTCCAATGGGAAAGCATGGTACGGGCCGAGCTTCCACTGCAATGGGGTGGTTCTTTACCAAGATTTGGCCACTTCCTAGGTCGAGTCCAAACTGCCTTTTCCTCAATACGTCCATTTCTAGGACCATATCGGATGACAGGCCACTCAGGTGTCCAAAAGACTCCTCGAAGCGGTGTTCTCCAACTCGGATCTCCACGTGATATGTTGCGGGGACGGTAACTATTTCTCCATTGGCCAGTCGGGCGGAACTCGTAGCAGTTGGAGTTTTCGGTACTCCTAGCAGATTCCACTGCCTGGCTATCCTGTCGCCGACATAGGAGATTACGACACCGGTGTCAATCAACGCTTCAGCGGTACCACCAGGAATCTTGATGGAAAGATGCGGTCGGTGGTCGGCGGTAGCGATGATGGCGGTGGGGAAGGCGTCATGGGGGCGGTGCTGCACGTGCCTCCAGGCGTGGTTTTGGTTTTCCGGCTGTGGGCATGGGCAATCACGAGACATTACTCCGTCTCGTTTGCATCGGGAGCAGAATATCCTTGGGGCTGATTGGCATTGGCTCCTAAAATGCCCTGTCTGCCCGCATTGCCAACACTCTCGGTTTCCTTCGATGGGGCGGCGAATGACTGGGCTGCCCTGGCTCATGACGGACTGGACTACTGGGCTTCTAGGGGGCGGTGTGGCTATTTGGGCAAGCCTACTGACCACTGGTGGAGCTGATGGGGTCTGGTATGGTGCCAAAAGCGGCGCTATAGTCGTCCTCTGAGCTTGCTCAATCTCTGCTCGCAAATGCTCGTACTCTCTGGCAGCTTTGGCGAACTCTTGAACGTCGTTGAAGTCCGTCCTCCTGATTCCACGCCTGAACTCTGGGTGTAGGTTGCGGTACAGCCAGTTCAATTCCTGATCTGGCAGAATCCCACCATGGCGGCAAATCAGGGTCTGCAAATCGGTGATGTAGGCTGTCGTACTCTCTCTCAGGTTGTGTGTCCGCCTGCTGATGGCCACTTCCAGGTCAACTTGGTAGTTGACGGGAAAGAAGAAGTCCTGAAAGGCGGTGCAAAAGTCTTCCCATCTCGGCCAGCATGCCCGGTTATTCTGAACCAGAGGGCCGGCATTCCTTCCAGCAACTCTGGCATAGCTTGTAGGAGGCGGTCTGCTGTGATGCCTTGGGACTCTCGGATCTCCTCCAATCTTTCGAGGAAGGCGGCGGGGTCATTGGTTCCATCAAAGGTCACCATCCAGTCTTTCACTCTCAGTGGTGCCATCCCTACATTCGTGGTAGGCGGCAGTGGGAAGGCCTGTGCTCCCACTAGGGTCCCTGTGAGCACGTTGCTCATAATTGGATTTCCAGTGCTCATCACTGTGATTGTGGGTAATACTGGTGGCGGTGTGGTCGTCGTGGGGAACGGAAACGGGTTGATGACGGTCGGTGCGGGTGATGCTGCTCGTCCTTCTTGGAGAAACTTTATGATTCTCCTTCGCTTCTCGTCGACGGTGCCGGTTGGATCCAAGCGGAATCTAGCGAGCTCGGTGTCTAGCTCCTCTTTCCGTAGTTGATACACCCATCCGACACGGGTGTCGTTGGGGTCACCTCCTGCACCTGGATTTAGAGGCAGTGGGCACGCGGCCGGCCCTGTGGTGGTCACTGGCACGGTGGTGGGGCTTCCTAGTCCTGTCGGCATCTTAGGTGAATACTCGGAACTCGTACGTCTTACTTGTCTCACAGTCGAAACTCAACTTCTTCAGCTTGCACGTCTTACTTGGTTCACAGTCGGCTCTCAACTGCCTGTCTCGTATCTTGAGAACCGTACCTCCTATTGACGCTGTGACGTCAGCTCGGTGCGTGCGTCTCTGTCTCGACTCAACTGTACTGGGGGCTTCTATCGTGACGTCAGCTCGGTAGCGTGTGCTCTTGGCTCGACTGGACTGCTGTCTCGGGCTTCTATCGGAGGACTCAAATCTCTCGTCGGCGTTTGAATATAGCCAGCTTGCTCGCTAAAAATGTGTTCTCGAGAGTCGATAGCCGGCGCAGGTTATACTCGTGCGTGCTATTTTAGCTACGTCTGGCGTTATTCGCGTGGTTTCCGGAAGGCGTTTAGTCTGTTTTATTAGGATATAGGTAATCCACGGATTTATCACGAACACGAATGGCATTTCTAGACCTATTATTACTGTCAAGCGGGGTTTAATTCCTTACAGGGAGCTTTTGGCTGATAAATATAGCGGGAAAATAGTAACTTCGTTACAAATGTAAATAAGAGGACCATAATTAGTCTTGTATTTTAAGATGCACGAACCCCAGATTCGTAACAATATCAAATTTCGATATTGTATTGTGTTTTCCAGAAATTTTTCTTTGTTCAGCCTCATGAACAATAATTAATATAAACAAAAAACCTTAGGAAAAATGTCAAACCTGAGAGAAATATCGAATGCAAATATCAAATAAATATGTTGAATTACTTGCCAAAGGAACCACTACAATTATATTATTCGACATATGGCTCATACTTGCAATTCAATAGAATCCAACGATATTTTCTTCCTCATAATTTAAAAAAATATATGAATACATACCGGGTGACACAGGATATCGGGCCACTCCTGTAACTCCTGCATTCGTGGACGGATTTTTCTAAAATTTGGTACAGTTATATAAGCAACCATTTCGAGTTTGATCACATTACAATCCAATATGGCGGACTTCCGATTTTTCTGGAAATGCCAGTAACTTTGTTTTTTCAAATGGAACACCCTGTATATTTTCACATATTCAAGTTCAACAGGTCAAAATAAGTCCAAATCTTATGTCAAATGTCATTTTCTTTGAACAATTGAAATTAAAATTGTTTTTTTATTTTACCTCGTGGATAAATAAGATTTGGTCGAAGCTATTCACAATTAGTCGCAAATAACAGAAAAACTTAATTTTTTCTGAAAAATTATTTTTTGTGTCACTGGTTATTCAATTCAGTCACATCACATTTTGATCAAAAATTCATTTTTTTCAAATGGAACCCCTATGGGCCACCTACCTGTCTCTCTAGAACATTCATTAAGGAAAAAAATTACATATCATTTTTGTATTTTGGTGCAGTAACAAACTGTATAAATTCAAAAATCTACAACTAGTTCATGGGTTTCCCTTTAGTAAGCTGTGGAAAACAATATTTCTGAATCTTGTCAACTAATTGTGTAAGTTATACTTATAAGCACGATAATGGTGTTTTTTTTAATTCTTTTAGCGTTTCCTCGACTCATATTGCATTGGTATTCCAATTCCCGCGTCGAAGCGGTTGGATCAAAATCAACATAAGCGTTCATTTCTGCCTCCTCACTTACGTTCATCTTCTCCATTGTTGGGTTCTTTTCTGTCTTGGTATCGTTCAGCGTATAACTGACAAGCGCCAACACTGTTTTAAAGACATTCTCCGTAAATTGATAACATATCAACCTATTCACTTCTTGTGAACCTATAATTTTGATTTTACATTTCTACTAAACTAATTCTCGGAAGTTATCTAATTTTCGAGAGTTGAGATGAAAGATGACAGCGAAACACAATTAGTTGACGAAATTCAGAAATGTTGTTTTCCACAGCTTACTAAGTTGAAAAATTATTCGAACTGCAAGGAAACTCATGAACTAGTTGTAGATTTTTGAATTCATACAATTTGTTACTGCACCGAAATACAAAAATGATATGTCGTTTTTTTTCTTAATGAATGTTCTTGAGAGACAGGTAGGTGGCCCATAGGGGTTTTATTTGAAAAAAATGAATTTTTGATCAAAATGTGATGTGACTGAATTGATTCATCAATAAATGACACACAAAATAATTTTTCAGAAAAAATTTAGTTTTTCTGTTATTTGCGACTCATTGTGAATAGCTTCGACCAAGTCTCATTTATCCACGAGGTAAAATAAAATAACAATTTTAATTTCAATTGTTTCAAAAACATGACATTTGACATGAAGTTTGGACTTGTTTCGACCTGTTGAACTTGAATATGTAAAAATATACAGGGGTTCTATTTGAAAAAACAAAGTTACTGGCATTTCCAGAAAAACCGGGAGTCCTCCATATTGGATTGTAATGTGATCAAATCCGAAATGGTTGCTTATATAACAGTACCAAATTTCAGAAAAATCCGTTCACGAATGCAGAAGTTACAGGGGTGGCCCGATATCCTGTGTCAACCCGGTATATACCAGGTTTTACATTTATTCATGACGAATTCATTTCGATGGAAAGTCGCAGAAATTCTGATAGTTGCTGTATGTTTGTTTATGAATGAAGTTTTTTTTTCCTCAGAAAACAGAAACAATTGAGTTACGGATAGTATTAAGTTATGAATAATACGAGAAAAAATAAGTATATCAAATCTATGAATATGGTATGACCATTTCAATTATAGGTTGAGTTTTCACTAGACAAAAAAACGGCAGAACGGAAAAACTACAATATTTTTCACTCATTTCAAATTTTATAAGGTAATATTAACCTATTTCATTTCATATCAGAAGTGGGCTAAATCTGGTGGTTGCTGCTTTAATTTTGAAAATGATATTTGTGAAACAGAATTATATAATTGTATGGCTTGTATGTACCTGCGTTCACTGGAATTATTTACCTGCAGCAGCCCACGCAGGGAAATGGTCCTTCTTCGAAATGATGCGGTTTTGGTCCAAAAACTAACGGTGTCTCGGAAAAAATAAAGTCTCCACGCTGCAGATCCCTCGTGGCCTTCAAGTAACGTCCAAGCTGCGGGTTAGAACTAATCTAGAAATGTTGAGTTTTATTCTTTACTCTAAATATTTTCCGAAGTACAAACATACTTCGAAAGACTTGCATGTATTCTTGTGTTCTTTCCAGTTTGCTTGCTGGTGCTCAGCATTGCAATAAAAAACCAACTTGCAACCTGAACATCTTCTCTCTGTTGACTGTTGACATACTTCACACTGTCCAAGTTTTAGTTCGTCATTTTCTGACATCATCAACTACCTATGGATTAGATAGAGTCGGATCAAAAGGATAAATTTACCTAATTACTATGTCGTCATTCGAATATTGAAGATAAAGATTTTTCTAATAATGAAAAAATCCAAGATAAAAATTAATCTTTTGTTTTGGAGTATCTAACAGAAAACAAATACTTTCCCGGCTGAAGCACACGCTTGACGTCGAACTTAATCTGCTAGGCAAACTGAAATTTTCATTTTTTTCAGATAGATATCATTTTTATCACCATAAGCAGATTAAGTTGAAATGTAATAAATATATACATTTGGTCCCACCGTGAAGTATTGCCTACTTCGCCATTCAAAAACGCCCATATATAATTTCCAACCTTAGAAAAACGCGTTTCATCGTCAATCCAAAAAATTCAGTGGAGAAAACAAATTCCATTCCTACAGAATACATTTCTTTCACGAATTACGGCCAGGTAATGATCTCCATGTTTTTATTCATAACCGTAATCATTACCCATATTTAGGAGATGTACATGATGAACTTTATTGCACGATTCATGATTATTAGTTTCCATATAGAATATTTTGAAGGGATGAAAGCCGCTTCCAATTCAGGAATATTTTTCAAGTTTGAATATCTTTGAATTTTTTTTTACTAGTATTACATTCGAAATATAATGAATGACTGATAACTATTCCTTTGTTCTATAACTCGATACAAACGAAATGTTTCTAAAGTTCAGAATCGTCGTTGAAACCAGTCAGTACATATCAAAAATATACTTTTTTCGTATTCTAACGGAAAAAATATTCATTTTATAAAGAAAAAGCTCAATAGGGCGGCCAGTTGGAAAGGTAGCTCTCAGAATCTGAAATTGCCATCAATAAAGCTAACGAATCATGTGTCAGAAAAAATGGGACATATTTTCATTGGAAAATACAAACAGCATTTCTCTTTTTGTAAAAACCTTGAATTCTACTATTAATAGTTGAAGGAGGATTCAAAGCTGTCTGAATGCTTCTTTATTAATTCGTGATCTGACTCGAATCAACAACAAAACTAGTTGCTTTTTCGGTTCGATTTAACTATATAATTCCACTTCTGAAAATACAGAAGTTTATTTAACTATTGCACAAGAGCACACAAGGATATAGACAGAACTTACTTTCAATCTCATTATCACTTCGAAAAATAATTATTATTCATATAGACTCTGAATTCGAGAAGAATCCAATCACATATAAAGCTGATTAACACGAACAAAAACACCTCAAATGAAAGGGCAAACACGAAATAGAATTAATCGAAAATTTATTAATTTATAGCGATTTCCTCTTTGTATGTACACCTTAGAGAAAGACATTTTGGATAAAAGTTACCAGCTCATGAAGCTCTATCAAATGTCTCATATTGCCAATATTGGTAAAAAAATTAAAGATTGAGGATTCTTTCAATCTTTCAACAGCCGCGATTTTGAAACTACTCAACTGAGTGGGCAAATATATGTTCAAGCCAGATTTTAATTTTGTTTCATTTGGTTGGAAATAGGGCCAATTTTCATGTCTAGAAATTATTTTTTTTTAAGTCATGAAGTGGGGACATCCTCAATAGATAGTATTTCTATGAAATCCATACTAAAAATCACTGATTTTGCATTGTGTGTCAACTACTTCTTAGGCAGTAATGGTATAAAAACACCAGCAATTTTTCAAAGTGATAGATGTCACTACTCACTACTATCATGTTATGCCAAGTTTTGAATAAAGTATTCGTTTTCCAAGGTGCCAAGGTAATGCATATTGAATATTCATAACATTCTGCAATGCTTTCATCTTTTTGATGCTATCAGGAATGTTCGGCTATATCGAAAAATTATTTTAATAAATTGATTTAATACGGATGTGTAGGCCTCAACAACTATGTGGTAAAATAATTTTTTGGAAGATTAAAAGAAATCGAAACGATAAACCAATTATTGCTTCAGACATTGTCTATAACATGTATTGTAGATCATGGAAATAGTCTCATCATTGGAAATGCGTGCTGACTGGAACCCGACCGCAGTAGCAGACGTTACGTTGACAATTCCACAAGAAATCAAACTGGTACCAGTAATTCCAAAAAGTTATTGTGACGGTAGGTATAGATATAATCGAATATAATGGATAGTAATGCTGTTGTATGGTAGCTAGTAACCTCGATCGAAAAACTTAAACTAGTAATAAACCACCCCGTTAGAAAACTTCTTTAATTTAATATCAACTGCAGCGTTGCCATTCCGATCATGAAGTATCGACTATGTGAGTCTTGACTTTTTGGCATGCCCCCAAGAAGCTTAAATAACAACTCACACATTCCAATTTCTCACTTTTTTTCACGACCTAAATATAACGATCAAAAACTATTATCAGAATAATGTAAAAATTATTACTTTTCAGAATACGACTTATCTATGGTGCATAGAATCCATTACATAGTATTCAGAATAGATGTTGCCTCTAAGCATATTTGTGTGTACTCATCTAGTCTATGTTACTTGATCGGAACTAGCAACCAACTGTCTAAGAATTGCACTAACAATTGATAATTAGGTTGAGAGTGATATCTGACTTATTGAAGAAGCATATCATAATTTTTTTCAGAACCCAGTATGACCAATCAAATTGAATACTTTTCGAAAGACGATTTCACAACCTACTATGAAATGCAACGTGAATATAACGTCATATAAAATATTTACGTATGTAAGTATATGAGGAAAATTGAGGTTATTCAAAACTAAAAGTGGTATGAAGATATCCTATCCAATGAAAAAAAAAACATGAATAGGTGAAATGGCCTCAAACTAGTCGAATCATGAATAATACAATTGGGGTTGTAAAAAAAAGACTGAAGGAGCTAAAGTTAACTGTGTCTATCATTCTACTACCTGTTCTTTCGTGAGAGCATTTTGGTTGAGAATATAAACAAAACGTTCGTGAATTTACTGTCTCTTTGAACTCACATTTGAAGAATATAAATGCTTGTACTTACTCCTAGTGATAATTCGACTTGATACAAACTTCTTCGTGATAATGTTGATTTTTACCAGGGTAAAACAAGTGAGCCAAGTGAGGCCGTAAAATACCCACTGAAAATTTTATAATGTTTTGGATATAAAACTGTTCATTTAATAAAAAAATACAGAGTACCGCAAAATGATTGAGTGTAGGCTATCATCACATTTTGAATAAACTGTTCTAAATGACTATTTCAAATTTTATCATCTCCGTACTTATGAATAGATTAATGTTTTTTGCCTTTCTAAACTTTCTTTGCAACCCTTGTTTTTATTTCTGTCTTGCATGAAAGCATCGTTCACAAAGAAACTATGAATGTTCTCGAATAAATTCTCCATCGTTTTATAGATTTATTCTTTTTTATATATCGAATTTTAACATATCATTTTTCGTGAATTTGTTTCGATTCATTATGTCTGTCGAATTATTTTGATTTTCATTTTTCTGTTTTCATAAGATTGCTTTTATCTCACGTGTAGTGTGAACGTATTATGTATTTTCTGCCCGGAGAAAGACGTCGAAAGAACGTCAAAACATCGGCATTTTTCTGAAATTCAGACTACATTTAGGTAGATTTCAATAGAAATATAACCTATTTGGGACGTCACCACATCACGACTTTAATTTTTTTTGATATATCTTCGCCGATCATGGTCCCCATAACCCAAAAATACCTCCGAAATCGGAGGTGACCACTTTTCGCCTTGTTTTCTGGCCAGATAGTTTCTAGAGGGTCCAAGGATCATCAATAAAAAAAAACTGGACGTCACTAGGACCCCTTTCTACCCATTCAAAAAGTTTTTAGTTCAACCATATATTAATGGCGCTAGCGACCTATTCATTTGAGGTTTCATTTTTGACGTCACCTCCGGTAATCAATGGCGGGAATATTTTCAATGCAGAGGACATCATTATGAACGTTCCACCAAAAATAGAGGGCTTATGATAATCGCAGGGTAATGTCCCTTCAAAGTTGTTCAAAGTGGCAATTCCAAATGTTTTTGAAAATTATTTTGTTGTTGGCCCTTCTTTGTCTTCGTATAACTGTATGTATTATATGAATGTATGTATGTTATCAAATCTTGCTACTAAATTTTCACCCACTTCTAATCTGCCCTTAAATAATTTTACTTCAACGTGAAATTGTCAGAGAAGTGGCAATTCGAAATTTTTTGAAAATTATTTTGTTGTTAGCCTTCTACGTATACAGAGTGGCCACTTTTTTAATGGGATTGTATTGGTAACTTTTAAACCATAAGAGTTAGGAGGTCGGTCAAATAGAGAAAAAGTTGCATTCATAGAAGCATTGTCGAGAAGTTGAAACAAATCGAGATTATCAGGGCCGGTTATTGAGATATCATAGGAAATAGTATATTAAAGTATAAGTGGATAAAAAGGGCTTTAAAACACGCGCGATTTTTCGAGCACGACGGCGCAGCCGGAGTGCTCGAAATAGAGCAAGTGTTTTTAAGACCAGTTATCCACGAATACTTTACGTTATTTTTTTTTATTGGTGTACTTTGAAATCATATATACTGGTATTATTACTACAAAAAATAGAAATAAGAACTAATAATGCAAGAAGGTTGAATTCGTGATGTGACATCAGTATACCATTCGTTGTCATGGAAATGAGAAAAACATTCATTTGCAATTTGTTACCAAAGATCAATATTTGTTGTCACCAGAGCTCAAAAATGAATTATTCTAATATCGATTTTTTGAATAGTGAGGCAGAATCGCGGTTAATACCGCGAAAATCCAGTGATATATATAAAATAGAATATGAAAAGTTCATCAAATGGATGGAGGAGCACATATAAATGAACGAATTGTGAGTAATATTTTATATGACATTACAAGGTACTCCTGTCAGATCAATAATCAAAAATTTGTCATTTAGACTTCACGTTTCGATTTGTTGATGTTGTCATGGTTACCTTTAAAAAACGCGCGTTTTTTAAAGTTCGATTTAAACACGCTGAGGCGTGCTTTAAATGGGTAAAAAGGGGCACCAATAAAAAAAAGTAAATTCTGTCATTTTGATTTTTCTTTTTTTCCCACTTTATTTCGAATATTATCAAAAAATGTCACAGAAATTTTTTATTCGACAGTAAATTATCCTCAATAATTTTTAACGCTGACTTCAACGATATATCATACAATGTCATTCAAAGTTGATTTTCAGGTGATTTTGACCCTTATCCAAATTTCTTTGGGTCAGATCTGTATTACATTTAGGTACCTTTAGTTTAATTAACAACATGCAATACATTTCGATAAGAAAATCAACTTACTCATCTTCAACTGAATGGAACGTAACAGAATCAAAGCAAGAAACAAGTAATAATTATTTACAAATTTCAAGAGGTGAAAAACCTAATTCATAATAATTAAACGAAACTATCATTTAATGAAAGAAAAATCAAATGATTATTCGAAAGTAAATGATGAACATTAATGAAGTGAGTGTTCGAAATGTCCACCATTTTGTAAAATGCACTTTGGGGTTCTGGAACCCATACTTCTTATACATTTGCTTATTTCGTCTCCTTGAATACCTTCCTATACATTCTCAATCTTCTCCCGAAGAATCTCTATTGTCGGGTTCGTAGTAGCATACATTTTATTTTTGAGATATCCCCACAAATAAAAATGCAGGGGAATGAAATCCGGAGATCTGGCAGGCCATGCTACTGGACCTCTTGTTCCAATCCATGAATCGGGAAAAGTTCGATTTAGATAGTCTGTGACTATTCTTGAGTTGTGTGGACCACATCCGTCTTGTTGGAACCATGGACTATTACGCCGATACCGTATAGGAAGATCATCCAACATTTCTTCTATAATTTCTACATATTTTGCTCCGGTTAGGTTGCCGTCAATAAAATAGGGTCCCAGTAATTTATCATTCAACAAACCGCACCATATGTTCAAAGAAAAACGATATTGATGTCTTACTTCATGAATTAAGTGAGGATTTTCTGTGGCATAAAAATGTTTGTTCCTTCGATTGAACATGCCAGAATTTGTGAATATCGTTTCGTCTCCCCAAATGATATTGTGCGCAAAATTGTTGTTATTCCGCACCTTCCGTTGAAACCAATTACAGAATTGCAACCTTCTCTCAGGATCATTGCGATATAGTTTTTGCAGGGCTTGGTATTTATAGTCATGGTATCCGTGTCTCTTGAGTATTTTATTAACAGCACTTTTTGATATATTGCATTCACTGGCCTCAGTTCTCGATCCTATTCCTGGATTCATTCGAATTTGGGCCAGAACATTGATGTCATTGATAGGCTCGTTTCGTCGTACATAAGGACCTCTAGGTTTGTTGAATGAATTATGTGCAAGTAACATTGTGATAAACGTCGAAACATTTTAATATTTGGTGTTGTTCTTTCAGGATATAATTCACCCTACCTTTGTTGTGCTTTGAACGAATTTCTATCTAGTTTTATGTACACTTCGTACATATCTCTCTTCTCTTCATTTGTGTATTTCACCATATCGAATAAGTTAAATTGAAATTACTCAGAAAAGTATTTAATGACAAGTTCTTGTGACACAATAATAAACGAAGTGACAAATAATATGACATTTCTTGTTATGTTTTTTTTTATCCACGGCCTACTACTTGAAAATAATACATTCAATAAACCTAGAGTTGTGTGTATGTAAGAAAAAACAAGTCTATCAACGATATCAATGTTCTGACCCAAATTCAATTGAACCCAGAAAAAAATCGAGAACTGTGGCCAGTGAATGCAATTTATCAAAAACTGCTGTTAATAAAATAGTCAAGAGACGCGAATACAATGATTTTAAAGTATTCCACGAGAGATTAAAAATTATATCGTAATTATCTCAAAATAAAGTTCGATTCTGTAATTTGTTTCAACGGAACAAATGACAAATCCAACAATAATGATTCCTCGCGAGAAGATTGAGAATGTATTGGAAGGTATTCAAGGAGACGAAATAAGCAAATGTATAAGAAGTATGGGTTCCAGAACCGCAAAGTGCATTTTACAAAATGGTGGACATTTCGAACACTTACTTCATTAATGTTCATCATTTACTTTCGAATAATCATTTGATTTTTTTTTTATTTTTTCCCTCTTGAAATTTGTAAATAATTATTCTTGTTTTTGTTTATTCTGTTACGTTCCATTCAGTTGAAGATGAGTAAGTTGATTTTCTTATCGAAATGTATTGCATGTTGTTAATTAAACTAAAGGTACCTAAATGTAATACAGATCCGACCCAAAGAAATTTGGATAAGGGTCAAAATCACCTGAAAATCAACTTTGAATGACATTGTATGATATATCGTTGAATTAAGCGTTAAAAGTCATTTCGAAAAATGTCATAAAATATGCAGGTCCGTATTGAAAAAAATGAGGTTGAGGGTGGCCCAGAGCGTACGAAACGTTGGATACAAAATCTGATTGTGTCATAATGAGGATAATTTACTGTCGAATGAAAAACTTCTGTGACATTCTTTGATAATATTCGAAATAAAGTGGAAAAAAAAGAAAAATCAAAATGACAGAATTTACTTTTTTTATTATATCTCAATAACCGGCCCTGATAATCTCGATTTGTTTGAACTGTTTGACAATGCTTCTATGAATGCAACTTTTTCTCCATTTGACCGACCTTCTAACTCTTATGGTTTAAAAGTTACCAATACAATCCCATTAAAAAAGTGGCCACTCTGTATAACTGTAGGTATTATATGATATCAAATATCGCTACTAAATTTCACCCACTTCTAAATGTCGGATTCTGCCCTTCAAAGTGACAATTGTCAGTTCAAAGAGACAATTGTCACTTCAAAGTGATAATTGTCAGTTCAAAGAGGAAATTCCAAATGTTTTTGAAAGTGACAATTGTCACTTCAAATTGATAATTGTCAGTTCAAAGTGGCA
The DNA here is from genome assembly GCA_018342105.1 of Gonioctena quinquepunctata. Classification (NCBI taxonomy): domain Eukaryota; kingdom Metazoa; phylum Arthropoda; class Insecta; order Coleoptera; family Chrysomelidae; genus Gonioctena; species Gonioctena quinquepunctata. Next base: position 224,478 of record JAFIRS010001613.1, read on the forward strand.
ATTTCAAATGTTTTTGAAAATTATTTTGTTGTTGGCCCTTCTACGCCTTCGTATAGTTACAGGTCAAGCTAATATAGAACATTATAAGTAGTGCGGCGCTACCACATGTCACGTGTGCCGTTTTATGTCCCCTGAGTTTTATTGCTGAGCTTTATTGAACACCTATAGCAGTACAAAAAAAATAGATCACATGGTCCTGATCATGGTCGTTTGGTCGCATATTGAAAAATGCTATTTTTTTAAGTATATCTCCGTTCGCGGTATGATTTTAATTTCTGAAGCTTATTGAAAATCTCAAAAACGAAAACTCCCGCGTTGTTGTGACCACATATATAACGTAAAGTCCTCCGTAGGTGACGTTTCACTTGTCTACAGAAAAAAGATTTCGACCATCGGTTGAATGGTATATATAACCAAGCTGCGGAATTCCTTGCTGAATGAAATTGTCAGTTTTTTTCCGTTTTGGATTTTTTTTTTCGAGCCTATTATTGAAGATATGCAGAAAAGAAAGTACTTGTCACTGTCCCTTTCAAAAACTTACAAAATGTTTGATTTGAAAATCAACGTTTCGTTTTCTTGGACTATGATCAACTTTATTCTTCCAAATACAAATTTGATTTTTTTTAACAACTTTTAGAAGAATTTTTATACCTGCATCTACCCATGTGAACTCAATCTTGAACACATTCTGAAGAGAACAAAGCAATATTTTATTGGTTCAAACATAATGATCAAGAAAAACGTCGGAAAAATCTAAATCGCAATTCATTGTTTATACAGAATGAAAGGAGTACTGAAAATCTTGATGAGAAACACAGATCTGCGTTGGAAAAATGGATCTGAAGATATCCTCAAAAGACGAAACGTTAAATTTGAAAAGTTGGTGAGTCATTTTATAGGTCTTTGAAAGTGGCAATGACAAGTACTCAGGAAAAACAAAAAACTCAAATTCGAAGATTTCTTCAAATATTACGAAAACAAAAAATTATGTCATACATTCATGTTCTTCGCCATTTTATGCTAATTTACATTTGACATTTGAGGAGCCGTATTAAAGAGTGCGTTCATTGTGAACATTCAATCCTTCGCAAAATAATTTATGAAATAAAAAAATCCGTGGATGGATTGAATATTTTGAAATCGGCATCTGGAAATTTCCTATATTTTGACTGAAGCGTTTAGAGATATTTACTCAAAAACAAATTGATGAAGATATTTCTAACAAGTGTACAGATTTTCACTAATAAGCGAAAAAAATAAAATTATATATTAAAATAAGTTAAAAACATGCCTTTCAATCAATGTCAGTGGCACAAGCATTTATTTACATTTAGGTGGTTACATAAAAATTATTATTCACCTTATAGTTCATGTTGTAATAAAATCATATTTTAAAGTTTTTTTTAAACTATAATTTTATTGATTTTTTTGTTTCAAGATTGATCTTATGAGAAACTACTCGTAATATTCTTTATTCCTTTCCAAATAAACAACCCCATGATCTACACTGTAGTTTGGAATGGAACGCCTAATATATGAAGTTTGACTAATGCTTTATCACCTGAAATGTTAATTGACGACGGAACTCAATATAAGGACTCCGATTCGTGCTTGAACGCGTGAAACGATAATTGATTATTGTTTTTGATTCTCTATACGTGTGCGATATTTCAAGTTAATCTGACGTCCACAAATGGGGGAAAAATGGGTTACAAGATTTGATTTCATGAAAATTTTCAGATAAAGCTAATATAAAGCAGGTATTTATCTATATAATAAACATGAATTTCGATACTTTGTAAACGCAGAACGGCTGGACCGATTTGGCAATTTTTTTTAAATGTTAAAAAATTTTTGGAGAGTTTCTCGGAAATTGGAAAATTTGGTTATATAAGGAATTTGGCGAAAAAACAGACTATCGAGTCATTTATTACCAAAGAGGAAATAGCTCAGCGGTTAAACTGTCGCCTACCAAGCAGAAGGTCACAGGAACGAATCCCGGTCAGGATAACATATTTTTTTATTTTACAAAAATAACGGCTGGACCGATATGGCTAATTGTTTGTTTCAATTTCCATAATACTCTGAATAAGGTTTCTAGAAAAAGAAAGGTTATTTGGAAAAGTTATTGGAAATTTCTTTGTCCTGGAAAAGTTTTCAGGAATATATAATAAAATTAATGTATGTTTCTGTTGGTAAGCTAATGACTCGAGAACGGCTGGACCGATTTGGCTAATTTTTTTCGGGAAAACGGGATAACGAAGTGAAAAACGTTATAACGGAATAACAGGAAAACGGGATAACGGCAAAACAGTATAACAGGAAAACAGGAAATCGGAATAACGGGACAATGGGAAAATGGGAGAGTGGGAAAACGGGATAACGGGAAAACGGTGTAAAGGGGAAACGGGATAACGGGAAAATGGAAAACGGAAAAACGAAATGGGAAAAAAACGGGAAAAGGAAAAGGGAAAAGGATAACGGGAAAACGGGATAACTCGAAACGGGATAACGAAAAAACGGATACAGAGATAACGGGAAACGGGCAGAGTCGAAGGCATAACCTAGAAGAAACAACACAAAAAAACATAGGAAAACGAAATTCAACGCGGACGAGAGTTTTCAGGGAAAAAAATAGGGAAATGGAAATTTGGACAGGACAACGTCTGTCGTGTCAGCTAGTTGGTAATATTAGTGAACGAGTAGTTTCCCCTCCCTGTGCTTCTTCAAATAGAAATACAAGAACTTCACTTCACTTCAAAGGACTTTTTGTAAATTCATGATAGAGTTATAATCTAATGTTCCTTTTAATGATAGCTGAGAACTTTTCATAAGAAAAAACTGAAGAAAAGAAAGTCATCATCAAAACCCGTAAAATTCATCATTTTATGACCTCATATGATGCATCCGACGAATATTAATTTTCCATAGTTTTTGTCATCAAAAGAATGCATACCTGAGGTAGATATAGAAAATCGTGTCAAATTAGTATTATAATAATTTTACTCGATATCAATAACTGTAGGGTTTCCAAAATGTTTTGGATAAATAGTTTTGTTTTTTTAAGAGTTCTGTTATTGTTTGAAATGCACCTATTTCTGCGAAATCTCATATGAAGTTTTCAGAATCTTCCTAAAATCCTATATAACGTTGTGTTCCAGAAGTGACAAGGTGAAACTGACTTGTAAGCCAGTTGTCACCTCCCAAAATTGGGAAAAATATCGGTGCAGAACCTTTGACACTTTCATTTGGATAAAAGTATTTCAGGAAATATGTATATGCTGTTATAAATTCGCTTCTTATCACAGGAAAAATTTTAGGAGCATTTTTATTCCTAAATCCACCTATGTGAACCATGGTGAAGCAATTGTATCGGAAAATTCCATACCACCACCCAATTCCAATTTTTATTAAAAACTAACTGCTCTATTGATCCAGTGATCAACCATATTCTGAAGAGAACAGTACAATATTTCATTGGAAACCATGATGTTATATCGTATGAACAGTAACTGAAAATTATAAAGAACAATGCAGGTTCCATAGAAAAATCGGAATCATAGAATACTCCATTGCTAATAATTTGTCCAATAAAAAAGCCCCAGTATAGATTATTATATTTTCATAAATCGTTTCAAAAGGTGCATGAGAAATATGAACTGAATGGAATGATCGACTTTCAAATTTAAAAAGTCTTTCGAATATTTTCAAAAATCTTCACTGAATTATCATCAAATCTGAGTAATGTAATTGAATACACTGAAACTCTTCGTTAGTTCTCAATATTTCATTAAAACTTGAATTTTGTTCTCAGATACTGCTATAACTGGAACTGTGAGAACAAACCGTTAAGTTGATCGAATACTCAATTCAAATATCCACAAATGGCAATCTATTAGTTTAAACCTTCAGTTCGCTTGAAATTTAATATAATATCACTTGATACTAGAGACCCACTCCACATTGTGTCCTCTGAAATGTGGCAACGTTGTTGGAGTTCACAACGGGATACCTATCAGAAGTATATACTTATATATCCATTCCTACAAGAATTCAAAAATAAAAATATTGACCCTTCTTTTGATGAACGGATTTCGGACATTCCTCTCATCATATATTCACAAATTTGATATCATTCAGACAGTCCCTTGACCTGGAGGTCAGGTCGCCTACCCAACTCAACGGAGGTCACAACTTAACAGGCATCTATATATTTCGATAGAACTTTATGAGCCCCACAACTTTTATTCTTTTTTATTTATTCTCTGAGATGTACACACAAATGAAAAATCTCTGAAAATCACCATTTACGAGAATTGTCTATATCCTTGCGCGCTGGTATTTTTTTTCCTTTGATTTGAGTATAAATATTGGGAAGCATTTAGGGGATTCGAATCCTTCTTGCCTCTTGATCGAAAAAGTTCAAGATTTACACAAAAATAGAAATGCTGCTACATGATTGATGGCAATTTCAGAATCAATAAATACATTCTAAAATCTACCTTTCTGACTGGCGGCGACATCGTTTTTTTAATTTCTTCTCCAGTTTATTTCATCTCCAGTTATATGGAAGGACATGAACGCTACATAGTGTTTGACAGGAGCGTTGATGAATTTTCAAGAAAATTTAACGGCCTCAATGATAGTTTTCACATACTAAATAATAACATTTTGAGTTGTTGGAACTTGAAGGTAGAATATTTTGTTAGAAATGAGTTAATCTGGACTTTGTCTCCCTGCTTGGTATAAATTTCCCGACTCATTTGTCATTTTCATTTTTATGAGGAAATACACCGATAGACTTATTGGCAAGTTCATATTGATTATTGACACAAAATATGACAGCTGCAAATTATCAGGTAGTATTCCTTGTTGAAAAAAATTATTGTATGTTGAGGGAAATTTTTTTAACTTCAGGTTTATCATCAGGTTTATTTTATTTTAGTTCGGAACAGTATTAATTTTTTTTGTGGTCAAGATATACGCACGATTGAAAAAATGCAATAAATATTTACTCTCACATTTCAATCACTCTACTTTTTCATATATTATTTCGAAGCAAATCCGAGCGTCAATTCTGTCAAAAAATCCCCGTTGTTTTTCAACGAGACCATGGAATGAAAAAAAATTATATGCTGCAAACAACTATTCTCGTAGAAAAAAAACAACCTTCACATAAATAACTGAACAATTAATCATAGCAGGACAGTCACGGGAATAAAAGAACATCCATAACATGAACAGTCATCTGCTAAAACAGGCATCAAAAACACAATGATTACACATTTTGTGATAAGTGCAATATGAATCATGCATTTGTGCGAGCACTAAACAAAATCTTCAAAATGCAGATACCTTCTATCCAAAAGTAACAGCGTAATGTTCGAAATAGACTGAATCAAAAATAAATGAATATTCATTGCAAGCATCATTGCCAACAAAAAAAAAAAGGTGGAAAACAGATATATGGCCATATAATGGCCATATCATTTGATACTGTGTTGAAATTGTCGCCGCTTTTCTCAGCGGAACTAGTTATTGGAAAAAATTTGAAAATAATATGTATGAAAAATATATGACGAATATAGAGTATTTTTACTTTTCTATTTAATTTAATCAAATTATACCAATATAATGAGCATATACTATGAGTTTGTTTTTATTTATCGAGTATTCTCATTAATCACTGTACTTAATTGATTGTTTTCCTCACCGGATGCTAATTAAGGATTGGGATTCCTTTGTGAACCACGATATTATTGAAAAGTCGCAAAAAAATTGTATTATAATATGTATAAAGTTTCTTTACATGATTTGGGAAATAATAATATTTCATAATTCAAAACAATGAAAATTCATCGAAAAATTTATACAAAAAAAAGTTTTTCGGGAAAATGTTGTGTGTATACTAAATTATCTACGTAAATAGAAAAAAATAATTTAACTGGAGAAAAAATCATATGAAATTGCAAAACACTTTTCTTCACACTAAGATCGGTATTCACAGCACACTATAACCAACCGTGTAATATCAGGATATCAGATATCCCTAAATGGGATATGTATAATGCCATCGCTTTATCTTTACGCTATCCTTATCTAGTTCTTTTGTGCTGAATACAGTTTCAACAAGGATATACTCGAGTTAAATTCACACTCAAAGATAATGATATTTTTCGATTTTTGGTGTTAGCAGCAGTAGCAGAGGAGTCACGTAGTGATATGCCGTAATCTGCCATCGAAAATGGCGTTTTATATGTTAATTATGGTTAATTTTGTTTTATCTTCAATTTTTGTGAAATAATTGTGATGTTTTAAATAAGTATGTCTCACAGGATGTGGATGGAGGTTTCGTCCTCCTCCTGGCAGGAACCCACAGGATAATGACCTTGTTTGTCTGCTTAGTTCATTTATTTTTTCCCAGATCATTTTGAGCTGATAACGTGAGAGCTAGTGCATTAATGTCTGCTTGAAGTTTCTTCCGCTGTTGAACTGTCCGCATTTTTCAATAGCATTTATTCACTCGCGAAAATGCTTGAGGATGTTCCCAAACTTCCGGAATATTTGGTTCTAGGCTCGTTTACTCCCATTCCAGTTCCTTTTGCTTTTTCAAAGCGATATGTGTATCATTTGATGACGTTTATGTTCAGCTCCATAATGGTGTTTTGTTTCCACTTACTTTTTGCAGCTTAACTTTGTGGTAAATTAAGGTATAAATTGCATGACATCCTAGAGCATGCTCCACATTTGATCATCTCCAAGAGGGAGTGTAATCGTGTGCCTAATGATTCCCTCCCTTATCATTCTATATGTGGTTGTTTCCGCCACACTATCCATTAGTATGTGTAGGGGAATGTGGTTCAGGACCACCTCCATAGCGGCCGTTGGTCACGTTCTCATTACACCCGTAATGCATACACAGGCTAATATTTCTATTGATTTGTTTGAAAATATGAACAGGGTTGATTTGTTCGAAAATATGAACAGGATGTTCATAAAATTAGATGTGGAATCATCTGCGACTGAAAGATAAACTTTAGTCACTATCTTCCATCGTTCAAAATAACTCTTGTGGGGTATTCATGTTGAAAGGGAAAATTCTAATTGAATATTGAATAGAAAGATTTTTCTGCGAATTGAAAAATCCACGATAAAAATTAAGTACTTCCCCGGCTAAAGCCACGCTGGACATGGAACTACATCAGATAGATATTCTGAAATTGCCCTAACTCAAAAGAAAAATCTAAAATTGAAACTTTGCATTTTCATTCAGAAAGTTATTTGATTTTCTATTACAGTCCTAATTAAGAACTCATATAGATGAATGAGGCAAAGAAAAATGTTTTCCGAAAGAGAGTACTAACCAGAATTCATTTGTAACATTGACGCAAGAGTGGCTTTGCATTCACTAGGTCTTCAATACATTTTTGTCGACGATAATCTATTTCACGCTTCCACGATCATAACAAAACACTTATTTCAAAGTGTCTCTTCAAAAGAAATGTTTCTAACTTTTTTCCATCCTCCGATCTTTCTGATGATCGTGGAAGCGTAAAATAGATTTTCGTGGACAAAAATGTATTGAAGACCTAGTGAATACGATGCCTTTCTTTCACCAATGTTCTCTCTCTCTCTCTCTAACATTATTGTCCGTCGGCTTCCAATCGGCGCCATATAGGACAAACCCCCTGCGAGAAATCCGTTCCCATCCGGCCTGGAACCGGCGTAGACAGGGAGGTGTATCATGGAATGCAGCTGGTCTTGCTCTAGGCAATACTGCATCCCTTTCTTTTTATTATTTATATATTTTAATGCTCATGCTCGTCATATGACGGCGGGATAATCACAACATAGAATGTACCATTCACACAGTATTCTGGGTAGGCCTTGTTACTAACTCCATACGCCACCTAGGAGCAGCACTGTTAATTTGAACGCAACACCGAATCGTCGAGGACCATCCTCGGCCCCGCTACGAAATTTAACATTCAATAATAATAATAAGGAAAAATTTCTGCGCTGGCCGAGAATCGAACTTAATTTTTCAAATGATTTCTGGTGAGTACTCTCTTTTGGAAAACATTATTCTTTGCCTCATTCATCTATGAGTTCTCAATTAGGACTGTAATCACCTACAGACGAAAAAACCGGATATTCTGGCTCTAACAGAAACACAAGTAAACTCGTCCATCAACAAGGTCCATATGCTTTGTCCTGGTTACGAACTCCATTCTCGATTCAGGTTCAAAGGTGGAGTCTGCCTTTACGCTAAGGCTAACCTTTCATGCCAGCGTGAAGAGAGTTTGGAACCGAAAGACTTTGATGTGATGTGGTTCAAGCTATCTGATACCAAACTGACTAAGTTCCTCTGCTGCTATCACCTAATGAACCTTCATATAACGACCTCTTTGAGTTTTTATCACTCAAACTGGACTACATTCAGGAGAACCATCCAACAGCTGAAACCATAATCATGGGAGACTTTAATGTACATAACGCTGCCTGGCTCAAATTCTCTAACAAAACAGATGATGCGGGTCGTCAAGCCGAGGCCTTCGCCATCACTCATGGTCTAGAACAACTGGTCGAGCTACCAACCCGCATCCCTGATGTCAACAACCAGTCTGCCAATACACTAGATCTTTTCCTCACCACCAATCCTGACCCGTATAGAATAGAAGTTTGTGCCCCACTTGGAAACTCTGATCACACCCTCATCTCCACAACATGCTCTTTCCATTTACCATCGAGCTGCACAATACCACCCCGTCTCATGTGGCATTACAATTCGGCCGACTGGGAAGGTCTTCGTATGTTTTTCTCAGCGTTTCCATGGAAGAGAGTTTGTTTCCCTTCAGTAGATCCAACACGATGTGCTGAGACAATTTCTGAAATCAACATGTTGGGGATGCAAACTTACATACCGAATACCGAAAGAAGAACATCATCCGATAAGACCTGGTTTAACAGAAACTGCTCTAGAGCTGTGGCTTCCAAACAGGCAGCATACCATCGATGGCTAAAAAATCCGGGCCCTGAGACCAGAGCAGCATGTCGAGGCTAGAGGCATACGCAAAGAGACAATAGAATGCTCGAAAGATGCCCACAATGCCAAAATAAGATCAAAACTTGCTGAATGTCCTAACGGATCCCGTTCATTTTGGTCTTTCGCCAAAGCTGTGGGAAGAAACTTCACTTCCAGCTCATTTCCTCCTCTAACCAAAGAAGATGGAACACTAGCAACGACTGCCCAGGAAAAAAGCCAATATCTTTGCGCACCTATTTGCTGGGAATTCCACTCTGGATTCATCGGGAAAACAACCCCCGAACATTACACCTATTGACAGTCATATGCCCGAGATCACCTTTCGCCAACGTACTATCAGAAAAATTTCGCTGGGTCTCAACACCAACAAAGCCTGTGGATCTGACGGAATCCCGCCGATTGTTCTCAAGAAATGTGCCCCGAACTAACACCTGTTCTTTGCAAGTTGTTCAACCACTCTTACAATTTGGGGGTATTTCCGTCCAATTGGAAAATTGCAGAGTACAGCCAGTCCTAAAAGGCAAAAGGCCCTACCTAGCAACTACAGACCTATCGCACTGCTATCTATTATTTCAAGGTCATGGAAAAAGCCATCAACATCGAGCTCATGAAATATCTGGAAGACTCAGGAATTGTCAACGATAGGCAATATGTCCGCCATCAGAGATCAACTGGTGACCTGCTCGCTTACGTCTCACATATAGGCAGCTATCTATTAAAAGTATGGAGAAACTTTAGCTGTGGCATTAGATATCTCCAAGGCGTTCGATCGAGTTTGGCACCAGAGACTCCTCGCCAAGCTTCCGTCTTATGGCTGCTCCTCAGCTGTGTTCTCTGCTTGCTAGTTTTCTCTCAAACAGGTCTCTCCATGTAGTGGTCGATGGAGTTTCATCTGACACTCTACTCATAAATGCTGGTGTTCCGCAAGGATCTATTCTCGCACCAACACTATTTCTACTTCACATCAACGACCTGTGGAAAGCAACTTCATGTCCAGTACAAAGCTTTGCCGATGATAGTACCCTCTATACCGCTTTCTCTTCCAGGACCCCTATATCAGCCCGTGAAACCAGAAATGAACGAGGAAGAAATGTTAATAATATAAATATGGACTTAGCAACAATTCTCGAGTGGGGATCTAATAACTTGGTAGAATTCAATGCAAACAAAACACAAGCATGTCTTTTCTCTAGAAAAGCCGATCTCACTGTGCCTAACATAACTTTGTCAGGAGTAACCATACCACTGAAGTCATCCATATCGATGCTTGGTATTACTATCAGCAATAACCTTTCCTGGGAAAATCACGTGAGGTCCATTGCCAAAAGTGCATCCCAAAAACTTGGTTTTTTGTTTCGTGCCAAGAGCTATTTCACCCCCACTCAGCTGCTTATGATCTATAAGGCACAGATCCGACCTGCCTGGGATACTGTTCCCATATTTGGAGCGCGGCACCTAAACATATCCTGAGGCTATTGGATTCTGTCCAAAAAAGGGCAATTCGTCTCGTCGGTGATGCCTCGCTTACAAACTCGCTCACTTGTCTGGAACACCGTAGAAAAGTTGGCGATTCGTCTCTATTTTATAGATATTTTCATGGGCGATGCTCTTCTGAAATATCAACAATCGTTCCTGCTTTGGCAGTCTCTTCGAGATTAACCCGTCAAGTTCAGTCATCACACCCCTTCGTGGTCACTTTGGAGACCTGCAGAACATCACTTTCCAAAGACTCGTTCATCCAACGAACAGCGAGGCTTTGGAACTCATTGACTAGGGAGGTGTTCCCCGAGGCATACAACCTCCAGAAATTTAAGAAGAACACCAACTCCTACCTTCTTTCCTTTGGTTCCCACGATGTTCTCTGAACATTACAGGATATCCCTTTTCGTGGGAACCAGAACATAAAAAAAAAAAGTAATAGAAAATCAAATAACTCTCTGAATGAAAAGGCAAATTTTCAATTTCAGATATTTTTTTTGAGTTAGGGTTCTTTCAGAATATCTATCAGATCAGTTCAATGTCCAGCATGGCTTAAGCCGCGGAAGTAGTTGTTTTCTGAAAGAAAAATCTCAAATAAAAAATTTGATTTTCTATTCCAGACATAATTGGGGACTCATATGGATGAATGAGATAAAGAAAAATATTTTCCAAGAAGGAGCTCTCACCAGAAATCATTTGTAACATTGATGCAAGACTGACATCGCATTCACTAGGTCTTATAATAAAATACATTTTTGTCGACGAAAATCTATTTCACGCTTCCACGATCAAATGTATTGAAGACCTAGTGAATGCGCGGCCAGTCTTGCATTCAATCAATCAAGTATACTTTATTGTCACAAAACATAAAATCTCATAGACAAAGCATGGTAGAATAGTAAATATAAAAACTAAAAATAAAAATCACAAGAAGTACAGTCATAAAACGAGTAAAATAACATAAATTACATCCGCAGGTTGATAAATACTAAAATGAGACTAAAAAGTGTTGATTTAAATTAGTCATCAACAGAGTGAATGTTATACAACCAATAGTATATCTGCTTACAATAATTGATCATCATAATATTCTTGAAAGTTATAGTAGGCCTTCTCAAGCAGCATGATTTCAGCTCCATCCAAAAGGTAGATAAGAGTTTAATCGTTTTTGTGTGTGAAGGTAGATGATGATATATTTTTCTGCTCTCGTAAATAACTGAATATTTTGTTAAGGATGACTTGAGAATTGGTAGCGGAATGTTCCAGGTTCGGGATTAAGTGTGCTAAGTTGACTTTATGTATAAGACATACAGTCTCCAAGATGAATAAGCTTGCCAGTTAATATTTAATGCTGTATAAACAGGGTTTGCAATGTTCCCTTCACTTGTATTGAACATTACCTCATGGTTTTTTTTAGGATAAAAACCGAATTTAAAAGCAGCAGATTAGAAAATCCCCAAAAAGCTATTCCATATCTTATATGAGATTATTTTAAAGAGAAGTAAGCTCTCCTTGCTATCTCAAAGTTAAGTTCTCCAGCTATAGTTCTAATCACATAGCATCCAGAGGCAAGTTTTCTTCTTGAGGCAGTCACATGCTCTTGAAACCCAATTTATTATTAATGTACAGTCCGAGGTACTTATAGGAACTTTTATTTTGGATGTGATGTGTTTCAAGATACAAGTCATAATGATCAAATTTTAGGGTGACAGGATTTGTTTTCGGTATAATGAAGCACAATGAGTTCGAATCACACCATTCCTTCACTTAGCCTAAGTCGTGGTATACACGATTTTCCAAAATTTCAATTACTTCACCACACAGTGTCGTCCGCAAAGAGTGTGAAAATTCCTTGAATGTCGATACTTGTTAGATCATTTAAATACAGCAGGAATAGTAGTGGACCAAGGATTGATCCTTGTGGAACCCCATTTGTGATCTCTAATATATCAGAAGTCTTACCATTAACTTTTACCATTTGATATCTATTTAATCCATATAATTTAAGCTTTGGAGAAATTGCAGAACACCGCCGCAACAGCCTCATCAGTATTCAGACCTGTGTAGACTTGTTCTAGAAAGGAAAATATAGCATCATTGGTGCTTTTTGATTTCTGAACTGAATTGGTAATTCGATATTAATCTATGCCTATTCATAAATTCTAGTATACGTATTTCAAGAAGCTTTTCTACGATCTTTGATAGAGTAGACAGTAGTGAAATGGGTCGGAAATATTATGGTTCTTCAAGGTTTCCTCCTTTATGGATAGGTATGATAATAGCTAGTTGTAGACATGATGGAAAAGTTTCAGTAAGAAAAGATTCATTCATAGCTTCCGCTAGAATATCTGGTGCTTGATCAGGTAGGTTCTCAAAAATGTTTATGCTGATACCATCTATTCCGCATGATTTTTTGTTTTTTAACTACCTTATGACCTGTTTTATCTCTGCTGTATTCCGTAGGTACAAAATCTTCCTCAATCGTAACGTGTTCAAGGTATTCTATTGGATTTCTCTTAGGGTTTAGCTCTGATGTTATATTTTGGGTAACTGTACAATAGTAGTCATTCATACGATTGCCTGTATGTTAACTTCTCTTTTCTTATAATTGTCTTTTCCTCGGAGTTCATTTAGAATTGTCCAACTTTCTTTATTTTTGTTCTTTGCTTTTCTTATTGCTATTCTCATTGCATAATAAGTATTTTTAGCAATTTCGATTTATTTTCTGTATCTGTTATAATAATTCAAAAAGTCTTGTCTGTGTTGTCCTTCCTAATTGTGTGCAGGGAACTTAGGTTTTTGGCAGAAGTTCTAATACCTAAAGTATTAGAACCATGGCTTTTATTTGGATTTTAATTTTCTCAGGAGGTTACATTTCTCAAAGATATCAGATTTTTTTGTGAAAGATAGAAACGGCTCATTTTGTTGTAATATATCCCATTTAATTTCTGACGTACGATAATTTCTAAATTTTGTGTAATTTGTTTTGCTGTAGATTCTGACCTGTTTATAATCGAGAGACTTTTTTTTTGTAAATTACTCTTCAACACAACTGCGTGATGGTCAAACAAACCGCAGGAATAACCTCACATGACACCAAATCTTCCACAAAATTTGAGCACATGTAATCAATCATTGTCGAGGAATGAGCAGATACTCTAGAGGGTTCTGTAACATGCTTAGTCAAATTGAACGGAGGAATAGATTTTTTAAATTTTGAGTATTAGTTGAAGTCTCATTTTTCAAGTTAATATCAAAGTCCCCTGTCAATATGATTTTAGAGTTTGGTGATGAGCATATAGGAGAGTCTCTAGTTTTTCTATGAATTCCGTGGCCTTATAACTTGGGGGTTTGTAAATGCAGAAAATATAGAGTTTGTTTTGTTTGTTATAGATTACGGAGAATTCTTTCAGCAAGGATTCAAATTAATCCACATTTTCAAATGAGTATTTTTGGGAACTATCATTTCTTGCGAAAATCAATGTGCTACCGTGTTATTACTTGACGACAGAATTCAGGAATTATATTATAATTGGAGGGGCACACGGTTCATCTTTTCTAGCCTGTGTTCAGTGATTGAGATTATATCTGATTCATCTTGTTCTTCAATGAGTATAGATAGTTCATCAAGTTTGTTGAGAATGCTTTGTATATTTATTGACAACAAGGAGAGAATCATTTTGCCAGAATTTATGTTATCATTGCAAATCCTCTTTTTGGAAAAAAATAATTTTCATCAATAATTAATTTTGGAGAGGTGTGTTGGGAATTTTATAGCTTTTGTGGTTGTGGATCCACTGATTCATGAGGTTGATAAGCTGTTACATGAAGTTGATAATCGATTTTCACATATTTTTTTTGCTCATTTGTCTCGAAATTTATTGCCGGTATGTTTGTATAAACCTTATCCTGTTTGAAAAAGTAATCTTTTATGTATTTAATTATAAATCTTGCCAAAAATTGCCCTCCTACCTCGCTTATATCTTGCCCATTTCTATTGTAGTTACATTTTCTTAACACACCATTGCACTCTATCACATTCACTAGTCTCGTTTGTCTTTAGTTCAATTCCTTGTAAACCGATAGATTGTTGAGGTAGACAATCATGTTGAATCCATTGTTGAACTGGTATGGTTCTGTCAGAATAACCGGTTTCGTTCATTCATTTTTCTCCTTTTGGATAAACGTGTCTACTGAAGATGGTTGTAGTTTATTAGGCCATAAAAGAATGAAGTCGCGTTTCGTATAGCTCTGGGATTGCTTGATTGCTATATGGATGAGCTCTGTGTCAGTTGCCCCAGGTTTGATCATAGCTTCGATCACGAACAGGTTTGTACATAGTTCCAGCGACGCTGCTAAGTTTATGACATGATGATTTTTATTTTGGTAGTATCTGGTTCAATATAGGGCTTTCACTTGGTGTGAGGCAATTTATTACTAGTCACTTCATTGTGCTTGGTCAGTTTTTCGATATTTCTTCCTTTCTCAGTTTTCTTGATTTCACATTTGGTTACGTCAGCGGGAATACTGTTAGTATCAGCTTTTCTTCAGTACTTCTAGTTCCTTTACGTAACAATTGTTATCTGCATTGACAACTTCAATTGACGTCAGCATAGACTTGTTCAAGAGTTCAAGTTCCGCAAAATCCTTCGCAAACTTTGTCCCTTTATCCTTCTCTTCTTCAATTTTTTTCTGAGCTCTTTATTATTACGATTGAGTTTATCCATTTTGGTTTTAGTGTCAGAAAGGAGTGGGTTGAGGTTTACTAACTGCGTTTCGTATTGTTGTCCGCTTTCAACTACATTAGACCCAAAATCTTGTGTTCTCTTTTTAATCTTGATTATATGGAGTTATTTTCTTTGATTTCTTCTTGCAATGTCTGGATAATTTTTTTCATGTCATCTATCACATATTCTTTGTCTTCGCCTTCTTTTCTGAATGCCTGTGGGCAGAATATTTTTTGGCCACTGACAATAGAGTATTCATTTTGCCTTTCTAAGCACGCAGGATGAAAGATACTCGAGCATTCCAAACATACCTTTTGAACTCTTTATTTTTGCAGCACTTAAAAATCCCTGGCATGTTGCATCCGGTAAATGTGTAAATTGGGTTTTTTCTCGACCACAGTAGATAAACATTCAGAAGCAAAAGAGTTTTCATTCCTTTCGTTCGGGTTTTTTTGAGTTCTGATTGTATGTGATTTATAATATTATATTGCACCTTTTGCAAACTTGCAGCACTATTTATAGGGTAATGCGGTATTTTAGAACATCACTTTGTTCCTTGGATTTTCAGCTTGAGATTGATCTTAATCACACTAATTTATTATTTTTGTTTCTGTGTCAGATGCAGAAAGAATCGACTGCTAGCAGAATATCAGCTGCTCACACATTCGGATATCTAGTTACTCATTTATGTTGCAAATAATTTCTGGTGAGTTCCCCTTTTTGGAAAACATTTTTCTCCATCTGATTCATCTATATGAGTTCTTAATTAAGACTGGAATAGAAAATGAAATTTTTATTATCAGATTTTTCTTTTGAGTTAGGGTCCTTTCAAAATATCTATCAGATATAGTCCAGCACGGCTTTAGATAGGAAAGTAGTTGTTTTCCGTTAAATATTCACAAGAATAACTTCATATTTATCGTGGATTTTTCAATTTACTGAATAATATATGTATCTTAGAGAGATTGATTCTCGTGGTGGTTAGTTAAGTTCTTTCACCTCATACCACTGCCCCATAAATTATTATTGGTTCCACTAATGCTGCGTACATCAACTGCAGAGCTTTTGGGTTACATCTCCAGTTTTTCCCTGCAAAGATTCTGAACACGTTAGGGCTTTTTTGGCTTTATTGGATATTTCTCCTTCATGCTAATTTTGATCAGGGTGATCAAAATTGGAGGGGGGTAGGTAAACACACGCAATCGAGGAGATATTGGAATCCCCGATGTAAACAAACCCCGGACAGGTAGCTCTGACTCGTCACAGAAAGGTCGAGGTTATTTTCGAAAGTTCACCGATCTTCTTAGTATTTCCTACCTATGGCAGATAGCTATTTGAGGCATTGCAAGCGAGTGAGAGGCAGTTATTCAATTGATGAGTATGGTAAGTGAGTTAGTTACCGTCGGACAGTTGGCGCGTGAGATTGTTGTGTTGTAATTGTGGAGTGAAATAAGTAAGCGGACAATACTTATTGTATTTAAATAGTCACGGGCCGCAGTTTTGTAACAATAGAAGGCCAGGAGTAGTCCTCCTCCCTTCTCGGTATTTAGGTTCATTGGTCCCATTCGTTTCCACGATTGGGGGGAAGGAGTGAGTCAGGGCAGTCCGAAAAGAAGCAAAGATAAAAATGTGGGAGGTGCAAGAAGTGAATGAGAGGAGGATGCAGCACTTAAAAAAACTAGAAAAGAAATTTGCTACAGAAGACTGAAGACCACCCTGACACATCGCACAATTCCGTAACTTCATCGACTTTTGATGGCCAATCGCCATGGTCCATATATCGTAGGCAGATTGAGGCTGTAGAAAGGAAATGGATAGAACGACGAAGAGAAGGCTGCTGCACTAAAGTGCCTTGAAAGGATTTGCTTTAGGAATGTTAAGATTACAGACCATCATAGAAGATCGAGTAAAAGTTTGCAGGAGTTTGAAGCAGACATGCAGAAACTTATCCAGGTTGCCTATCCAAATGCCCCGTAAGATTTCAAAGTACAATTGGCTGGGCAAATATTCCTTGACGGATTGAAAGATGTTGGAATACAAAGGACTTCGAGGTTAACACACTTTAAAAAAATCCCGATGCCGCGGCCAGTCGGAAATGTAGGTTTCAGAATTCATTTATTCATTCTGACATTGCCATCACTGAAGCTAACGAATCATGTGGCAGAAAAACTGGAACATATTTTAATCGAAAAACACAAACAGCATTAAAATTTTTATGTAAACCTCAAACACTAAAAATTGGAGAAGAATTCAAATCCCGTTTAACGCTGCCTAGTATTCCTATGTAAACTGACTGAAATCAACAGAAAAAAGTTTAACCAAACTGGTATCCTTTTGGTTCGATTCAACTAAAGAATTCTATAAAGATACAAAAGTTCACTAAGTTAATAAACATAAGCAAACAAGGATACAGACAGTACTTACTTGAGTTTCAATATCACTTCGAAAAACCTTAACTAACAGGAGCATACTGATCAAACAAAAATTAGAAATCCTCCCCAATGCTAATTTAATTTTCTGTTTGTGTGTACATTAAAAAAAACTTAAAGTTCTGACTTATATTCTACCAGTAATGATAGATTGTAGGGGGGTCGATATGGCTCTTCAGCCTCTCCGTACCTCGACCTATAAGGTCTTTTGTACATTACCCGTCACATCTATTCAAGACCGGGGATTCCGAGACTCCTTGCGAAGCGCATCAGTTTCCTGGGAGCTTAGTTCCTGATGTCTGAGGGCCAATATTGATAGGAAAATGATAGATTGGTAATTATATTATAAATCTATATATATATATATATATATATATATATATATATATATATATATATATATATTTATATATATATGGAGGAGCTTTCTTAGGTTATTGGATTCTGGGTAGGATATATCAATATTTCGAATCATTGATGGCAACGTTTCGTCCCTGGCCGGAGACTTCTTCAGGCTTTATTTTATTTCTACATATTCTTAAAAGGTACTCATAATAGTATTAGGAAGTTTCACCATCATAATGTTTGATGTCATTTTTTTAATTATATTATTTAAGAAGTTAATATAACTAAATGGTACATACCTTGGCAGCATTGAATGCATTCTTCACTACAAGAGTTTCCTTTTTCTGTTTTTGTTTATGATCTGGCGACATTTTGTTTCTGGTGTGTAGATGAGAATTGTCGAGTTGAAGTGATGTAGGTTAATGGCAGGAGCATGCGTCAAATCAATGTGTTCGTAGTTGATTCCTTCTTTGCATACCGCTGGGATAGGGGTGATGGGAGTTTGTTTTGTGAGTGGTGAAGTTTGGTGATTTTGTATTAGTTTTGTTTTGTGTTGTGGCAGTTTTAAGTAATCACAAGAGGGTGTAATAGGTTTGATTCAAATTGCTGATATATGTTCTGTTGTTAAGGCATTTGTTTTTATATATATATATATATATATATATATATTTCTTTTATACTTCGTTTCTCTTTGTTTTTCTCAAAGGCTAGAATTTTTGTGTCCTAAAACTTTGGGTCGTGATCATCTTGAATCATGTGTTTGTTTAAGGCTGTATTTGATGTTTTCATGAATTTGTGACCGTTAAGTCGGTTGTTCAATAGTTGTGATGTCATGCCTATATATTCTTTGTTACAGTCATTACATGGAATGCTGTAGATGAGATTTGAATTTTTTATTTTTGGAATTTGACTTTTAAGGGGAGTTTTTTTATGAATTATATGGTTTGAAACTTACTTGGACATTATGTTTATTCAGTATATGTTTGATATTTTCTGATAGATTCTGAACGTTGGAAGAGAAATATAATTATTTATTGTAGGTGGTGTTTTTTTAGTGTTTTGGTTAGGGATATAACTTTGTGTATTCTCTGTTTGATAATTTTGTTAATGAACTTTATAGGATAATTATTGTTTTGTAAGGTTTTTCGAACTTTTTCTAAACTTTTATACCTCAGCTCTGGACTACTTAGTAGTACTTTTCAATGCTGCCAAGGTATGTACCATTTGGTTATATTAACTCCTTAAATAATATATTTTTTTTAAATGGCATCAAACATTATGATGATAAAACTTCCTGATACTATTATAACTAACTTTTCAGAATATGTAAAAATCAAATAAAGCCTGAAGATGTCCCCGGCCAGCGACAAAACGTTGCCATTAATTATTTGAAATATTAGAAATATCCTACCCAGAATCCAATAACCTAAGAAAGCTCCTCCAAATATACATATACCAGGATTCAAGAACCACAATTCAGAAATACAAGCAAATGTGAAAAATTGCTATAACTCCCATAACAATGACGTTCTTGAAGAGTGTGAAAAACAAACGGACCCCAAACTGTAATTTCAATAAAAACATTTCCAAAGCCAAAACATGTAAAACAAAAAAACAGAAGAATATTCCTTTTACGATGCAAAAACTTGAACTTTATTCCAAAATTTCTGAACCTTAATCTCCAAAATGTGAAACCTTAGCAAAAAATTTGAATACTTATCGAACAACTTCAAAAACCAAATTTTAAATCTCCTCATAAAAGACACTTCATTGAACATTATCCAAATATATCATCTATTGAAAATCAAGTCAATTTCAGAAACAACCGACGAAAGTTAATGATACATAACGCGACACCCCCTAAGATTTACAGTCTGCCTAAACTCCATTAAGAAGGCATTTCATTGAGATCTATAGTATCCAGTATTCAATCCCCCTTCCACAATTTGTCAAAATTTTTTAACAGAAAGTATTTCGAATATCACAGGTAAAAATGAATACTATTAAAGACTCATTCACATTCAAAAAATTCATCGATAACCTTAACATACCAAAAAATCACATTTTAATTTCTTTAGATCTTACATCACTTTACACAAACAACCCCAATAACTTAATCAAAAATATAATAAACAAAAATGGAACATTCTTAAAAATCATACCTCCCTACCACTAGAAGAATTCATGTCTGCCCTAAATTTCACACTTACAACTAACTTTTTTCAATACAAGGAGTTTTTTCTATGAACAAATAGACGGTTGTGCCATGGGCTCACCTATTTCCAGCACCATTGCTCAATGAAGAATGTCACTGGGTCTGTCAAATGACTTGAAACTTCATGACCGTGTAGCCTAAATGTTTAGAAATACACTATTTTTCAAATAACTCCGATTTCTTGGCCGCCGAGATGCGAGGAGTAAAAATGTAAAAGTAAGTATTACTTAATAACATTTTACATTTTATTATAAATCTTTTGATCCCTATAAGTACATATTTCTCATTACTAGATGTTTTTTAAAAAAAAAATATACAAATGTACAGTCATACGTCATATTGATACTATGAAGATCTTATTGACATTAAGTTCCTGGAAGGAAGAATGCGTAGGTATTTGTAACATGGTGGGACTTATTAAAAACAATACTGTGTTATTGTACCTACATAGTTTGGATCATGACTTACATTTTGTATTTTTTTAATATATAATGTAACAAAAAATTTCACTTAGTAAACCTAACCTGAACATTATGTACCAGAGGTACAAAACTTTTTAAAATTTGAACCCATGAAATATTTTTTTCATAAGTAGGTTATTATTAGGATGCACGCGACTACACCTATTAAATATTATTAAGGTAGTACCGCCACGAGACAGTTGAATTAGGAAATTATTAAAATTTGGCATACGTATTGTTCAACATGTGAACAACAAGTTTCACCATCCCGAACCCGAGATATATATAATTGAAGCTGACTCAATTAACACATAACATATGGACCATGCATAGGCAAACAGCACATTATTAATTCTACCGTTAGAAATAAAATTAAGAAGTTTATGAAAAACGAGGAGGAGCTAGAGCAGGATATCACAGATATTGTGAAAAAAAATCAAAGTGATTAGTTTGACAGATATAATCAAATCTACTCTCGTTATTCAAAATAGTCCACGGGGAAGCGCACAGCCTAAAGGGGGGGGGGTCGTAGAGAAATGCGGATTGTGCCAGGGGACTTTTTAAAGAAGAAGGACGGGATACCATTTGAGGGTCTGAACGTGAAAAAAAACTCCTTCTTCTAGTTGACCTCATCGATTTTAACGGTCCCCCCCCCAAAAAAAAAGTTCAAAAAGAGTACTACAAAAAAGTCCATTGAAGTTTTATCGAAAAACGATAATTTTTTCCCATGACTTATGATTTCTAGTGAGGGGGGGACCAGGTCTGAAGTTTGCTGCGCTTTTCAGGGACATAAATTTTTTGAGTCGCCGACTTTCTATAACGAAGAAATTTTCTAAAGTCGATTGGGGGGGCAAGTGCCCCCCTTCAACAAATATTTTTTTTGCGTTTCAAATCGAAGTCTTTTGAAATTTTTTAATTCCGTCGAAATAGTTTCCTAATTCAACTGTCTCGTGGTGGAACTACCTTAAGCTAAGATGAAAAACCTCTCATATTAATTTCCTCTTTCATGTGGATAGGTGCATTTTTATGTATTTTATTTTTTATATATTAGATCAACTTACGTTTATTTTATTTTAGATCGGCTAGAAACAGCTTCGGCGACGACGCTATTGGATATGCAAAAGTTAAAAGAGATATTTGTACAGTGAAATGCCGAATCACCCCAGAACATCATGATTTGCATCCATTTCTTTCGACTTTTAGGTTCGAAAGCAACAATAAAAAACAACTTTTCGGGTGCATTAGTAGTTTTATTTAAACACTTTGGCACAATACACGATTTTCTAGTTTCTGGATTCGACATTTTTATTAATTTTCGACGCAAAATTCATAACACAGCTCGGAAGCAGAGCACGCGCTGACCGACTGTTGTGAAGTGACGTCACAGCGGCCGATGACTCCGCGTCGACGCAAGCCTGCTAAACAATTAAATATCTCGGTAACTATAAGACGTATCAAAAAAAAATTTTCATGGTATTTTTTCATTTTTAATAGAGTGTATTGTAAGGTAAAAATCAAAAGTTGGTGAAATTCTTCATTAGTCATGGAAGATATATATTTTCATTTTCAGACTGTGGAAGGTTACCCAAAAATCATGTCAAGAAACGTTGTTCCTCCACAAAAAACCACATTCATTCAATACTTAGAAGAAACTGTTATAAAAAACCTCAAGTTCAAACTACCATATTTCGAGAGATATGTCGATGATTGCATTACAGCCATTCCAGAGAACAAACTCGATGAAATCATCTTATCTGACTGTAACAAAGAATATATAGGCATGACATCACAACTATTGAACAACCGACTTAACGGCCACAAATTCATGAAAACATCAAATACAGCCTTAAACAAACACATAATTCAAGATGATCACAACCCAAAGTTTGAGGACACGAAAATTCTAGCCTTCGAGAAGAACAAAGAGCAATATTTTATATGGCTTGTGTACTGGAGGAAATAATCAGACATCGTCTCTAAGGGATGAAAACGACCCTCCGTGGATAGAAGATGCTGTAGAATAAAAAATAGAAATAAATAAATGATATTTGTTTACGTCCTATATGTGGTTCGCTGAATTTTTCTACATAAAATCAGAAATTATTGATTTATTCTCATACATCGCGTGTGATTTTCAGTAGTTACATCACAAGTGATGGATATTTTGGTGAGTATACTTTGACATTTTCTTTAAAAATACGGCGAAACTGGAGGGGTATTTTTTAAAAGAAATTTGGTCTAGTGGTATTTCTCCACCAATATTGGCGGAAAAATATCAAAAGTACAGTCTACCCAAAAATATATCACGAGTCATAGATTATATATCGAGCTAACTATTACAAGCATACCTACACTATGTTTTTCTACGTTTTTCGATTTTTTTAAGGAAGTATTTCCGAAATGGTCGGACATCATTTTTCCATTTGACAGTGACTTGGACGTCATCTGACAGTGACTGAATTATTTTGATAGGTTTCGTATAAACAATGGTAAATGCCTACTTGTTTTATAGCAAGTAGCGTATATATTCGCGGATATACTGGTAACATGGTGTATTTCGCTGATATTGGGATTTGATTGGTAGATAAATGCATTTGATTAGCTGAATTAATTTCGAGATACATAATCGCGGATATACTAGTGACATGGTGTATATTCGCTGATATTGGGATTTTATTGGTTAGATAAATGCATTTGATTAGCTCAATTCATTTCGAGGTATATAATTACAAATATAAGACTACAATAATTTACCTACGGCACATATATGAAGAAAAAAATAATACTTGCATGGGAAAATACATACTACGCGCCTTCAAAACCCCCCAAGAAACCATATTTCTTCCAATACTCTGAAGCGAATTGCTACAGTTCATTATTGTGTTATGAGTGTTTATATTGTGTTATGAGTGTTCAGAGTAATTTTCAATGCAACACATATTTGCCTTTTCAAAGAAGTTGATTGGAGTTGTTATTCTGAATATTTTTGATTTTGACAACAAAATCATAATCTCCGACCCCAAAACTATAAATCACAAAACCCATTCCCCTAAAAACCCTAAATATCAAGGCGCAAGACTACCTATTTGGTATTCGCAGCAAGCTTATGAATCTGTTATTCATAGAATAACCTAGGTCAAACAAAGAAATATGTTTTTTCTTTTTAGTGCTTTCGTATAAAAGTTTCTCTTTCAATTTTTAATTAATTCTTTCTAGTCATTCATGAAATCCTTCATCTTATTTAATTCTGAAAAAAATTAAAAATCTTCGACCACAAAAACCCCCTCATACCAATTTGGAATAGAATCGGGCCATTATCACAAAACTCGTCATCTCAAATTCATGAATTTTGACAAAAAAATCATAATCTCCGACCTCCGTCACACCCATTTTTAGAATTGAACCGTAGTCGCAAAACTCCTTCGCCATCTGGGAGTCGCCATCTTAAATCAATGAATTTTGTCAAAAAATTTATTATCTTCGACCTAAAGAACACCCACATACCAATTTTGAATAAAAGCGCCCCATAATCAGAAAACTCGTCCGCCATTTATTTTTTTCTGTTACAAAAATTTTATAATAGATTGTCACCGGAATTATGAACACCTGCCTCCTGTTAATCGGACGACTAGAAGTGGATCGAAATTCATTTGCAGAATTCCACCCGAACGTACAAATCGAGAAATAACTAATAATCACAGAGGAACAAACAAGGCAAGTTGGATAAAAGCTTGTAAAAATATCAGCGTTTTGCGAAAAAGTTTTCGAAATATTGAATAAATCAACTGGCAGAAAGAAGTTTAGAAAAATTCGTTATATTATAAAGATTGAACCTCCCGACCCCGTCATTGATTGTTGCTTTTTATTTATCCTTCCCAAAATTACTCTCCTTGATACGATTATGAATAATCTCCGAATCCGAAACATTCATTTTCTCTATCTTGCTACTTCTAAAGACGTTATCAAAATCACATTTCTATTTCATTATAGTATAGTAGGATGAACGAAATTTACAATGGCGCTCTCTATCCGAAAACGGCTGGACTAAGAAATCAGTAAGAAGGTAAAGTAGGAACTATTTCTCGCTATACGTATGAATTTGGCTATTCGCCGCCCATTTCATATTTTAAGAACGAAATTGTCTGGAGATTCGCTTTCAATCGGAAGTTGGACTATTTTTATGGGTCTTTTTGAGAAAAATTAAATCTTCATATTTTCAATTAGTACTCTAATATTTTTTGAGTTTATTTACTGAATTTGAGTTCTCAAAGTGTAAACGTTTCTCGATGAAACTTGAAATAAAAATACACTACATTGAACGACCACCTTAAGCTTTGGTTCGTTCTTCAGAAATGGGGCAGCGACTTTCAATACCTCAGGAAGAGGCATGAAGTGGCAGTATGAAGCAGATGTTTAGAAGAATACTAGGAGAATTGGAATCCAGAAATATCAGAGCCCATAATCAATAAAGACGAAACTGTTTTAGATGTTATACGTTTTTTATAACCCGCGAGAACAATCCTCCCTACGTTCTTACTTCCCAACGAGGATATTTAGAGTCCTTAGAGAGGTATCAGGAATTATCCGGCATATCCGAATACATACTGGCTAGAAATAACGAAACTCACATGATCATGTATGTCCAAAAGACTAGAGATTGTAGATTGTCAAAAGACTAAGAAGAACTACCGATAATTTAAGCATCAAAGGAAAGGCGAACCGAAAATATGTCATATGCCACTGACACTGGTGCGTTAGTTTTCCTGGTCCTCAGCGGTATCCTTCGGCCAGAAAGTGTAAAACCACTTACGTCCAATTTGATCCTACGAGCAGTCACTGGAGAGAATGCATCGATTCGAGATGAAGCTGACATCATATTAACCCCCGGAAGACTACGTATAATAGAAAGAGTTTGTGTGGCAGACATAGAAGACGAGTTTCTCCTTGGGATGGATCTGATAAGTGACTATGGATTTGATTGGATGGAAACTGCGTATAGCCAAAACTGGGAGAAAACCTAGTTCACATGAGAGGATCGTGGAGGCTCCATTAGAAGAAGACGCTGACTGCAGCGATAGGATGATGCAACCTTGTGAAGAATCCCCTAGAAAATTATTACTACCACGAGCTCTCATTAAGACAAAACAAGACATCCTTGCCAGAATTTCTAATGTATTTCTGATGGGATACCAGTCCGGAAAGGAGACATTATAGGAGTATGCGAACTAGTTGAGTGCAAAACGAGTGGATATCCGGATATAAAAGGCACGGCTGATGACATACTAAAAACCATCGAGAAATCCTTCAAACATTTGTTCCAGATTGAATACAAAGCTGCCATGGAATTAATTTCCGAAAAAAGTGAGTATTTGAGTCCGCAGGGTCATCAACTATTTGAGTCCACAGGGTCATCAACCAACCTAGTACAGCACAGGATAGACACTGTCAAGCCCATTTAATTTGACAACCACCAAGATAATCATTTGGTGAATTGCCAAATAACAAGAGAAGGGAAAAGCTTGTCGAAAAAATGACTAACGAAATGGTCCGCCCCGGTAGTACTGATTTCGAAAAAGGATGGATCTACAAGATTATGTGTGAGTTATGTGACGACACGAAGAAGGACAGCTACCCATTACCTCGAATCAAAGACACACTGACCACATTAGCAGGTTCACAGTGGTTTTCAACGTTGAACTTGAACAGCGGATACTGTTCAGTGGCCATACAGGAAAATAAAATAAATAATAAAAAAAACCTTTTTAAAAACAAGCTTTTATTCAAATACCCTAAAAATTTAAAAATAATTGCTTTGGATGTGTGACGTAGGTTATTCCGTGAGTTATAGATTCAAGAGCTTGTCGCGCAAAGTTTTCATTTCGAATACAGATGCGACAAGCTTTTGAATCTATAACTACGGAATAACCTACGTCACACATCCAAAGCAATTATTTTGTACTTTTTAGGGTATTTGAATAAAAGCTTGGCTTTAAAAAGGTTTTTTTATTAATTATTTTATTTTGTGCTTTTCAGTAAGTATGCCTTATTCTATGCATTTTTGTTAAAGTCATTTTTATGAGGCCTTTTTCCTGTAAGTTCTGAGCTATCTAGTTCTTCAACGAGGAGACCATCTAAAGATTAACTCGTCCGTCATCCTGGAGCTGCCTCTTCAATTTATGAATTTTGACAAAAAATCAATAATCTTCGACTAAATTCATAATCTCCGACCCCAAAAACCCCTAACACCCACATACCAATTTTGAATCGAATCGGACCATAATTACAAAACTCGTTCGCTATTTTGGAGCCACCATCTTGAATTTATGTATTTTGAAAAAATTCATAATCTCCGAGCCCGAAAACCCCCACATACCAATTTTGAATAGAATCGGACCATAATCACAGAAATCGTTGGACATCTTGAAGCCGTCATTTTTATTTTTGAATTTCGTCAGAAAATTCATAATCTTCGACCCTGAAAACCACCACACACCAATTTTGAATCGAATCGGACCATAAACACAAATCTCGTCCGCCATCTTGGAGCCGCCATTCTGTTTTTTTTCTCTAACAAATGCATAATGCATTGTCACGGAAACTATGAACACCTGCCAAATTTTACGTTAATCGAACAACTAGAAGTGGGTCAAATTTAACTTGCAAGATTTGATGACAAACATCGGAAAAGCTTGTAATGATACGGAAACTACTGTGTTTACTACTGGTAGCGGACTGTTATGCACTCTGTAATTTCCTGGCGACCTTCGAACGATTGAAGAAACGTCGGCTCACTTGAAAAACTTGCCTGGTGTATGTTGATGATGTCATGGTTATGGGAAATTTTTAGGAACATCCGATCAACCTGCGTGAAGTTATCGATGGGTATTTCTTCGGTCAGAAAGAATTTGAACAAACAAATCGAAAACACAGGCTATTCGAGCGTGACCTAGTGTTAAGCCACGTAATTACAGAGAAACTTTCTTCCCTGCAAAACAGCGTAATATTCTCAAAACAATATCGTGATGGCCAGAAAAGGTTCAATAGGGTTCACCATGTTTGACTGAAAGAGCTGATAAGCATACGCTCGTTAAATCATACGTTGTTATTGGAGAACAATTAAAATGCATTTAAAAATCATTATCAAGAATAACCCTTGTACACCCGATTCATAAATAACTCATCTAAGAGCGTAAACAAGATTATTAATTGCCACTTGTTTATTCCACAGCGCGTTATGAGTATCATAAAAACGAATTCAATGTGATTGTACCATAGAAAACGCCATAAATTCACCGAGTATGACAGCCATTAACTATAACTTTTCCTCGAAAAGGCATAAAATTATGTTTTATATATTTTTATCTATGACAGAAACAAAACAACCCATTAATCATCAATGCGTGCAATGACCAAAACAACAGTCATTAATTTTGGTTGAAGATAATTATAATTACTAGTCGCCGTGAGATAGATTATCACGTGATTCGATAACGGAATATAAAAGCGCGAGTTCGAGAGCAAAATAAGTATTCGATGTTCAACAGTGAACTAGAGACATGTCACTCTCAAAAGTTAGGTTGAAAAGTCAGTCTAATTACAGTATCGTACAATAATAATGAGAGTTTCCAAACCAGTGTAGTGAACTTCAGAAAACATAAAAACTCAGCCAATTCAACTCAAGTATTGAAGCTCTTAGTAAAAACACGAGTGAACAGTATAGTTTTCCACAAATTGCCTATTTTTGTCAACGTTTCCAGAACAGAGATAATACAACGGGATTCCGCAATTTCAATGGTTCACGATCACTTAGAAAGATCTTAGCCGTATACGAATATACCGGGCGAATAAAGTAAAATAACCGATTGACGCGGGAGAAAACGAAATAATGATAAATTCAAATCTAATTGCTGTTTAAAAACTACCCCAGTGAATAAGTGTTAAACAGGGTGAGTCTAATGTTTGTTTTTCTGTGTTTATGTTTATGGCAAAACCCAACCTATTGAAATGTGTATGTGTCTATAAAGTATCTCCATAGTTTTCAAGATTACAAAGATCTCAAAAGAGAATTATTTCATATTCGTTTGTGGCAATTGACGACTAGATTTTGTTCAGTAAGTCTATTTCGATTTTGTAGCCAAGTGTAAAAGTAACTGCAAATAAGCTACCTTTTTTTCGTTGTATGAATATTGTTGCATATCATTCGTCCACAGAACGATTGAGATAATTGTGTCAATTTTTATTAAATATATATGTACATTCTTAACATTTTATGAGTGCATTTATTTTCCTGTATGAATAACTTTTCGAATCTTTCTAAAACGGTAGTACTTCCTGAATAAACAACCCATTTTCCGGTATTTGAAAGAAAGGAACTTGATCTATGTTGACCGCTCCATAGATCATATCCGGTTCGACGCTATTCAGATAGTCGATGCTTTTAATACTGTATTTCCAATCTAACGAAATAATGTCTGGTATTACAGGTGTGGTGTGTTAGTTCACAACACCCCGTAGTCCAGCTTTTAACATTGGTGGTCAGGTGTGTGGTTCTCACAACACCCTGTATAGGCCAGCTTTAACACTAGACCAAGAGATAAACACGGGGTGAAAAGCTTTCTAGGCTTGTGTGCTTATTTTCGCCGATTTGTGGAAGGATTTGCAGATATTGCGTCTCCACCACATGGGTTGACAGGATCGGGTCAACTTCCACTGGACTATCGAAAGCGATAAAAATTTCCAGGCATCGCTTTGTTAAAGAAAGACTGTTCATACTGAACACAGATACGAGCAATACCGGACTTGGAGCTATGTTATCACAGGTGAAAGATAGTCGAGACAAAATCATCGAATACTACAGCAGGGTCTACACCCGAAAGGAATTACTGTGTCACCAGGAAGAAACTTTTGGCGATCGTCAGGGCAGTAGATTACTTCCACGAATAGTTATTTGGAAGGGAGTTTATCATCAGGACCAATCATGCGACCCTGAAGTGGCTACTGGAGATGAAAAGGGGAGATGAAGGGGAGTCGCTGATACCAAACGGATGAGACTGTTAACTGGAGACGAATAGACTACCGCACACATGAGAGAGGACCATGGAATCGATCCAAACATGAGGACATTCGACATTGGAAAGATAATGGAACTGGAAAATCCTCCTGTGGGCACCTTGGGGTTCCCTGGTTGTGGAAAATGGATTACTCAAACGAGTATGGGAGTCAGCTGATGGTAGGTCGTCAATTTTCCAATTATTTTTGCCCAGGAGGGAGATGGGTGTCAATAAGACCTTGGGTTCAATGTCAAGAAGATGTGAAAAGATGGCGCAGAAGATATCCAGAGTACGGAGCAACTAAGGATCCCCAAACAAGGTCCAGGGCTGAAATAAAAAAAAACAGCGTAGGTGCTCCATTCAAACAGATTTCCATTGATGAAGCTGGACCATTTCATGTGGTGATGATGGCAACATCCTTGTTGCTATGGACTATTTTAGTGAATGAGTGAAAACCAGTGCCACTCCAGACCAAGAGGTGTCCCCAATAGCGAGATCATTAGTGGACAACATGTTCTCAAGATTCGGTGTACCGATGGAATTACATGCTGACTAAAGAAGGAATTTCGAGTTATTCAAGAAAGTTCGTAAGCTGATGGTTATCAGCAAGACCGGAACTACTACGCTCTACCTAAGCCAATCAATAGAGATTTTCTCCTCTATTGATTCTGTGACAAAAATACTACCAGGAAAACGACTGTGCCATCATGTTGAACATATTCATCTAACATAGTGATACAAAAGAAAAAATGTAGATCAAGGAATAAAACGAAGTTCAAAGTTACTATAACCACATTAGCGTTGTTTAAAATTATATAAATATAAATATGTACTCTATGTGGTGTGCCAAGTGAAACTGACAGGTTGGGAATGAATCTCGCAATTATATCCAAGCCAAAGACACCTGACGGGTGTCACTTGGAAATAGTTACAGTGGTGCCAACTGTTAGATTAGTACCAACTGATGTTACCAGGAGGCGGTAATGTTGAAAAGAACTCTTATTTTATATTACATTGTTGTCAATTTTGATTGATATCTAAAGAATTAACCATTTGAGTGAGATCTCTTATTTATTGTCTTTAGATATCAATCAAAATTGACAACAATGTAATATAAAATAATAGTTCTTTTTAACATTAACGCCATCTGGTAACATCAGTTGGAACTAATCTAACAGTTGACACCACTGTAACTATTTCCAAGTGACACCAGTCAGGTGTCGTTGGCTTAAATATAATTGCGATATTCATTCCTAAACTGTCAGTTTCACTTGTCACACCACATAGAGTACACTTTTATATTTATATAATTTTAAACAGAGCTAATGTGGTTGTAGTAACTTTGAACTTTGTTTTATTTCTTGATCTACGTTTTTTCTTCTGTATCACTATGTTAGATGAATATGTTTATCATTGAAACCAACCTTAACAAAGTTGTAAGTAGCATAATGTTTCGAACTTGAATATGCATTACTATTGGTTTTTTTCATCTATTGTAGTCTCCATGATGATGGAAATAAACATTTACGAAAGCTTGGATAAACCCTAAAGAGTTTACTTTTTCGTTGCTGCTTTCCACAATATCCCTAGTTTCGTACCTAAATAGTCAGCAAATACTTCCCAGACACATATACACATATATTTATATATGTAAATATATCTATATATATTTCTAATATATAAAATTCTTCTTAAAATATATATATATATATATATATATATATATATATATATATATATATATATATATATATATATATATATATATATATATATATATATATATATATATATATATATATATATATATATATATATATATATTTATGTCTGCCAAGTATATATATATATATATATATTTCGTGTATCTCGGAAACGGCTTCAACGATCTGGATGAAATTCTGTATTTAAATATTAAAAATTACAATATTAATATAACTCTAATATCGCTAAATAAAATTATAAAGCGTAATAACCCATAAACCTGTTCTCGCTAATTCTTCT
The DNA here is from genome assembly GCA_018342105.1 of Gonioctena quinquepunctata. Lineage (NCBI taxonomy): Eukaryota > Metazoa > Arthropoda > Insecta > Coleoptera > Chrysomelidae > Gonioctena > Gonioctena quinquepunctata. The sequence goes on from JAFIRS010001613.1 coordinate 256,234, forward strand.
ATTGATATTGTTCTTCATGATACATATTATGTTGTGGCACATTTTCATTATGTTCTTTCTATAGGAGCCGTATTCGCTTTTTCAGTTTATCTATATAGGCGTCTTTCCTGAAAAAAAGCGATTTAACATAAAAAAATCATTACGATCAATATGTATGCGCCATCTCGTAAGTTTTTGGGGTACTTGCATTTCTGCTATTGGATGTTAGCCAACTGGTACCTCTCAACTTTGTGAGATGGCGCTATATGACATTATCCGAATACAATATCTTATCAGTGACATTACCTAATTTGGGCATCAAATCAATGTTAACTTGGCTAGTGGCCGCTAGCATAGAGGCACTGGCTGATGCCCAGATGGTCCGGGTTCGTTGAGCGGGAGGAGATAGGTGTACAACCGAACATTCTTGGTACTTAGATATCAGTCCTTCGGACTGTCCATGGTTACCAGCCAAGTAGTGCTTCGGAACTAAGTTGGCGGTTAAAAACACTTTTAAACACACTTTTTTTTGTTAGTCCAAGGAACTCTTACGGTTAATTTAAAATGTGTGTTTGTAGCCAACCTGTGCACTAGGCCAGATTGCAAAATATTCATATGTAATAAGTATGGGATTCGTATCTAAATAAGCATCTCCGAAAAAAACACGATTTTACAGAAAAAAAACACCGAGCTAGGTCGCCCAGGTACTGACAATTGATTCTCAAACTATAATTCATTACAATGGCTAAGGCATACTGGTACAGCACGAATGAATCGATTCCAGAAATCTCCTTTCATGGCGGAAAAGCTAGTGAAAACACAGGAGTTTTGTTCAAGAAATACTAAGCACTGACGGCCAGGACATTATAACCCAATGATACAACTGTGGAGGAAACTGATGTGTGTAAACGGTTGGGTAAGACCACTAAAGACTATTTACAAATATCTACCCCGTCCAGAAGTCAAAGATTTATAACGCATTCGTTCGTTATAAATATAAATTATATTTTCTCATAAGTATTTTTCGTACATTCATCAAGTAGAAAATAGACTTTGCGTATACTTACGCAATTGATATTGCATGCACCAACAGCTGATTGAACTATACAGATGATTGCCAGAGGCGTTCCAGAAGCAAAGAAGTTTTGCTTCTTGCAAACCAATTTTTAAAAAGGAGAATAGGTCGGCCATCCTAAAGTGAGGTTGAAGTAAGACTTATTGCGGAAGTTGGTTTTGATCAGATGATGAAAATTGTAAAGTACTTTTATGCATCAACAGGGATAGCAACTTTTTCTGGAATTATATCATGGATTTTGTTTTTCCAGGCATTTCTTTAATTGACTGTCATTTTGAGTTTCATTAAGTTACTTACCATGTTCGTTATAATAATTTTTTTTCGGAAACTAGTTTCTGGATTTTTTCTTAAGAAACTAGTTTTACTATTTCTGTACAAAAATCTGTTTTCGTGCAAAACAAAAAGGCTTGAGCGAAAGAGTTAAAAACATTATTAATTTAAATTGTGTAGTGATTGTACACGATTTCTTCAAAATACTCTTTCGGAACACTTAATTCAGGAACAACAAAGGCTAATATTTCAAGATTTGACAAATTCGTCGTTAATACACATTCCTTTTCTGATTTTTTCACTCCTTCTAATATGCTACCGTATGGAGGCCAACAACTCTTTTGACATATCAAAATGAGGCTCGTTTTGGACTAGTGTGAAAGTTTGCAGCACAAGCCGAAGTTGAAGTCTGCAATTCATACGAGTTCAAAATTGCCATTTTCGGCGAGTTGCACATAATACTGTTTCTGCGACAACCTACTACATAAACATTGATACAAAGAAATATGCGAATATTTTCTTTATTGCTTTGAATACACGAATACGAATTATTGATCAAAGTAATGTGCAATTATTGAAAATCATTTTTACAGGAATGTTTAATGCTTTTTTCATATTGGCAATTTGTCGTCGATGGCATTTCACGATTTTTCATTCTGATGGTATATTTGAAATGTGATTTATTGTATTTAAGGTAGATCTCAATGGAGATACTGCCTATTGGGGACGTCATCACAACAAGACTTTAAAAAATTCATATATATTTATATATATTATATATATATATATATATATGAACAAAATATATGCAGTGCTTCTCAAAAGTCCCCTCTTCCCTCTTATTTTTGGAACGATTATACATAAACAAGTGAAATTTGGAAACTGAATATTAAAGGATGATAGATGACGATATCGTCAGAGATGACGTCACAAGGCCATTGTGACCAATAATTTTAAATGGAACCCTACGGCAAGCGACACCTCTTTTAAAAGGTATCGAAAAAACCTATTCAATGATACTTATTTTGTTTGTGTTTATGGCAGTTTTGGCAACTCGCTTTTAAAAAACGCAAAGCTGTGATAAATTGAATCAGTTAATACTAAAATTCAAAATTCAAGCTCCGCCTCTGGATAGTTGTCAAATAAGCTGACGTTTTTGTTAGTCTCCCTAATTCGACGTTTTTGTAATTGTCCAAGTTTTTGTACATTTAATAATTTGTGTATTGTTGATCGAACGTTTAACTGTTTCAGCAGCTTTTGGTACTATTAATATTTTTGTACATTTTAATAATTTGTTAAACTGTTGTGAGCCGAACGTTTAAGTGCTTCAAGAAGCGAAATGGTACGTGCTTTAGGTGATAAAGTAGCAGCGATCCTAATTCTTGGTGAAACTGTACAAAATATTCATGCAGCAGAACGCATTTTTAATGAAAGGTTTCCCGATCGCCCCGTTCCGAGGACTTAGTTTAGGGAGCTTCTTCGTAAGTTTGGAAAAACGGGTAGTATTAATGATGCGAAACGATCTGGCAGACCACAAATTTCTGATGAGAAAAAAATTGATATACTGGCAGAAGTAATAGTTAATCCTACTTCTTCAACAACTCACGTTGCATCTACCTGTGAAGTCAGTCGGAGTACAATACATAGGGTGTTGAAAAAAAACAAATTTCATCCATACAAATTAAAAATGGTTCATCAACTCTCAGACGACGACCCAGACCGAAGACTAGAATTTTGTAAAAATATGGAAACTAAAATCAACCAACAGCCAGACTATGTCAAAACAATTTGTTTCAGTGACGAAAGTACTTTCTATCTAAATGGAAATGTAAATACACAGAATGTGAGGTGTTTCGTGAAACACATACCCAATTTCCCCAGAAGGTGAATGTTTGGACAGGTATCCTGGGAAACCACATCGTTGGGCCTCTTTTTTAAATACTCATTTAACTGGTGAGGTTTATCTGGAGCTGTTGCAAAACGCAATAGAACCGTTAATCCTTGAAATTTTGGAAGATAATCCAGATGAATTCGGCAATTTGTAATAACATTATAACAGAATGGTGCTCTTCCACACTATTACGGTGCAGTAAGACGGTATTTGGATGAGGAGTATCGTGGTAGATGGATTGGACGACGAGGTTCAACGGAATGGCCAGCTCGATCGCCGGTCCTCACACTTTTGGATTTTTTTCTGTGGGGTACCTTAAATCGAAGGTTTACGCCACTGAACCTGACAATATTGACGTTTTAAAACAACGTATTTTTGCAGAATGTGAGGCTGTTTCCGCAGACACATTTGCAAAAGTACGAGAAGAGTTTAAAAATAGGATATTTCACTGTCAGGAAGTAAATGGAGGTCACTTCGAGCAATTTCTTTAAGTAGATACTGATTCTCAAATCTGTAATTAATATCATACTGAATGGAATTTAAATTTTAATGTTTACTAATGAGCCATTGAAACTGCCATAAACACTAACAAAATTAGTATCATTGAATAGGTTTTTTCGATACTTTTTAAAAGAGGTGTCGCTTGCCGTAGGGTTCCATTTAAAATTATTGGTCACAATGGCCTTGTGACGTCATCTTTGACGATTCCGTCATCTATCATCACTAGTAGGGAAGTTTACAACCTTTAATATTCAGTTTCCAAATTTCACTTGTTTATGTATAATCGTTCCAAAAATAAGAGGGGGGAGGGGAATTTTGAGAAACACTGTGTATATATATATATATATATATATATATAAATATATACTAGCTGGTACCTGCGACTTCGTCCGCGTAGAATTATTTTTTTTTCCTGTTTTTCCTTGTGTCGTTCCATCTAGGTTATGCCTGTGACTTTGCCCGCTTACCGTTATTCCATTAAGCCATTTCTCATTAAATATTTGTGTAAACCGATTTTCATGGCGATAGGTTGAACGGAAGTTTTTGCGCGGTAGCGCCATCTAGTGGCGAGTTGAAGTAAAATGAAAACCTCCATGAAATAACACTCAGACATTGTCTATCTTTAGACAATGACTTAGATGTACCAACTTTCATGGTGATCGGTCGAACGGTGCCGGAGTTCATCAATCTCATACACAGATATTCCAACATCCATTTTTATATACAGTGCGGTCCATAGGTAGGGAATAAATTCATTTTTAGCGTTATTATGTATTTGTTAAAAAAACTTGAAACTGATCGATTTCTATTGTCAATTTGATAATTTACAGTATGAAAATATTACCCCCTTCTTGCCCCCCACCCCTCTGAATTATGAGCACCACCTCAAAAATTTTAAATGAGAAGGGGGTCGTGTGGTTTTTGAATAGTTTTTACTTGTCCAGTTTCACGAAATTTTGTTTTTATTTTGCTAACTGTAGACTGTGAGACGTGTTGACCAGGGTATTTATTATTAAACATTTCACAAACTTACTTTTGAGTTCTTGTTTTATTACCGCATCCAATCATAATTAAAATGTCTATTCTTTGAGTTTCGAATGAATGAGTCATAGTTAAATCAAATACACGTGATAATTATCAAAATAACAGTAGTCTACTAGATTAACATTATATTATTTATGTGGGTTTTATGAATAATTTTTTGGTGTCTTGAACGACTTCTTCCTGATGTTTAGAAAAACAAATAAGAAAATACCTGATTATTTCTTATGGGGTTATTTAAAATCAAAAGTATATTTCAATAGACCAGACAATATTGCAGATTTAAAAGCTAGGAAGAAATTAACAACATAACCCCTGAGGTCCTACAAAATGTTGTACGAGAATTCCAAGATAGACTTGCTTATTGTCAAGAAGTGAATGGTACGAAGGCGTATAAGGGCCAACAACAAAATATTTTTTAAAATATTAGGAATTGTCACTTCAAAGTGACAATTGTCACTTTGAACTGACAATTGTCACTTTGAAGTGACAATTGTCACTTCGAACTGACAATTGTCACTTTGAAGTGACAATTGTCACTTCGAACTGACAATTGTCACTTTGAAGTGACAATTGTCACTTCGAACTGACAATTGTCACTTTGAAGTGACAATTGTCACTTCGAACTGACAATTGTCAGTTCGAAGTGACAATTGTCACTTCGAAGTGACAATTGTCAGTTCGAAGTGACAATTGTCAGTTCGAAGTGACAATTGTCAGTTCGAAGTGACAATTGTCAGTTCGAAGTGACAATTGTCAGTTCGAAGTGACAATTGTCACTTCGAAGTGACAATTGTCAGTTCGAAGTGACAATTGTCAGTTCGAAGTGACAATTGTCAGTTCGAAGTGACAATTGTCACTTCAAAGTGACAATTGTCAGTTCGAAGTGACAATTGTCACTTTGAAGTGACAATTATTAATAAATTTTTTATATTGTTGGCCCTTATACGCCTTCGTAGAATGGTGATCATTTTGAACATTTAATTTAATATAAAATAATAAATTAAATCATTAATCCTAAATAAAAATTTTAAAATTTTTGATTGCACCAAATTTGAAAAACTTAATATTGCTGAACAGTGAATGAAAATTCCCTTCGAACAAGATGCAAAATCTTCTCATTTAAAATTTTTGAGGGGTTGCTCATAATTCAGAGGGAGTGCAACAAGGCGGTAATATTTTCATACTGTAAATTGACATAAGAAATCGACCTGTTTCAGGTTTTTTTAAACAAATACATAAAAATGCCAAAAATGAATTTATTCCATACCTATGGACCGCACTGTTTATACAGATATGGGATATAATGAAATTTGTTAACAAAGTGGAGGCCACATTTTTCAACCTAATGGAACGAAATTCGGCACAGAAATAATTTTCCTCAATTCCTCGGCTGAGTGCGGAGATGGGTCAAATCGGTCGGGTAGTTTGAAAATGGCGGCTGTTGAAAGATTAAAAAAATTCTCAATATTTCATTTTCATACCAATATTAGCAAACAATAGGTCTTTTGGTAGAGCTACATGAGCGCCACTTTCATCCGGGAAGTTTTTCTCTAAGATGTACAAATACAAAATCGCTGTAAATTATCATTCATGAGAGTTAATAATTTTTGTTCAGTTGTATGCTCCTTCCATTTGAGGTTCATTTGTTCGAGTCAATCAGATACTATTCGAGTTTTCCTCCCGACAAACAAAACATCATTGTCATTCAAAGTCAAAGTTAAACTTTATAAATAAATATTAGTTATTATTTTTCTAGGTGATATTTAGATTGAATCCCAAGTAAGTACTGGCTATATCCTTGTGTGATGGTTATACTTCTTTCTTTTGATTTGAGTCAGATTACAAAGAAATATTAGGAAGCATAGGGGGAGATTTGAATCATCCTCCAACTTTTGATTGAAAAGTTTATGTTTTTTTTTGGCAGCCAGAGTAGAGTAGAATGAACATGATTATCTTGATGTAAACATGTACCTATTATTTTTGTAAGTGATATCAAGATTGTTATCCAAGTAAGTACTGTCTATATCATTGTGTGCTGTGTATGCTCCTTTCTTTTAATTTGAGTCAGATTACATAGAAATATTAGGAAGAATTTAGGGAGATTTGAATCTTTCTCCAAATTATAATTGAAAAATTTAAGGTTTACACAAAAATAAAAAATGTTTCTGTTTCCAATGAAAATGTTCGATATTTTCTGACACATGCTTTGTTAACATGATTGATGGTAATTTCAAAACCAATAAATAAATTCTAAAATCTACCTTTCCGACTGGCCGTGCCACCGGTTTTTTTTTCAACTTCATTAGCTATCAAGTTTATTTTTTCTCGATTCATCGATATATCTCTCAGCAACTGCCGTGGACGTGACGTTTTAACGTGATTATGTCACCACCACCATCATCAATAAGAATTGTTGATTTCCCATAACTCCAAGCTTATTCAGGCCTATTTTTTTAAAGGTACACTTTATTTTCTGAAAATTAATGAAAAACCATTAAGAGGACGGAGATGCACGCATGTTTTGTATTTTATAGTAACGAAGGGTTACAATTAAATTTCGTATTTTTTTTTTTTAGTGTCCGGTATTGTTACCAGAGTAGCTGAACCCAAATCGATGGAATCATTAATTTTTATATGATGTTATTCATTCTTTCTACATGCACCCATTATGTCCATAATTAGTGCAACCTAAAATATAAATTACATCACATGGAAAAAGAGATTTTATTTTTGTCGCTAAATCTGGAGTTTCATTAATAAATGTATTGATGTCATTTGATGAAAAGATCTTCGATTTCCTGGGCCTGAAGTCGCAGTTTTGAATATTTGGCAATATCTATATTATGGATACTGAGATTCGTTTTCAGAGTATTGCCATAAAGTAGAACTTTTGAATTATTTCGACGAGTTACCAAATTGACGTCTTCCAAAATTCAAACCAATCGTGAATAGGCGTGTGCCCACTTATACACTTGACAATTAGAGTGAAAGAAGATCCAAATATATTTCATAGCGGACCTGACACGTTATGCTTCATTCTGCAGTTGTTGCCTAGCAACCGATGGTCAGGAAACGGCGAAGTCCCTAAGACCAATAAGTCTCATGTCCTTTGGACTGAAGTCCCTGGAGAAGCTGGTAGCTAGGCATATGAGGGACGATGCACTATAGAAAGGCCACGGCATCGAGAACAATATGAATACAAGAACTGCTGCTCAACAGAAACAGCACTCCACAATCTGGTGGAGAGAGTGGCGAACACGCTGGAAAACAAAAAATGGCTGCATTTCTAGACATAAAAGGAGACTCAATCACCAGGTCTCTCAGACGGAGATGAATCCAGAAACATCGCGTGGCCTGGATAGACTCAATGCTAAGAAACAGAGGATACCCGCAGGGGGTGTTCTTTCTCCAGTCCTGTGGAATCTGGTCATGGACGGACTACTGGGGTCTCTGAAAGAATAAGGACATGAAACCCTTGGGTATGCTGACGACATAGTTGTCCTAGGACAGGGGGAAATGCAATACCACTGATAGGAATCGCATGCAAGAGGCCCTGAACTTGGTAACCAGATGGACAGACTTGGAGGGATTGAACTTCAACCCTCAAAAGCCATCATAGTAACATTCACTCGAAGACGAAAACTAGAGGGACTAGGGCCCATAAAAATTCGAGGAGAAACTCTACAGAGCAAGGGGGAGGTAAAATATCTCGGGTTGATACTGGACTCGAAATTGACCTGGAACCAACATCTGATGGAAGTGTCCAGAAAAGCGGAGACCTCACTAATTGTGGCAAGACGCTCTTTTGGAAAGAAATGTGGGCAAAAACCACACATGGTACACTGGCAGTACAATATGGTGGTAAAACCGGCCATAACGTACGCTTCCCTGGTGTGGTGGCCAAAGACCAAAGAGCTCTAAAACTAATGTAGGCAAGGTGCAAATACTTGCCTACGTAGACATTACAGGGGCAATGGAATCAACGCCCACTGCAGCAAAGGAGACACTGCTGGGATTGCCTCCCCTTCACCTGGTGATACAAGGAGAGGCAAGGGTAGGTTCTTTCAGACTGAGAAACACACTGAGAGCATCGCAAGCATTGTAATCGGGACATGCTAGAGTGCGATCGGACCACTTTTAACAAGTCATACAGGGTATCTATACCAGACAGAACTGAATGGAACAACACAGAACTCAACACCATTCTACAGGGCAAAAACTGGTATACAGACGGAAATGAGATGGGGAATGGTGCTCGAGCAGGAGTGTTTTCTAGAAACCCAAGAACCGAGTTCAGCTACTCACTGGGTAATCACCCCTCTGTATTTCAGGCAGAGGTCTACGCAATCCTTCAATGTGCGGAGAGAAACAATAGGAGAGCAATAGTAGAGGAGCAGATCTACATTTCTCAGACAGCCAGGCGGTACTGAAGGCTCTGAGCAACCAGGAAGTGACGACCCAACTGGTATGGACCTGTAAAGAGGAAGTAACATTACTGGAAGAACAAAACTGCGTCAAACTGATTTGGGTGCCAGGACATCAGGGATTTGCAGAAAATGAAAAAGCGGACGAACTCTATAGAAGGGTCCGTAAAACGAACTAGTTCCAGGACAGACCCTCGAGGTACCGAAGCACACGGCACCTCGAAGACTGGATCCAAGAAAAACGCAAACAATACTGTGCCAGAAAACAGACACGGGAAAAAATACATCATCGAAAAAAACAGCAGTCCTGTTAACTTTAAACAGGGAACAACTTCAAATCATTACGGGGCTCATAACTGAACATATGTCAGTGGAAGGGCACCTTAATAAAATTGGATTGTTCAATGGCGACCTAGCATCTATATTATGCGGTAAGGAACCTGAAACAGTATCACACATACTGTACAACTGCGGAACCTTGGATCGCAGAAGACAGTCAATTTTCGGACAACCAATTGGTGAACCGAAACTGTACAGCACAGTAAAGGACTTGTACAAACTTGTGCAAGGCACGAAATTACTGGAATGAGTGCTGTAAATGTGAACAACAGGCAAGATACAATGGGCCAGAAGGTCCAAGTGTCGTCGGAGGTCATGACCAGACGAGGCAACTGGGTGAAGTTTTCAGTGGTAATCGGAGGTACATTCACAGAACTCCCACTACCATTAAAGGATCTCCCCCCTCAGAAAAAAAATGCAATATGAACCATTGTGTGAGGTCCGCTGTGGCTGACAAGAGTTTAAATTATTTCCGGAAATTTTTTGAGGCCACGATAATTTTCTTAAAATATTCGTAACCGAAAAAAAAAATCCAGGCATAATTTACGCTTGTGTGGTATTCGGTAAAAAAATTTCACTACAAAATTTTGAATAAAATTATAAATCAAACCTGACATTTTAAATTAATTTCACTGGTTGCGAAGCCGGCCAAGGTATTGTTGTTGTTGACATATGTTGATTTGTCATTTTTGTTTAAACTGAAATATCGCGATTTGGTAAAGAAAACCAACAAGTTATTAGACAATAAATTCAAAACCTAATATCAGATAATACTAGAAAATCAAAAGCAAGTCTATGGAAACAGTTTGATGAATTTTGCAAACTCCAAATTCATACTGGAATCAACCCAATTCAAAAGGATGGTACAAAAACAAGTTGAAAATATATATCATCATAAAATCAGAGCCTCTGATAATAATTGACACTAAAAATGTAAAATCACCAACCATTCTGCAAGAGCAACAGCTGTTTCGAATTTGGCCAAAGAGGGAATTGATGAACAGAAGATCATTAAAATTACCGGACACAGTTATAGCCAATCAATCAAACCTTACTTCAATTGGACGTTGAACATCAAGAGATGATTGAAGTCATGAGGAGAGCTTCACCGACTACTAGCAAGTTTAATCATGATCAGAGCACAACGGAAGATAAAATAGAAAATAAAACATAAAATACCCAGATCTATACCATTCAAGCCAGCCCACAACCATTTATAATTATTGTATTTTTATTATTAATAATACCTATAATAATTTAATTTGTTTCAGTATTATTTTGTTTATTATTTGATAGCATCAGAGATTTGCCAAGAAAGATAGTTCAACATGAAGTAATTTTGATGAAATGCAAAATGTAGGTACATTTAACCACTATATTTCGTTAAATAAAAAAAACGACTGTGCTTCAGACCACACGACTGAAGTAAAACTTCTTTAGCTCCATCTATATATTATATATATATATATATATATATATATATATATATATATATATATATATTTATAATATATACATATATTAATTTTCTAATAACCTATAATTTCATCATTTTAGTTTGGTAAATTTATAAATTATTATTAGTCATGAATGATTATAAAAATAAAATAAAAATTAATAACTCCAATAATTTGTCTCGGTTTTTGTACATGATCTATAGTGGGATTTTCATCATCAACTTCCATTTGATTATTGTCATGTTCAATCACGATGTCACCAATTATTTTTAATGGTGAACCCTACAATTAATAAGTATTATTATTCACGTATTAGTTAAATTTTATGTTATCCTATTTTAAAAATTTGCTGAAGTAAATTGTAGAAACGCTAAGCCGAAATACGGAAGAGTAACAAGGAGAAAGAGAGAGAGAGAGACAAGAAAAGGACAGAGAATCAAACGCGCCCCAATGTCGAGAGTAGAATGCCGCGTATAAGTAGAGGGAGAAAATAGACAAGGAAAACGGAACGCTGCATATGACGCTACGACGCCAGTAACTAGTATGAGATACGCACTCACCTTTGTCGAGACCGTTCGCCTCGCCCGATCACACTTTTCGTAAATTCGTAACGCTTTCGTCACGCATTCACCAGCTTACTCCCCAAGTCAATCGTGCGTCGAGACCGTTCGCCTCGCCCCATCACACTTTTCGTAACGCTCTTGTCACGCATTCACCAAGTCAAGCGTGCGTAAAGAAGTTTTACTTCAAAAATACCAACTTTAGTTACACCAAATGCTAAAACTCAGAAGGGTAGTAGTTCAATCTATCGCCCTTTGGCAATTTTGGCTCACTAAAGGTATACAAAATATATTTTTTACAAGTAACGCTACACAATTTCGAAGAAATTCATATCTAGATATATCCACTATATTTCGTTGATTAAAAAAAAAACTTTAGTTATATCAAATGCCGAAACTCAGATGGTTCAATCTATCGGCCTTTGGCAATTTTAGGTCACTTAAGGTGGTAGAAATATATTTTTTACACCAAATGCTAAAACTCAGATGGTAGAAGTTCAATCTATCGCCCTTTGGCAATTTCAGTTCACTAAAGGTGGTAAAAATGTATTATTTTTTTTAAAAGTAATTCACAACACTTTCAATGGAAAAGATATATGATTAACATGGTTTGTTGCAATAGGTGGGCGTGATAATTAGGCGGCCATACTTTTGACGCAATCAGCAAACGGACACAATTGTCAAACATTCCTTGTGAGCATTTGCGTTGAAAAAATTGAGAAAAATGGAATGCTTTGAAAGTACAGGTTATGTAAATATTGCAAAGAGTTGAGCCACGTGCAAATATGCCATCCTTATTGGAACGAAGTTCCTTATCGCGCGTTGCGAAAGGGGGCTAGACGGAATAAATTAAGACCAAAAGTTGTAACGACACTTTTTGCTATAGTGGTCAGCCGTGCGGCGTGCGCGTGTTTCTCTGTCTGTATCTCTCTCTCTCTCTGTCTCATAGAAAGCAAGCCAATTATTTTCGTTTCGTCTTTCTATTTCGCATTGAACAGTGTGGTGTCGCGACGATTATTTTTGTTGAGTGTATACAGGTTTTTTGTACATAATAAATAATAAAAAATAATAACAATAATGACAATAATGTTTCTGCACAAATTCCGGAAATTGCTGATGGAGTTAGGTAAGTAGAGATTTTATACAGACAATAATAAATGCTTATGTATTTTTAGCAAGTACGCATTATAACCTCTCTTTACTATTGTGCCAACCAAGTCATACGCGTTATAATCTCTCCATTATTGTGTGTTTACCAAGTGTACGCGTCATAACTTTAATAAATTTAAAAGCAAATTATATTTTAATATTACAATATCAATGCGTATGTACTAAAATTGAGCCTACTGAATAAGTTTATATTACATTATATTTGTTAATAATAAAAAAAATATTATTATAACTTAAAAAAAATTATTACAATTCCTTCACTAATTAATCGAAAGGAACTTCGTTCCATCCGGGTGTCCCTTGACACCTCTCAACTTTTTTTAATATATTTAACGAATTTAATCAAAGATTGTGAACAGGGAGTGTTACGAGTCAAATGGCTTGTTTAAGAAAATCCAAGAAAGTCTGCTGCAGATGTCAAGTAAATATGGCTTTATGCCTAGAATAAATTTGAAAAAAATCGCTTTAAAATATTAGATATATGTCTTAAAACACAGACATCTAATTAATTCGTACCTTCCCATTCAACATTAAAAAGGGAGCATGTGTTAGAAGAACCATTTAAATCTTGTTATGTATGTGAATCCTACGTTCCAAATATCATTTTTTAATGCACAATTAAACAAATTTTGCAATTTGTGTTTTATGTTAAATTAAAATGTATAGGGAATGATAAATAAAAATGAATTCCTAGAAATCTCGTATCATTGACAAGTACATTATTTAATGATTAAATGAAATAAAGAACAAAACATCATCTGGTTATGATGAAATATCAGTTAGAATTTTAGAAAATCTTCAGAATACGCTTTAAATATTCTTGTAGAGGCCATCAATAAATAATTTCGTTCTGGCAGATTTCCTTCATGTCTGAAACTAGCAATAGTCATTCCGCTTCATAAAGGTGGCAAAATGAATGATCCATCAAACTTCCGGCCTATATCATTGCTTCCAACAATCTCAAAAATAATTGAAAAGCTTGTTAAAAAGAGAATATTAAACTTCTTAAGTCATCATAACATACTATGCGAATCTCAATATGGATTCCAAAGCTATGAAAAAACAGGCGATGCAATCTTCTCTTTTCTGGAAGATGTGTATATTGGTTCAAATAATAACGAATCTATTGGGGCAGTGTTTTGCGATTTCTCTAAAGCGTTCGACTGCGTGAACCATGAAACACTGTTATTTGAACTTCAGTGCTATGGCTTTAGAGGATTGTCATATAGCTGGATTTCCAGTTATCTAACAGGCAGGAAACAAGTAGTAAAACTCCAAGGAAATAAATCGCACATGGAGAATAACACAACAGGTGTACCACAAGGCTCGGTTCTGGGTCCTATTCTTTTTCTGCTTCATCTGAATGATCTGGTAACCGTTGACATCAAAGGGAAGTTCACACTTTTTGCAGATGATACCACCATCCTTTGGCGTGGGACAAATGAGGATAATCTCAGAGAAAACATAACTTTTGATCTCTATAAAATCAAACAGTGGTGTGATTCAAACTCCTTATGTTTCAACACAAATAAAACAAATATAGTCTGCTTCAAGCTCAGTTTCGACCACTTACTTATAGAAAATCACGCTATTGTTAACAAAACTCACACAAAGTTTTTAGGGGTATTTATAGATGAAAAATTAAAATTTGATAAGCATGTAGAGAACTTATGCAAAAAAATTGCATCTGGCTGCTATGCAGTTCGAGTTGTTTCAAATGAACTCAATCAATCCTCAGCCAGAATTGTGTATTTTTCCTTGATCGAGTCCCATTTGAGATATGGAATTGCCTTTTGGGGCTTATGTAGTCAGCAACTACTAAATTCAGTATTCGTTTTGCAAAAAAGGGCTATCAGATACATATGTAAGGCAAAATCACAAGATCAACTGCAAACCACTTTTCATCAGTCAGAAAATTCTAACTGTACCTTGTTTGTTCCTTTTAGAAACCGTTGTCTAATACACAAAAAGTATTCTAATACAGCAGTAAATACTGACAGACGATACCATACAAGAGGAAGTTGGAATCTACCCTTGCCAATACCAAAATTAGCAATTACAAAATTTTCTTTGATATATGAGAGCAAGAAAATATATAACCACCTCCCAATGTACTACAGGGCAATAACAAATTTAAAAAAGTTCAGGAAATCGGTTAGAGAAGTATTTCTGCAAAAAGCCTACTATGACTTGAAGGAATATTACATTGATGAATTTTAAAGCTTAGTATTTCCGTTGCTTACTTATCTGTATTGCTTTATTCATTTATTTATCTGTAATGTTTGATATATTTTTCTGTAATGTTTTATTTATATTCGTTTATGTACATATGTTTTAACTCTATAACGATTGTTCATTATATTTCATATATTTTTATATTCTTAATATTTTTGACTTTATAAAATTACACTTACTTTGTCAATAAGGAATACTTCTTGGACAATAAAGCATGATTGATTGATTGATTGATATTGGTGTAAAGAAAATAGATAAGATGGCAATATGTAGATCATATATGCTTACCTTCGCAACTTCCAAAAATTTCCACTTAAATATCGACTCACCTCGAAAAAAAATCAGGAAATGTTTCTGGTTGCCATGGTAACGAGTCAAAATAAAGGCATCTTATTGGTTTTGTAGTAGAGGTGTGAAATTTCCAATAAAATTGTCACCGAAAAATAATTATAGTATGCACTGAAATTGTCGATTAATTTTCGAAAAATTGTCCCTTAGTACACTTTTTGTAATCAACCTAATACATAAAAGTTTGTTTCAATTGGTTGTCAAATATAGGTTTCATTGAAGGGCTTTCATTTTAAGTGCATATATCTAGAATAACAAAATAACAAAATCAGTTCTAACCATTAACAGAAGAAATATATTCACAAGTTGTTACATGTTTCCAGTTGAAGATCAGTTGGATATAGTTTTGAGTTAATATGGGTGAGAGAACTAAATTGTTTGCTTTATGTATTCCCAAACAGATTTATTATATTTCAATATTTCCTTTCATTTCGAGAATATTTTAGATTCAAGTTCGTTTAAAAACAATATGTTATTGATCAGCATATGACGAATGTTTTTGTCCAGTGAGACTATTTAGGCATTTGTTAGAGGGTAGCTCGTTCAACCCAAAAATGGTTTTGTGGAATCTAGTACCACCAAGTCTGTATGTATATTATGTTGGGACGAGAGTTCAGGAAAAAACTTCCCAATTCCATCATCTTTTCTAAAGTTCTCATATGTAAAAATAACAATTAGAAGACAATATTGAGATTGAAGAATGAAGGGTTAGTGAAAAATCCAATTGAACTTTGTGAAATGTATAACTCGTTATTAATCAATTATTTTCACTGTCCATATGATGCCAGACAACCCGTTCAATTACCTACTAAGGAGATGAATGTGGTTGTCTTTGCAGGTTTCCTAGTGGAATAAATTGATAAAAATTATGTAATTGTTTAATCTGTTCCCAACAAAACTCATAGAAACAACAACAAAATTATCCACAGCCATAAAATAAAAACAACAAAGTTAAATTTTCTGATATGAAATGTAGGAATCGATTTCTCAATTTGAGACATAGAACTCGCAAACAAACGTCAAAAAACAAAATACATTGCCAAAATGGCTTGATATTGTATAAAATATTTACAATTATTTAGTACCGTTGTTTACAATATTACAACTCGTTTTGACGTTCTCCTCCTTTGGTATATTTACTTTTCTTCTCTTTCCTGCCACGTGGAGGGCAATAACATGCTTTAGTTTGTGCGTCCAAAAAAGATTTGCATCCAAGAGTCAACGTACCAGTAAATAACATTTTGGCTGCGCCCTTACAAGCTGAAAAAAACATCCAGTAAGTCAGAATAAAAGGAAAGCAACGAATCTAGATATTGATAAAGAAGAGAGTCCTTATATACGATCTTGATTTTCCCCTTATGCAATACCCAAAAACGTGTAAGTCTATAGTTGTTGCATAATCTCTCATCAAAAGGGTTGTTAAGAGAGAACTGTTGTAATAAATTAAAAATACCAATGCCCCTCAACAAAATATAAAGAGTTGGAGAAATGTTTTAATGGTGGGAGAAGTGACATTAAAGTAGCTCGAAATATATAGCAATATATAAGTTTGATCATACATAGGTACATACATTAGTGAAAATGGGCTTCGACAACTTTATAGAAAAAAAAAGATGATAAAGTGAAAGAGTTCGTAATAAACCAAAAATTGGTAAAAGCATACATATATTTTGTTAATTTTTCCAAATCTACTAAAAAGAATCATCATCATTAAGCCTCAAAATAAACTTTCGTTCAAACGTTTCCTCAATTCCCAGGCCGTCGAATTGGTAAAAATAAGTTCAAAATCCATAATTGAAATGATGAATCAGGATTTCACTAAATGGAAGAACAGTTTATCCTTGGTTCGGTATACATAAATCAGAGGAACAGAATACATAAATCAGGGGAACCCTACGAATATTGTGAAAAATAGACGTTTTCCACCCAAAAAACTACTTTGGATAATTTTTTCTTCACTCAGAATTAATCAGTATCCCAATTTATTTTTCTTTATCCACCTCATAACCCAGATACCAAACTGAAAATAAAAAAAAGATATGATCAGAAAGTGTATGCACCACGTGCGCCACTACTATACATAACATATTTTTCGCTAATATTTTGAAAAGTCCACCATGAAGATATAAACTACAAACTTCATGTAGAAAGAAATATAATCAATGTACTGAAAATGCCTTATGATGTTGATTTAGAATCCATTGACAATATTCAACTCTTGCGGAACGATCTTGAGATTATAACGCTTGTACCTCTCGATATGGTATGGATAAAACTGTTTCTATCTTATCGTTTTCTATACATCCACATGCCTCCTTGGTTGATTCTTCAAACATCCCCTATCACGATACATTTGAATTTCCACAAATATTTGCGTTTGAGTTATATTTATGTTTTTGAAATACAAATACACATAATCACAAATTCTGAAAAAAAGATGCTGCTGCGCTGAAAACATATTTGTGATTGTTAACTTCTCATTATGTGTCATTCAGTGGCCAAGTAGAAAACAATAGGCAAAAAGCTAACAAATGAACTTGGCATTGGATTTGACGCATTCGAAGCTAGCGGTGGTCGGAACAGTGCTTATTTATTTTATTCCTATTCATGATATCTCCGTTATTTCGCTATGTGATATTTTGTGAATAGGCATATTTGCATGAGTTACATAGTGTTGGAGAAGACCTTACAGGATTTCCCACATAAAACTCCGCGGGCAAATATTTGTGGAATGAAACAAAATATCTCTATTTTGTGAAAGCAAAAAAATCCGATGGCAAAAAGTCATCTCATTTACGAAGAGATCCAAGATTAGGCGTCATTCGCTAAGGCAATGCGCATTTTTAGATTCCGCATCAAATTTTGAATCCAACGATACATCTACACATAATAATATTACTAACAATGTCAAATTTAATAATGAATTCATATTTTGAATTTAATTTTGCTTCAATTAGATCTTGACACTATTTCTGGTACCGCCATATACGACGAATCAGCTTCCGAATAAAATATTGTTACGAATCCACTACGCCACTGTTTGTCAATCTAAGAATGTAGCGAAGTCGACTGGTTGACGTCACGTCAGACTTATCGACCGAGCAATCGCGAATTCCAAGGAGTTCAAGAAAATTCAAAAACGACAATCTAGTAAATTATTAACTTGTCTGTTGACTATATGAACAGGCACGTCACGTGGATTGATTCATTCAAGTTATTGAGTTCTTTGAGTAAAACGAAGTGATTACAGTGACGTGCGCAATAATTTGGACAGCAATCTGAATTGATTCATTTCATTGTCTTGTGTTGTTTTTGTGAAATGTCAATAAATGGACAAAAATTTGTTCAGGATTTCAATAGTCACGGGCCCCAAATTCGTAATAATATTGAGAAATCGGTACTTGCGAAGAAGATGCATTTAGCAACACATCATTTATAACATTCATGAGAACTATATTTTGTAGAACAACTATTTTTGTTTCTGAATAATTTTTAGATTCAATATTAAAACTGGTCGAAAAATTGATTCTACAAAAATTAACATTGGAAATTCTGATCATTTCTTCAGTATACCGAAACCCACAAAGTGTATGTCGTCTTAAGGGATTTATCTATTTTTCGTCACAAAAAATCACTGGATCTTTTCATATAACATATCTCTCTATAGGTCTTTCCATTTCGTACTTCCTTCATAGAAGTATTACTCAGAACGGATTATTAGCACTTGTACTGTCTATTTTTACAAATTTCTCTCGAACTGTGGCATGTACGCTTCTTTGCTGCACTTTTGTCAACTAAGGATGATTTTTATGCTCTGATGATAGAGCTAACAATCAATTGTTGATCGTATCAATCAGTACATTCACAATTCACATAAAACTCCTTTCAGATATCAGAAGAATCGACTTTTTAGGAAAAGAATTTGCTTTCCGAGGAGTCTGGGATTTTTTTGCAGATGAGTATTAAACTTTAAAAATACCCGATTTCTTTTGTATCATGAATAACATTTTATTATCTAGTTTGAAATAAAATTATGCAACAGCTTGGAAATTGTTTTTTTTTATTACACTTTCAAATTTTTCATTACACTTGAAAAAAAACAATAATATCCTCTGACAATAAAATACTCATTCACAGTTTATTATTAAAATGTACCCCGAACAGCACTGCACTAAATTCAACTTGAACTTACTATGACTGAATTACTGACTGAATCACTAATCGTATGCCTGATCTTTTAAACCCTCATTCTTGGCTTCCCGAATCATCGAACAGTTCGTGGAAACACCTAGATCATTCGGTGTTTATCATCGGAATTCCTGACGTTTACATTGTCTGGCGCTGCGATAAACAACCGTATAAACACACAGAGGCATGATGTTCTTATTTTCGTAACAATATGGTCTCGAACATTAAGGGGAACGAATTCAAATAGGAGGGTAGAATGATGTTATCGTCTTAATGATTATTTTTTCCCAGCATTTTCGAGAGATATCTTTTTTGTAGAAAATCAATTCATTCTCATTTTTGTTTTAAATGCAGTACCGTAAAATTATGAGTATTTATTAACTAATTTATAATTCTTACGATGCACATCGTCGGGCGCTCATTGTTGGGCCGCTGCTATACGAAATTTCAGCTCATATGATTTATTTCGAATATTCACTAAATTCAGTTATTTATTGAAAATAAATTTGTTCAATGATCATTGTCTTATATCTTTGACAAGCTCGTGACCTTTCTGAATTACAAAATATTAAATATTTCAAAGAATTAAAAATATAATACGGTGAACTCACTTTTAACCATAGTGTTTCCACCCACTAACTTTTGATAAGAATCACAGTATCTGTAAAGGCACCTCTTAAATTCCAGATCACAAATTTCCTTTTCTTTTCCGCAAGTATCGTAACAAATATCATGTTCGTCGCAGCAGTTCTGCATTTCACCTAATGGCAGATAATCTGTTGTTATTTTAACACCCAATGAACCGCATCCATCCGCTGAAGGTACATGATTTCTGTTTGGTTTGGGTCGTTCATCTGAAACCAAAAATTATACTCTGAATTTTGTATAAACACTCGCAACTCACAGGAGAAAAATTACAAGATGTGCTAGTAGTTTCGCAAAAAGTTGTTAGAGATTGTATAGGTTCCAGAAAATATTATTCCAAAATACATCAATAAGAACACGATAAAACGTCTACCGTACAAATACACATCAAATGAAATATTTCAGATTGAAATCGCTCCAGAATTTTAATTATTTCGCGTGACTGAAGGTGGTCTGACGTCGCATCGCAGTGAATCACATCGTTGACGGCATAGCGGCGCGCTACAGCTTATTTTTGTTAAATAATTGAAGATGCATCTATGCATTCAAAATAAAATGCAAGTTGCGTATTACAGAAAATATAAAGGTGTTTCCATGAGAAATGAGACAAATTCGGATTTTTCAAGACTGAAAAATTTCAGGAAAGAGAGTACGTCACTCAGATTCTATAGACTGAATATATAGACGAATCTTTGAGATATTTAACGATCGTGAAAGTTTCAGAATTCGAAATATTTCGAAAATAAGGAGATCTTTCCATTGGAACTGAGACACCTTATGTTTTGAATCAATATATTAAAAGTTTCACATTCCTAATCATATGAATTATTTTCCATACAGTGAATAGATTTTTCTGACCGACACTCCAATTCAAATTTAAAATCAACCTGATTTTTCATAAAAATATGATACGGAGAAAGGGGACATGTTTTGACGCACATTTTCAGGAATATATTCGAATTGTCATAATACCTTTATCGATATGAGTTACGAAATATAATTGTTCTGAGTACGCTACGTGAAAATTGGCAACTGAGGCCTCGACCGGGGTTTAGAATACTGTACAAGTGAAAAAACTGGTTTTTTTTTAAATAAAATATAGATTCGCCCAAAAACTATGGATATGCTGAACTATCTTTCAATAATGTAAGGCACTGCACTGTTTCAGATATTCAATTTCCTTAGTGATGTGTGTTCGTCCACAATTTAACATGCGTGCTCTTATTTTATCCCATGTAATTTCACTCCAAATAATAGTATTATGATATAAGTGTATAAGTGAGCCTTTAGAACATGCGCAACGAGTTTGAGGGCACAACGCGGAGCGGAGTGCCCTCAACGTTGCAAGTGCTTTAAGGGCTTGTATGATGTATCCCATTCACATACAATTTCTGCTTATACAGATATTCCATGGAACATTTTTGAGAAATTAATTGATTTCTTGTTCTATTCTAGTTATTTTGTATTTGATGGAAACAGTTTACAAACAAAAAGAAGGTACTGCTATGGGCAACCCAGCCAGTCCCGTTTTAGCAAACATAGTGGTGAATTATATAATCACTAATATATCATCTAGGTTACCGTTTAACAATACTTCATTAAATATTATGTAGATGATTGCATACTAGATATTCCAGCTGATATGTCTCAAGAAGTAGTAAAAATTTTCAATAATTTTAACAAAAATATTCAGTTCACATTGGAGGAAGAGATGGATAATTAATTACTTTTTTTAGACTTATTGGGGATGATGGCAAATTAAAATGCAACTGGTTCATGAAACCTTCTAATTCGGGTAAAATTCTGAACTATCTCTCTGAACATTCTTTCAGTCAGAAAGTCAATTCAATATCTTATTTGATTAATAGAGCTACCACTCTCAGTGATGTATGTTTCACCAGGAAAATTTGAATAAGGTAAGAGTTATATTACTAAAGAATAATTATCCTAATACATTAATAAACAGGATTTTGAATAAAAGACAAAAAACATATGAGTTAAAAATGGTTCTAATAGGACGTTTTACTTTTAATTTCCTTATTTAGATGTACTTTCACAAAAAATTAGAGAATGTTTGTCGACAGAGACTCGCAAATTTGCTTTTTACAATTTGAGAACAACGGATAGTCTATTCTCCCACTTAAAAGATAAAATACTAAGTGAACTAGAATCAAACATTGTGTACAGTGTTCCTTTCTTGCGATTGTGGAAAATGTTATATTGGACAGACTAAGCAGTATATAAAAGGTAGAATTTATCAACATAAATACGACTGTTATGAAGTGAACAAAAAGAAAACCTTTTTGAATCTGGATGCAATTTTAATTGTGTTGCTGTTAAAATTTTAGAAAGAGAGAACAATCACTCAAAAAGATTGTTTAGTGAAATGATACAAATACATTTAAACAGTGATTTTGTAAATCCTAAAACTGATACCCAGAACCTGACAAAAATTCCGACACATATTTTAGAACGGTTCAAAAAAGATATTACAATAATATAATATTATAGAATGTCAATATATCCATTAGTTGTAGGCCCCCCTGTTTATATACTAAAAAAACATATCGCTGAGGATCCACAAAAAAAGATCAGTTGTTGTGGTGGTTCGTACTTATTTGTGTTACATTGGGATGGTTAGTCTCACGTTTGTTGTCTATTGCGAAAGTTGTTTTGTACATTAATGTGCCAGAGCTATTTTAATTTGTCAACTACAGCCTGTAACAATGCTCATTATTCAACATTTTTACGTATGGTGTATCCATCATAGGAAAAACTTGACTTTAAAGGTATGTTATAGATGTAGATAGTTTTTTCAATAATGTTTATCGCAAATTGTGTGTTTCCAGCTTTGAAAAAGGAACAAAAATAGATTCTGAAACGTCAGCGCCAAAGAAATAGTTTTAATTCCTTTTCCCTATTCCCGTTAGTACAGTTACATTAATATTATTGTTAATTCCATAACACTAAAAATCAAACCCACCGAAGGAAAGCCAGATACTTTTCTCTCTCTTAATTTTCCCTTCAACTTTGGCACAGAAGTTGTTCACTATCGGCACAAAAAATTATCCACCCTCTCTTTCCGAGATCTACCCCTCTCGCAAAAATTTACTTTTCAACTGACGCGTAACTCCTCGTGATTCCTCTACAGAAATCAAAAAACTTACAAAAAATTCCCCGAATTGCTCGCTCGACTTCTATTCAGAATCGCGAGCGCGACGATGATCTGGCCCCTTTTTTGGCATTCACATCCTTCGAATGAGACAATATTACTGTTCTCGGCACACAATCAATCTACGTTCATTCCAACAAAAATGCTTAGATTGAATATTTAAATGACTTATTTCCGTTAGACAATTCGCAGAAAAATTAAATTAGTCCTTATGAATATTTTCAATCTACAATTCCATTCCACAAATATTTCTATATGGATCAAGATTAAATTCAACAGTAACAAAAATGTGTTATAAATATAATAATTCAATTATTATTAAAAAATAAAATTATTTCGATTTTATCTTTCAGGCACAAGTACATTAAAATTAAATTGAAAAGTCAAATCCATGATATCTCCGTTATTTTGCTACTTTTATATATGTGGTATTTTGTGAATACGCATATTTGCATGAGTTACATAGTGTTGGAGAAGACCTCAGAGCACATAAAACTCCGCAGGCAAATATTTGTGGAATATAACAAAATATCTCTATTTTGTGAAAGCAAAAAAACCCGATGGCAAAAAGTCATCTAATTTACGAAGAGATCTAAGATTAGGCGTCATTCGCTAAGGCGTCGCGACAATGCGCATTTTCAGATTCTGCATCAAATTTTGAATCCAACGATACATCATACACATAATAATATTAATAACAATGTCAAATTTAATAATGAATTCATATTTTGAATTTAATTTTCTTTATTAGATTTTGAACTATTTCTAGTACTGCCATACACGACGAGTATCAGCTTCCGAATATAATATTGTTTCGAATCCACTACGCCACTATTTGTCAATCTAAGAATGTAGCGAAGTCGACTGGTTGACGTCACGTTAGACTTATCGACCGAACAATAATACAAGAAACGACAATCTAGTAAATTATTAACTTGTCTGTTGACTATAAAAACAGGCACGTCACGTGGATTGATTCATTCAAGTTATTGAGTTCTTTGAGTAAAACGAAGTGATACAGTGACGTGCGCAATAATTTAGACAGTGAATCAGAATTGATTCATTTCATTGTCAGATTGAATTATTGTGTTGTTTTTGTGAAATGTCAATAAACGGACAAAAATTTGTTAAGAATTTTAATAGTCACTGGCCCCAGATTCGTAATAATATTGAGAAATCGGTACTTGCGAAGAAGATGCATTTAGCAACACATTTTTTATAACATTAATGAGAACTATATTTTGTAGAACAACTATTTTTGTTTCTAAATATATTTTTAGAATTAACACGCGTAACTCCTCGTGATTCCTCTACGGAAATCGAAAAACTTACAAAAAATTCCCCGAATTGCTCTCTCGACTTCTATTCAGAATCGCGAGCGCGACGATGATCTGGCCCCTTTTTTGGCACTCACATCCTTCGAATGAGACAATATTACTATTCTCGGCACACAATCAATCTACGTTCATTTCAACAAAAATGCTTGGATTGATTTTTTTTCCGTCGAGACTGTTTAGTTTCGACTAATTCCAGAAAAATTATAACATCCTAAATACTTATTTCCGTTAGACAATTCGCAGAAAAATTTAATTAGTCCTTATGATTATTTTCAATCTACAATTTATTCCACAAATATTTCTATATGGATAAACACTAAATTCAACAGATAACAAAAATGTGTTATAAATATAATAAGTTAATAATTATTAAAAAATAAAATTATTTCGATTTTATCTTTCAGTCACAAGTACATTAAAATTAAATTGAAAAGTCAAATGACGTTTTTACGAAAACAGTATTTAAAATAGTTTTGGATTCTTCAATAACTAATCTTTCCAAATACCTCCAACTACTTTTTTTCGAGCATCACACTTTCCCTCACCAAAAAAAAACTATCTGTTGAATATTCAAATTCTAGGTATTGGAAAATATGATCGTCAGTAAATTTCATTACCATGCCGAATTTCCTTTCACGTCAAACAGTTTTAAAGGAAAATATGTTTCTAAATTGTTTTAGTAGGGGGCAGTACATTCTTCTGTACCTGGGAAAACCTCTATAAAAAGACCATTTTTAAAAAATTCATAATTTTTCTAAATTTAAAGCTGAACAAACAATATTGCGGGAAATGATAGATATAATAACATGTAGTTCAACTGTGCGCAAGATGGTTTCTGTCCAATGGGTAGTTTTTGCACAATCGCGTTATAAACAATTTAAGGGCTTATCTTGCAAAATGCCCCGATTTTAGAGAAATTGTCGTATTCAAATTCTGTGAACTGCATTTGGAATAGAAATCACTATCTACAATTTGTATATTTTGGATTTTCACCTGAGAGGTGGGAAATGTGTTGAAAATGTCACTGAAAGTTGCGCCAAACGCTTGAAAGTGAGCTCGAGGCAGATTCGAGTAACGGTAGTGGGGAAATTAATTGAACCTTCCCAAACAGATGTGTTCTCGACCTTAAACGCCGCGTCTTCTATCAAACTTTCTATACATCATATTAGCTTTAGTTACCAAACAGTATTCACGGCCTCCGTAGCTACTGCCCAGTTCACTTTAAAGAATTAGTTATATTGTGTCTTGAGTGATTTATATTGATTAAGGAAAAATACAGTAAGTAAATATCGACTGTTCATTTATTAAATTCACAGGAGAGTAATCGTTCACGTAAATATATACAAAACAATATATTGACCATGGATATTAGCAGTGATGAATCCCAAGCCTTGGAAGTTTCTGAATTAGAAAATAAAAGGTTAATTTCAAATATGATATTTAGATATATTTTGGGTAGTCATTACATATTACATTTATGTATTGAAAAAAAATTTTTACATTTATTTAATAAATGAACAAAATAAACGAATATTAAAACGAAAATTTACTTACTATATAATAGTTAATAAAAAAAACTGAATCATTAAATAACTGACAACGTTTGCAAAAAGACGCTAATAACTTATATGCACTAATATAATATGCGCCAACGTATAAGAAATCTGCCGCGCGGTGATACACTCTCCTTCGCTAGGCTTGTTCTCCCACTACCGCCGCTCGACTCTGCCTGTAGCGCACTTTCAAGCGTTTGGAGCAACTTTCAGTTAGATTTTTAACACATTTCCCACCTCTCAGGTGAAAATATAAAATATACAAATTTTAGGTCTTCCAGATGCCGTTTACATAATTTGAATACGACGATTTCCCTTGAATCGGCGCATTTTGCCATTAAATTGTTTATGAAGCGATTTTCAAAAACTACACATTGGACAGAGACCATCTTGCGCACAGTTGAACTACATGTTATTATCTATCACTTCCCGCAAGATTGTTTGTCCAGCTTTAATTTATAAAAATTATGAATTTTTGAAAAATGGTCTCTTTTTAGAGGTTTTCCCGGATTATCTCAGTGGAAAATGCACAGATCCGGCGCACAAAAAATCATTTTGTAGGTTTTTGAATTCTCTACAAGGGTTCTATTGAGTATGAAACGATTCCTCCGCACTTTTTAAGGCATTTGTTAAAAACCAAAAAAGTGGTCATTTTTGACAATATTTCTTATAAAAAAAAATCCACAAAGCGATTTTGCTGGGGCCGACACCGAGGTTTTTGATCCACGAACTAACTTTCAAAAGGTAGTGAGGCTATTTGCATCTTTATTTAAGTGGAAAAAAAACCTCTTTTGGTTGGCCTAGATACAAAAGACCGCTTTCAATTTCCTTTTCGTTTCGTTGCGTTCCATCAATAGAATTTTTGTATTGTCCCAGTCTGCCATTTGTGGACCATTAGTCGTTAATATATGTTCAGCTAACTTCGAACGTTGGCCTAATTCTGCGACCAGGGCTAAACACCGACGTCTGGTGAGCACACTACCCCCAACCGGAAATTTTTACGAATCCTCTGGTGTTTCCAAACAGTAGTAGGGATCTTCAATGGGCTCAACATCCATGAACTCGGGACCGCCATCTTAGCATCCCCTCCGAAGGACACCATATCTATCGCCATATCTCGAGCTCATTGATATGAATATGCTAGTACACTGCAGTAATTTATGTTGTTTTTGCGATTAGCTTTTCTTATTCTCAATTCTGTTGATATTTCACATGTGTATGTTTTCCTACAAATAAATGGTACACTGTACACATTTTTTTTGAAATTCTGATCTTTGTTCAATAGTTTGAGTATAATCAGAGTAATCTTTGTTTTGCCCTTTTAGTAATTATGTTTACTTCCGGTAAGATAAAATCCAAAAAAGTGCAGATGGGCACATATGCCACTGACAGACAGATGGAGGTCTGGGTGATTTTGGGTTTAGTTTTTTCCTTCTAATTTGAGAAACCACCGTTACTACTGATTATATGAACAGGTTTTGGGTGGAGCATCAGGTGGCTTTTGAAAATAAATAGAAAACAACGAAGTTTGAGTCACATTTTACACGAAAAGCAATATCTTTACTAACTCTATCGTCTAAGCCATTGCTACCCTATAACCATATTGAAGTCTCTTTAGAGTAGCAACGCTTCACATCCTAGCTCGTTCAATCACGCCCTGCTAGCCTGAACTCCTTGCTTCCTTCATTGGCATCATTTTTCTTGCCCGGTTTTGTACTGCTGACCAGTTTCTGTGACTGGCAACCGTTATCTCGAATAGGCTTTGAATATTGAGGTCGATCTCCAGGCTAGTGCAATTTTTATTCAAAATAAATTTCTTCCCACGCAATAAAAGAATTTGTTTACAGAAGTATATGCAACCAACATCAGAGGTTTTGCATATGATCATGCCAGATCATTGCACCATATAAAGAACCAGCCGTAAGGCCCACTTTGGAAACCTCTTATGTCTGGCATAATCTGCTGAGGAGTCCTTCTTTCTGCTTCAAGTGTAGAAATTCCGACTTGATCTTCAAAGGTACTCAACGACAAGGTTAACAGAATATTTTGAGATTATCCTTTCATTTTTCATTCAAATTACACGTCTAGCACAGCCTGAAGTGACCTCTTCGATAGCCTCACTGGGGTTCAGGTAGCCCTCCCAAAGTTCGAGTTAGTTTTCAATCCTTGGCAATATTAACTATTCATACAACTTGCCTGCTGAATTCAGTAGCCAAGAGGCATCTGAATGACGAAGAATTTTCGATCGTTCTTTCACTTTTGATAAGGAGCGTCTGTTTTGCTTCTTTCTAAATAGCACATACGTTTATTTTCAACTCACTGGTGCTAGATACGGTGATTTCTACTGCAGAGATCGTGGGTTCTCTCATCTTTTCTGGTAGGATACTATCCGGTCCTGGAGCATTCCTGGACATTATTCGTTCTGCGAGAACAGTTCAACCTTGGGGTCCCGCTCGTCCTTGTCCTACTAGTAATTTCTCAAAGGAAAGAGTTCTGTCACTATATTAGCTCTGTCTTCAACAGCCAATGCAATGCGGTCTTCATTTATCTCAATTATTTACATAGTTCTTTCCATAATTTCGGTCTTGAAATCACCTTTCTTGGGTCCCACTCATTTTCTTTATATTGCAGCAACATACTTCCCTAGCGCCTTTATCAATACTTTTTCCCAGCCTTAATTCCTTTCTCTGATCAATGAAAGATCCTGTGTTACTTCTAGTGAAGGTTAGTCTATCTTTTCAGTGGCATGAAGTCAAGGGCTGCCGTTCACTCTATCAAGTAATTTCCCCGATGATCAGAAACAAAGCATTCCCCAATCGAGGGATGTTAGAAGATGTTGATGTTGAAGTTTGACATGACATCCTGCATGTCATATATCTCTAGTATTACTCTATAGTTATTTTAGAGAGGCTATTGAAACAGAATATTGTTACGAATCTGAGGTTCGTCTTTATTAATATTTGTATTTGGATTTTTTATTTTAGTTGTCGGAGTACATTATTATGTTGTGTTTTCGAAGTGCAGATAAACAGACATTAATTAGGCAATTATTTTGATGAAGACGAACCCCCGATTCGTAACAATATTCTGTTTCAACAGCCGCCCCAAAATAACTCAATAATAAATCATCTTCGGGGATTTTTTGGGAACTTTCATATTTTCTTGCAGCTAACTAGAGAACTACTCGCGGTATTTCCTACACCTATCTCTATCCTGCGCGACTGTAAGTATGACATGTCGTTTAGGACAAAGTTACAACTGACATATTTTCGGTATTTCCTATGATGAATTATTCTATATATATTCAAAGAATAACTTTTATTTTATATTTTGAAATACATGTCAGAAAATTGACTTATTTACACATATTGTTTTTATTACTACTCAATCAATTATTTTCAGCACACACTGGATACAATATATTTCATTAAATTATTTCATTAAATTTACTCACAACACTCCCCTTTAAATTTACATCAAAGCCTTCGAAAAATCAAAATAAAATGGCTCTCACGACCAAAGATACAAAATAATCAAACACATTATCTGTCAATAGTCATGTCAGTTAAAATATATTTTCTCAAACTTTCAAAGGTGCTTGCGTTCAAAGATTTTGTGAAAATATCAGCTAACTGACATTCAGACGGACAATATTCCAAATCGAAGTCATGTTCGATAACCTTTTCGTTTATAAATTTGAAACGAACATCAATATGCTTCGATCTTTTGGATTCACAACCGGTTTTAATCATATGTATTGCACTTTGATTATCAAGCTTAAAACACACTTTGAGATCTTCATTTGTGAGCTCTTTGAAAAGATTCTTTAGAAAAAGTACTTCTTTCACACATTCCGCTCGCTGCAATAAACTCTGATTCGGCTGTACTCAAAGAGACAAACAGTTGATGCCTTGTTCCCCATGTCACAGGTCCACCAGCAAAAAATATGACAAAGCCGCTTGTACTTCGACGAGTTTTGGGAATATTTGCATAATCAGCATCGCTATATGCTTCTAATAAATGTGGGTTTCCGTTAGCGCAATAATCGATGGATAAGTTTTGCGGGCCTTGAAGATATCTTAAAATCCTCTTGATTTTAGTAACATCATTTTCAGTTGGATTCTCCATGTTTCTTGATGCAATATTTACAGTAAAACTTATTTCTGGTCGGGTGTGGCTGCTTCTCTGTATGGAAATTGCATGTCAGTTCTGTCATCACTTGTCAACATGTCACTGTTACTGTTACAATCCACCGACGGAGTTCTTACTGATTTAGATTCTGTCATTTGAAATTTATTCAATACTTCCTTGATATACGATTTTTGATGATGACTGATCGAATTTTCCAGATTTAGTATTTCCAGGCCAATGAATGTTTTAGGTTTTTCCTCAATTGTTATTTCGAATTCTTCTTGTAGTTCTTTCAGAAGACGATTTATGTCGGTTTCTTCATTTCCAATAATAAGTCCATCATCCACATAAATGGCTAAAAGAATATTGTTTTCCTGATTTCTGAACACGGACTTGTCAGTTTTCAGCTGGTTCAGTCTTTTCTTCTTGAGGAACTCCACCAATCTTATATTCCAGTCCAAAGGTGCCTGTTTTAGTCCATATAGAGACTTCTTTAATAGACAGACATTTCCACATTCTTCTTCAAAACCTTCTGGAAGCTTCATATACAGGTTTTCATCCAAATGTCCATAGAGAAAAGCTGTTTTCACGTCAAACTGCTTGATAATTTCATTTGTAGATTTTGCGTAAGCAAAAAGCATCCTCAATGTTGTTATTGAGACCACAGGGCTGAAAGTCTCATCATAGTCAAAACCTTGTACCTGCTCAAAACCTCGAGCAACTAGACGTGCTTTAAATTTTCCTCCATCTTTTATGCGAAATACCCATTTACTTGACAGAAGTTTCTTGTCTGTAATGTCACTTTCCGGAATGAATTCGAAGACTTTATTTTTCTTCAAAGACATTTTCTCATTTTTAATAGCGTATTCCAGTCTTCTTTTTCAGGGCCATTTATTGCTTCTTGATATGTCAAAAGAACGTAGTTATCGAATCTTATTGGCATTCTTTTCGTTCTCGTAGGACGAATTTCTTCCACGTTTTCTGTTTCTTCTACATCTTCCAAAATTTCTGTTTCTGTAGTTCGTCTTTTTATCTCCCTTTCTTTAACATTTTCACTTTCTTGCATACTTTTTTCTTTCGGAATTTCTTAATCTTTCAAAATGACAAATTGTTTTTTCTTGACTGCATTCTTTCGTTTTCTTCATAAAAATCACATCTCTGGCTATCTTTATCCTCCTCTTCTCAGGATCCCAAAGTCTGTATCCATTTGGGGCATATCCGATGAATACTAGTTTTTCACTTCGTGTATATAACTTTTTTTGTATATCCTAATATTTTGGCAAATGCATCACATCCAAAAAATGTGAAATTGGGATAAATTTGGTCTCCTTCCCGTCCACTTTTCAGTTGGTGTTTTATCTACAGCATGTGAAGGACTACTTCTATTCAATATATAGACAGCCGTTCTGGCTGCTTCTCCCCATAACTCTGATTCCATATTGGATTCGAAGAGTATAGCTCTTATTTTCTCTTGAATGGTTCTATTGAGACGCTCAGCTTTACCATTGGGTTGTGATGTGAAACTGTTCGAACAGTCTAGAATTATTCCACGATTTCTACACCAACTCTTGAAGTTATTGCTTGAATACTCCCCTCCATTGTCACAACGTAATTTGGATACTCTGAGGTTGAAATAGACTTCTACTTCTTGAACATACTGTTTTATGTACTATTCGGTTTCATTTTTAGTTTCTAAGAGATAAATCATCGTGAAATGAGTGAAATCATCAAGGAGAGAAATAATATATCGTTTTCCGTCCCAGGTTTTAGGTGTGATAGGTCCACAGATGTCAGAATGTATAATTTGCAACGGTCTTTCAGCTCGCAATCTTTCCGTTTGGAAAGGAAATCTGGTTTGCTTCGCTTTAACACAAATTTCACAAGGCTGATTCAACGTGTCTACATCTTGCTCGGTGATATTGAGACCATCCACTAGCGGAAGTAGTTTCTTCATGTTGGTTATTCCCAAATGTCCCAGTTTTATATGGAGATCTTCCGCTTCATTTTTACTTTCAATCATGTGAACTTCTTGGGGTTTCTGATTTATGTCAACAGCAAATAAACCATTTTCTAGTTTTTCACCGACTATTACTTCTTCATCATTCTTACTTATTATCACCTTATTTTCTTTGAATAGAGCTTCTCCTCCGTTCTCTGTGATACGATTAACTGACAATTAGTTTTTCGACAATTCGGGAACATAATAAACGTCATTCAGAATACAGTTTTTTCCACTGACACTGCCAATTTCTGTTGATCTCATTGATTCTGTTTTCTTTGCAACTCCAAAAGTAGATATTTCTGTTTTTGAATTCTGGAGTATGGTATGATCATTGATTAGATGACAAGTTGTAGCAGAATCTACTATGAACATGTCCTTGGAGCTTTTAACATCACTACATGTCAAAAAAGCTACTCTGTCAGGTTCATTGGTTTTAACTTGTTTATGGTTCTTGTTTCTGAAGTAACAATTTCTTTCCTCGTGGTTGTTTTTCTTGCAGAGCATGCATTGAAATTGTTGTTTTCTATTTGGACAAAACTTGGCAAAATGAGATTTTTCATTACAAATATAACACTTTTTCGATGAACCTTCTCTATTTTTAGGAATGAAGTTGGATCTATTGTTAAACTTCTGAATGTTGAAAATAATTATTACATTATTTAGAGATACACCCTATGTGACATGTTTATAAAACATTAGAAAAAGTTCACTTGTTTTAAGAAAAGTCAGTTAGACGTGTGTGAAAATAATTTCATTAAAAAAGATCTTGTTGATCTACAAAACAGTTTATTCCAGTTATTAAAACCCTCAACCTACATAATCTCAACAGGTTATGGGCCCAGGCATCTGCCATTAAAAAACTAAGATCAGCTCCAAAAAGTTTAAAAAAAGAGGTGAAATACAGACCAGGCATCTGCCATTAAAAAAAAAACTAAGATCAGCGCTAAAAAGTAAAAGCAAGAGGTGAAATACAGACCATGGCATCTACAGTCGATGATGTAAGTCAAATAGAAAAGTTGAAAGACACCGAAACATTTCAAGTCTGGAAATTTCAACTTCTGATATTGTTCAAGGCGTATGGATTATACGAAATCGTCAATGGGGAAAAAATGTTTTCATCTCTAACAAAAGATGAAGAAAAAGCAGACTGGCATCAAAAGGACGCAAGAGCTCAGAAAGCTATAACAACAAGTATTGATAAAAAAATCCTTATGCATATACTCACCTGTGAAACCTCCAAAGAAATGTTCGACAAACTGTGTTCAATTTTCCAGAAAGACAATCAACAACAAAAAAGCAGCTTACTACAAGAATTTTTCAATTTTGCATATCAGAAAGGTTCAGATCTATCAATGCATATCAGTTAACTAGAAAATTTAGCATACAGAAAATTGATAACGAGATGCTCATGTCAAAAATTCTATCAACTTTACCTCCAGAATATAAACATTTCTGTACGGCTTGGGACTCTACACAAAATGACCAGAAAACTATTACCCAGTTGACAACCCGATTGATTGCAGAAGAAACAAGATTGAAAAATCACGGTGATGAAGGAATAGTAGCGTTCAAATCCAGAGAAAACAAATTCGACAAAAGTAGATATAGTGATCGCATCAATAAGAAGAATGAATACGAAAGGAAGTGTTTTCAGTGTGGAAATCCAGGACATTTCGCTAAAATTGTCCAAGCAAATCTGTAATGCGTCGTTATCCACAATGAAAATTCTGCGAGAAAACTAATCATCTCGAGAAAAATTGTGTTTTTCGTAAAAATTCCACACAAGATCAATAACAAAGTAAAATTGCTTTTTGTCGAACGAGAATGTTGATCATTTCATTGTTGATTCTGGATGTTCATCACATATGTGCAATAATAAAGACTCATTCGAATACATTGACTTATTCGAATACATTGAAAAATCTGAAATTATGGTAGCGAAAAAACATCAATCTATGAAAGCCGAAGGAAGAGGAAATATTGAGAAGGCATCTTGTACATTGAGAAACGTACTTTATGTTCCCGATTTGAGTAAAAATTTACTGTCTGTCAATGCCATAACTGAAAATGATGGTGAAGTTGCTTTTCGAAAAATTATGACTTTGGCAAAAAAAAAAAACAGAAAGTTAGGACATATGAGTGGGACAAATATGAAGAAATTGAATAACATGACTACTGGAATAGATTTACAGAAGGAAGACTATGAAAAACTGGACAAGGTCTGCGAAATTTGCATGAAATCTAAACAGACGAGACTACCATTCATTAGTGAAAGATATCACGCAAAAAGGCCACTTGAAATTGTACACACGGATTTATGTGGACCAATTGATCCGATTACATGGGATGGAAAAAGATACATACTCACCTTTTTGGATGACTACACACATTTCTGCATGATATATCTACTGAAACATAAATCTGAAGTTCTGGAACACATGAAAAACTATGTTTGTGAAGTTGAAGCGTTCAAAAACGTCAAAGTTTCGAAGATAAGATGCGACAATGGAGGTGAATACGTAAATAATGAACTCCAAAGTTGGTGCAGAAGCAGAGGAATCATTTTGGATTATACTATACCTTATACACCTCAATTAAATGGAAAATCAGAACGGCTAAACAGAACCCTTATGGAAAAAGCTCGTGCTCTCATTTTCGATTCTACTCTAGGAAAAGAATTCTGGGGCGAAGCATTGCTTGTATCCGCATATCTGCTGAATAGAAGCCCCTATTCTTCCATGGATGTGACTCCCGTGGAAAAATGGACAGAGCGCAAACCAAATTTATCAAGATTGCAGATATTTGGATGTGAAGTATTCGCAAAAGTTTTGGGGTACCTGAGAAAATTGGATAGTCGCAGCAAAAAGTATACGTTTGTCGGTTATGCACTGAACGGTTACCGCCTATGGGATGCTGAAAAAAAGAGAAGTCATCGTACGCAGAGATGTTTTATTCAAAGAAACACCAAAAACTAATACAAACGTTTGTTCTAATGAAATTCAAACGCGAAGTGTCATGAACATGTCAGATGACAGTGATTATAAAAACCATGACGACGAAGAAATTTCAGAAAATGAATCACAGGGTGATACGAATTTGAGAGAGGAAATAGTAAAGATAGTTATGAACCAGAAATACAGGATGATGAAGAATTGGGAGAAGGAATCGACGAAGAATCATAAAGAAACCTAAGAAATACGATGATTTCGTAATGTTAACATACCAAGAAGCAGTGACAGGACCAGATAAGAATAAATGGATTTCCGCTATTGAAGAAGAAAAAATTGCATTGAATAAAAATAATACATGGACTTACGTGGAAAAATCAAATGTAGTAGGACAAAAAGTATTATCAAGCCGATGGGTTTTCAAAATCAAAGATGATGGACGGTACAGAGCAAGACTGGTTATAAGAGGATGCGAACAGGAATATGGAATCGATTTCACAGAAACTTTCAGTCCTGTTGTGAATAGCTGTTCTATAAGAATTTTATTCGCCCTTGCTGCCAACAGAAATCTACTAATCAATAAATTTGATATAAAAACTGCATTTTTATATGGAGAACTGAACGAACATATTTTGATGCACATTCCAGAAGGTTATGAAGAAACCAATAATGTTTGCCTATTAAAAAAATCCCTATATGGACTCAAACAGGCCCCTCTCAAATGGAATCAGAGATTTACATGTTTTTTAAAAGAGAGAGGACTCATTTCTTTGAAGGCTGATCATTGTATTTTCAAGAATGAAGAAGGGACACTATTTTTGGCCATATACGTAGATGATGGATTATTATTGGCAGAACGTGAAGAGGATATGAATAGTTTACTACGAGATTTGGGAAAAGTATTTGAAGTTGTCAAATCTGAGAATCCTAGTACGTTTATGGGAATTGAAATCGTAAGGAAGGAAAATTATATTGGACAATTTGAACAATTTTGAGGGATTTCAATATGCTAGAAGCAAAACCGGCACCCACACCTATGATTATTATTGATAGAAATCAAGAAAATGGAAGAATTGAAAAGAATTTTCCATTCAGAGAAGCAGTTGGGAGCTTACTTCACCTCATGAATAAAACTCGACCTGAAATAGCATTTCCAGTAAGCTTCTGTAGTCGAAAAATGGAAAATCCCACAAATCTAGACGTTTCCAATCTGAAGAGAGTTATCAGATACTTGAAAGATAAAAAAGATGAAGGAATAAGATATACAGAGGATTCAAGATTGACAGAACTTATTGGGTATTGTGATTCGGATTTTGCTGGGGACACTGAAACAAGGAAAAGCACAACGGGCTATGCCATATTTTTCTGTGGTGGTCCAATAGTATGGTGTTCCAGGAAACAGCCGATTGTTGCTTTGTCTTCGACCGAAGCCGAATACATTGCAGCAGCAGACTGTACTAAAGAGTTGATTTATCTCAAATCATTAATTGAGGAGTTGATAAATCAGACAATTGAAATAAAACTAAGAGTGGACAATCAAAGTTCGATAACACTCATTAGGAATGGACAGTTCAACAAAAGGAGTAAGCACATCGACGTCAGATACCACTTCATCAACGAAAAAGTCAGCGAAGGTGTGATTGACATCGAGTATTGCTGTTCTGAAAATCAAATTAGAGATATTTTTACGTAGCCCCTTGGAAATCTAAAATTCTTCAAGCACAAGAAATTTTTGGTTGATAAAATTTGATTTTATTTTAGAAATGTAATAATTAGGAGAAGGTGTTGAAAATAATTATTACATTATTTAGAGATACAAACTATGTGACATGTTTATAAAACATTAGAAAAAGTTCACTTGTTTTAAGAAAAGTCAGTTAGACGTGGGTGAAAATAATTTCATTAAAAAAGATCTTGTTGATCTACAAAACAGTTTATTCCAGTTATTAAAACCCTCAACCTACATAATCTCAACACTGAACAGTTTTGAATGCAACGGGTTCTGGTTCAGCTTGGCATTTTATTTTCGCTTCTTCTGCTAATAATCGTGATATCAAGTTCGACAAAGTTTTATTATCTGAAACAGCAGTCGACTCCCAGGCAGTACTGAAGTATTCGTAATGTTCTGGTAAACTGGCCAATATTTTCGACATTATCATTGCATCGTCAATTTTTGTGCCTAATGAAGTCAATTTATATGCAAGGTTTTGCAAATGACTAACATGGTTCGAGATATCTGAGCCCTTTTGGTAACTACAGGAAAAGAATTCTTGGAGAAGATTACATTTTTGCTGCTCCGTATCTCGTTCATAAATACTTCCAAGTTTATCAAACATTTCTTTGCTAGTTTTGCAATGGATAATGTGCATTAGAACCTTCCTATCGATGGTTGTTATTATGGATTTTTGAGCTCGTGTATCTTTTTGTATCCACTCTGCCTTCTCTTCTTCTTTGATTGACGGTAGGGTTTTGGTACGTTTACAATTTCATATACACCTTGAGCTTTGAAGAACACTTCTAACTGAAATTTGCACACTGAAAATCCTTCTGCATCGTTCAATTTCTCAATATTGATTTCTTCTAATTTAGACATCGCCCTTGAGAAACTTGGTAGCCTTGGTTTTAGTTCTTTGGTTTTTACCTTCTTGCCTTATCTCCGTGGGGTTTTTATTTATCTGAGTTTTATGCCGCAGAGTTTTCTGGGCCCATAACCTGATGAATTATTCAATATATATTCAAAGAATAACTTTTATGTTATATTTTGAAATACATGTCAGAAAATTGACTTATTTACACATATTGTTTTTATTACTACTCAATCAATTATTTTCAGCACACTGGATACAATATATATATATATATATATATATTTACTCTCAACATCCTACACCTATCTCTATCGTGTCCCAACTGACAGATTGTACTTTTTGGCTATCTACAAAACTATTTTTAGACACGTAGTTCACACAGTTGTACGAATTTACTATTCTTACTATCTCGCGTGGTGGTTCGGAGCTTATACAGAACGGTACTGATCTTTATATCGCGCTATGAAGTGAACTCCAGTCAATTTTCCCTCTCTCCTGAATATTTTACGCTCTTGCGCGGACCGATACTTGATACTTGTACTCAAGTTATTTTTTTGTAAACTTTCAAAAAGGGGATTGGAATTTTTAAAAATGTTAGGTTGGTACTTTTGAATTCTGTTTCATGAAATATATGTTCTGTAAAAAGAAGTTGTCAAAACAAGAGTTCAGTTGTTAACCGCCATTATTGTTGAAAATTTGAAATTGATTTCTCTTCTACATTTGTATAAGTTACTTGAAACTTGCTGAATAAAAACACGTTTATATCTGTTACTCAGTGAACCTTTATTTCATGGCCTTAATAGTGAAACATGCAACCCCTATTCCATTTTTTACCAGAACTTTATAACGAAACAAAACTTCTCAATCTAAATATGTGTTGAAAAAAACGATTCATTGCAAAACTTTTTCAACTCCTGTGTTGTGTCCGTAAAAGCAATAGTGTCCTAATAAAAAAATAAAATACAACATTGTGCATGAACGGATCTTCTGTAAATGGAATCGAAATCTAGTAGGTGGCTGTCACGTTTTGTTTGCACAACTTGCGACTTCAATCATAGAATTTTAAAATCGAAATCATGCATGGTGGCTGTCAAGTCGCTTGATTTCTATGTGGTAGTTGAAAATTGAATGTATCTTTTGAATCTTCAATGAGAATAGATTACACTAACGCTAAAATGGCGATATATTTCATGTATGGTGTGCAATGGAAATTCTTGAGCAAGAGGGCAGAGATGTATCATACGCGTGATACCTCATCACAAATTTTGCACATCTTCCCCCAATCTCTGTGAAAGGACTTTCAAACGAAAAACTGATTTGGTCGTCCACAGTAAAAAACAGTACTGGAAGAAGAGGTTCTCAATATGATTGAAAATCGTCCGAATTAAGTACAAAAATTACATCTTAATGTTGAATAAACAATCTGAGAAATTTTAAAGGATCACAATTGTATCCTTACCATATTCAACGATCCAGGCACTTTTGCCGTCGAGATTCCTAACAGTAGACTTGTCAAAGGAGTCTTCAAATGATTACCATGCTCAATTTTTAGAACGTTATTACTGACAATCCAACTTTTCAGGGAGTCGATTCATATTTCCATATCAATTATCTATGGGCAGATAACCCAATGCATCAAGGTCGGTATCAAATGAATTTTCACTTAACGTGGGTGAATTATTGTGAAAATATTTGACCGTATTTTCACCGTTGTGGTTTTGATCCGATATCGCATTCCTTCAGGCATAACTTTCGTAGTACTTGACGACGTATATCCAAATTTGGATAGCAGAGAGATCTTCTATTCCTCCCAGATCTCAGACTTAAACCCTTGACTGTTGCATCTGTCACTAAGTCCTTGGTTATCGACCTCATTGAATGATTGAAGAATCGCATCATTGCATGCGAGAAATCAAAACACAGGAGATATTTCAACGTTTGGCCAGTCTATGAGACAGAAGATTTATTCCTGTCTAATGGTTGGATGTCGTTCCATTTGATCTTGTTGCTTTTCTCCTTGTTGTAATACACATAATTTGTTGTTTGTATTTTAATTGATATTCTATTAAAACAAAATATAGTACATGACCTACATTAAAAGTTAAAACAGAATAATTTTAAAATACTACGATTGAAGTCAATGTGCAAACAAAGTTTACAGCCACCATAATTTTTCGATTCCATTTAGAAGATCCGTTCATGCACAATGTTGTATTTATTTATCAGAACTATTGCTTTACGGAAACACAAAAGTTAAAAGTTTCGATTTTTAAAATTTTCATTCATTTTTTTTTAAAAAAATTTCTGGTAAAGAATGGAATAGGGGTTGCATGTTTCACCCCTTTAAAAGAACACAACAAAATTTAACAAAATATTCATAGGTAGCCTTTCTTCAACTCTTCAGCAATTTCAAGAAAAAAAAAATCTCATTTTTGGAAGCGTGAAACTTTTCAAGGAAAGGCCTAAGAGCTTTTGTTTACATGAAAGACCCCTTCAATTTTCGACAAGAAATCACCCCCTAAAAACTTTCGCATTTATTTGGTAACACCCTATTTAAATGTATTTTGTTGGATATGAAGTTATTCATTTATACTTCATCTGAAAGGTATTTCAATACTGCATTCAATGATAATAAATAATTTGATTTGTTTATACAGGGTGAACAAAAATTAATATTTTATTTAAATGTATTTTGTTGGATATAAAGTTATTCTCTAACTGAAATAAAATATTAATTTTTGTTCACCCTGTACAAACAAATCAAATTATTTATTATCATTGAATGCAGTATTGAAAAACCTTTCAGATTAAATATCACAATTTAAAAAAATCCGATTACGTCACCATGTCAAAACCAGTGACAACCTCTTTAGAATATACAATTAAAAACAAAAATCGAGCTCTTTCAGGTTTTTGTCAAAAGTACATTGCTTGCAAAATATCGAATTTGTTCCATAATTTAGCCGCGCACTGTATATACACTGTCCGTCATAAAGTTGGATACATACCTATGGGAAAAAAAATTGTTATTGAAATTTCTGAAAAACTCTAATAGCGGTTCGTTTCTGCATATCGTACAACTAAAAAATCCGTTGCGACTTAGATCACGTGACCCCAGATTTGAATTTAAAAAAAGTTGTCTGTGGTTGCCAAAAAATAGGTCAAATTGATAAGATTTCGAAAAAAACATTCGAGAAAATATGTTTGGAATCCAACGAGGACCCCATGTACCAATTTTGAACCAGATTAAAAAAAAACATTTTATTCCTCTACCCTTACTAAGAAATATTATACATTCTTGTTTTATCTGAAAACAGCTTTAATAACCTGAACCACATAAGTTTGGGTCAAAACTAATCAAATATTTGTGGAATAGACATTTTGCGGGAGATTATGAAAACACGGTTTAGTATTGTCACTAGGTGTAGTCATGCCCTGTGTATTGATGCACATGAGCTTATTCAATATTCTCAACCCGTAAATAAAATTTAAACCAACTAATATTAGTAATTAAAACTCAATAATGCATTATTTAACATAATTGTGTTTAGTATTGTTTAGGTGAATGTGGAAAAAAAAAACTCGATAAACAAATAATGTACAAATTTTCAATATTCTACGTGAACATACTTATGTTGATCAGATAAAACGAGAATGTATAATGTTTCTTAGTAAGGGTAAAGGAATAAAATGGTATTTTTGTTTTTTTTTCAATCTAGTTCAAAATTGGTACATTGGGTCCTCGTTGGATTCCAAACACATTTTCTCATTCAAATTTCTCGATATCTTGTCAATTTGACACATTTTTCGGCACCACAGACTTCTTTTTTCAAACTTTTCTTTCCCAGTGGTCCATGTTATCTGTTGTGTCAGTCTATTTGAGAATTTCTCTCTCTCTCTCTCAATATTTCTTGGTTTGTCTTCCATTACGGCGACGCTACCAGCTCTCCCCTATTACGTAACCAATGTTACATAACTTCGGGCTTCGTCGGACGGATGCATGAGTCTCGCTCTAGACGATGCTGCATCCGTTATATTTATACATTACTTATAATTATGTATATCAATTATTATTATATAAACTCCCTCATTCCGGAGAGTCCGTCCCCATCTG
Organism: Gonioctena quinquepunctata; assembly: GCA_018342105.1. Lineage (NCBI taxonomy): Eukaryota > Metazoa > Arthropoda > Insecta > Coleoptera > Chrysomelidae > Gonioctena > Gonioctena quinquepunctata. The sequence goes on from JAFIRS010001613.1 coordinate 298,205, forward strand.
ACCTGGTTACCAGCGTAGAGAATGAGGGGTTAGACCTGGTCCCCTTCTTCCGATAAATCCGTTATCATCTGGCCTGGGTACCAGCGTAGAGAAGAACGGGACTGTTCAAAACACAACACTTTTTTAAACTTTACATTAGTACTATTATTTTTGCAATGCACGTTTAGAAACGGCAGACATTCACATTTTCATACATTTACTTGACCTCCAACCTGTTAACGCCACATGTTAACCTAACCATGGTCAGAGGTCGAATCTATTTGAGAATTTATTCAGTCACATGTCTAGTTTTTTTTTTTTTTTTTATGTTCTGGTTCCCCCGAAAAGGGATATCCTGTAATGTTCAGAGAACATCGTGGGAACCAAGGGAAAGAAGGTAGGAGTTGGTGTTCTTCTTAAATTTCTGGGGTTGTATGCCTAGGGGAACACCTCCCTAGGCAATGAGTTCCAAAGCCTCGCTGTTCGTTGGATGAACGAGTCTTTGGAAAGTGATGTTCTGCAGGTCTCCAAAGTGACCACGAAGGGGTGTGATGACTGAACTTGACGGGTTAATCTCGAAGAGACTGCCAAAGCAGGAACGATTGTTGATATTTCAGAAGAGCATCGCCCATGAAAATATCTATAAAATAGAGACAAATCGCCAACTTTTCTACGGTGTTCCAGACAAGTGAGCGAGTTTGTAAGCGAGGCATCACCGACGAGACGAATTGCCCTTTTTTGGACAGAATCCAATAGCCTCAGGATATGTTTAGGTGCCGCGCTCCAAATATGGGAACAGTATTCCAGGACAGGTCGGATCTGTGCCTTATAGATCATAAGCAGCTGAGTGGGGTGAAATAGCTCTTGGCACGAAACAAAAACCAAGTTTTGGGATGCACTTTTGGCAATGGACCTCACGTGATTTTCCCAGGAATTTGCGAGTTCTACCAAGTTATTATATGCACTAAATCCCAAGCATCATTGGATGACTTCAGTGGTATGGTTACTCCTGACAAAGTTATGTTAGGCACAGTGAGATCGGCTTTTCTAGAGAAAAGACATGCTTGTGTTTTGTTTGCATTGAATTCTACCAAGTTATTAGATCCCCACTCGAGAATTGTTGCTAAGTCCATATTTATATTGTTAACATTTCTTCCTCGTTCATTTCTGGTTTCACGGGCTGATATAGGGGCCCTGGAAGAGAAAGCGGTATGGAGGGTACTATCATCGGCAAAGCTGTGTACTGGACATGAGGTTGCTTTCAACAGGTCGTTGATGTGAAGTAGAAATAGAAAAACACGATCCAATCACACATTAAGTCTCAACATATTAATACATTATTTCCGTAATTGTGGTTGATTCCTGTGAGTTTTAAAAGATGTTTTATCCCAGTTTTGTCCATATAACATTATTATTTTTAACATCATCGCCGCATAACCTTACTTACACTGTAAGTTATAACTTGCTTGTTTTCCTTTATTATATATTCATATGTGTCTTCCTACTTTGTAGCATCCCGGATGTTGATAATAAATATTATCGAAAGCTTGGCATCTGTGTAGAAGAGTACACTCATTGGCCTGCTGCATAACCCAAATACCAATCACTTAATTTCTATCTAGTCAGCAAATAAAACTACCAATTATAAATATATATATATATATATATATATATATATATATATATATATATATAATTTATACAGTGCTTCTCAAAAGTCACCTCCCACCCTCTTATTTTTGGAACGATTATACATAAACAAGTGAAATTTGGAAACTGAATATTAAAGGTTGTAAACTTCCCTACTAGTGATGATAGATGACGAAATCGTCAAAGATGACGTCACAAGCGACACCTCTTTTAAAAGGTATCGAAAAAACCTATTCAATGATACTAATTTTGTTTGGTTTATGGCAGTTTTAATGGCTCATTAGTAAACACTAAAATTTAAATTCCATTCAGTATGATATTAATAACAGATTTAAGAATCAGTATCTACTTAAAGAAATTGCTCGAAGTGACCTCCATTTACTTCCTGACAGTGAAATATCCTATTTTCAAACTCTTCTCGTACTTTTGCAAATGTGTCTGCGGAAACAGACTCACATTCTGCAACAATACGTTGTTTTAAAACGTCAATATTGTCAGGTTCAGTGGCGTAAACCTTCGATTAACGGTTCTATCGCGTTTTGCAACAGCTCCAGATGAACCTCACCAGTTAAATTAGTATTTGAAAAAAGAGGCCCAACGATGTGGTTTCCCAGGATACCTGCCCAAACATTCACCTTATGGGGAAATTGGGTATGTGTTTCACTAAACAGGTGAGGATTTGCGTCACTCCAATAACTCACATTCTGTGTATTTACATTTCTATTTAGATAGAAAGTACTTTCGTCACTAAAACAAATTGTTTTAACATAGTCTGGCTGTTGGTTAATTTTAGTTTCCATATTTTCTCAAAATTCTAGTCTTCGGTCTGGGTCGTCGTCTGAGAGTTGATGAACCATTTTTAATTTGTATGGATGAAATTTGTTTTTTTTCAACACCCTGTGTACTGTACTTCGACTGACTTCACAGTTTAACAAATTATTAAAATGTACAAAAATATTAAAAGTACCAAAAGCTGCTAAAACAGTTAAACGTTCGATCAACAATACACAAATTATTAAATGTACAAAAACTTGGACAAGTACAAAAACGTCGAATTAGGGAGACTAACAGAAACGTCAGCTTATTTGACAACTATCCAGCGGCGGAGCTTGAATTTGGAATTTTAGTATTAACTGATTTAATTCATCACAGCTTTGCGTTTTTCAAAAGCGAGTTGCCAAAACTGCCATAAACACAAACAAAATTAGTATCATTGAATAGGTTTTTTCGATACCTTTCAAGAGAGGTGTCGCTTGCCGTAGGGTTCCATTCAAAATTATTGGTCACAATGGCCTTGTGACGTCATCTTTGACGATTTCGTCATTTATCATCACTAGTAGGGAAGTTTACAACCTTTAATATTCAGTTTCCAAATTTCACTTGTTTATGTATAATCGTTCCAAAAATAAGAGGGGGGGGAGAGGACTTTTGAGTAGCACTGTATGTATATATTCAAATTCGAGTCTATGCATGGGGATTTCGATAACGGTAAGAGATAGAGGGATGGTTAAATGGGGGCAAAGTAGCATATTTCAGAGGTCAATTATATGGAAAAATCGAAAATTTCGAAATTCTTCTTTTGCCTGTAACTTTTTATTTTAGGATTTTTTTTTAAATTGTCACTTTGCCATTGCAACTTTTTGTAGGCTATCCAAATATCTGAATACAAATTATATACTGGGTATTGTATAAATTGGGCCACCCTCAACATTTAATTTTCAAATACGGACCTGTATTTTTTATTGCATTTTTTTGAATGCCAAGAGTCATGTTTCAATTTTAGAGAAGCGAGACCTCAAGTGCGGTTTGGTCTAAATGTATGGGCTGGAATTTTGAAAGATCGAGTTCTAGGTCCCTACATCTTTGCCGGGACGCTCAATGGCGAACGTTATCTATACTTCCTCAGACATACTTTCAGTGAATATCTCGATGATATTCCCATTGCTAATTTAAATCGGTTGTGGTTTCGCCCACATTGCACAAGAGACGTTAATCAATTTTTACAAGAAACATTTCAAGACAGATGGATAGCAAATAATGGGCCTATAAGATGGCCTGCAAGATCCCCTGATCTCAGTGTACTTGACTTTTTTTTATGGGCTACACTAAAAAATAGAATATATCAAAACGAAATTGAAAATATAGATTTAAGAATTAAAATCATGAACGCTTTCGCATCACTACGGCGAAGAGATATTTTCAGAGCAAATAATAACTTAAAAAAACGACTCCGTAAATGTCTGGAACGAGAAGGTCGTCAATTTGAACATTTATTTCGATTCTTGAAAATAATTAAACAAGTTCTTGTATGATTAATTATAAAATATGAAAAGCTATATGATCAAATACAATGTTATGTTTGTGACAGATTATGTTTGTGAGTTCTCAGCAGAATACATAGAACAGATCTTCTTCATACCTACTGAGGTCAATCGACATGGGGATGAATAATGATTCTACTAGTGCTACATTATGGTAAAGAAAAATGTCTCTTGGAAATGTTGATTTTATTTTATTGTTATTCCGAACACGTAGTGAGACTAGATAATCTGGAAATTCTGAAATTGATTATTCTTAAAGAATCAATTTGTTTGATTCACCACTCATTCTCTGATATAATTCAATTACAGTTGTTATGGAATTAAAAAATTATGGAATATCACTGGTATTAGTTCAATATTTCCAAAACACTCTGTAATTTAGATGAAAATACTACGTCAATATGAAACATAACTCTTGGCATTCAAAAAAATGCAATAAAAAATACAGGTCCGTATTTGAAAATTAAAAGTTGAGGTTGGCCCAATTTAAACGATACCCTGTATATAATTTTTATTCAGATATTTGGATAGCCTACAAAAAGTTGCTATGGCAAAGTGGCAAAATTAAAAAAATATCTTCGTAAAATAAAAAGATAAAGGCAAAAGAAGAATTTCGAAATTTTCGATTTTTCCTGTATAACTCCAGAACTAAAGAAGCTAGGTCAGATTTTTTTCATCCATATTGTTAACCTCTGAAATACGCTACTTTGCCCCCATTTAACCAACCCTGTATCTCTTACCGTTATCGAAATCCCCATGCATAGACTCGAATTTCAATAGCCCTGTATATATATATATATATATATATATATATATATATATATATATACAGTGCTTCTCAAAAGTCCCCTCCCCCCCTCTTATTTTTGGAACGATTATACATAAACATATATATAAATAATTTACCCAAAGGAGCTCTATTAATTCCAATGACATCCCTTATGATAACTTTTTTTAATTCATCAAAATCAGTACATACTTCGGGTATCTCAGAAACAAATATTCACTAACTCAACTATATTGCTGCTTTAGGTGCTAGAGGGCATCAATATTTTTTTTTTGTTTCAGGTAGGAACAAAGGAGGTGATAGTACAATACTTAACCAAGACTATAACAGAAATGTTCAGAAAAAAGTATAAAATATATTATTACTGAATAAAAAATGTAAAACAAAGTATAACCTGAAGTTTATTATTTGTATTAGAAAAGATGTGGAGGGTCACTCTTGACTGAAGAGTTTGTTTTATGAATTGTGTACTACATAAACTCTCAAAAACATATCCAGGTACAAAATTCACTGAAACAAAGTAAGATGGGTCCTTTTGGGATATATGACAATGATTGGTAGACACGGTCTTAATTCTATTTATTTATAATTGGTACACTCTTTCAAATTGTTAAAAGATAAAATATGTACATTTTTCATTCCATTTGTTACAAGTAATTCATTTTCTTATATATATAAAAATATACATATATATATATACATATATATACATATATATATATATATATATATATAAATATATATTCTAATAATTCAAGAATCTTAAATCCATACATATAAACTGGTGGGTAATTCCCGAAATACTTTATGGTTAATATTTCTAATGAGCATCTCACATCAAAAGAATTGCACCTCTTCACACTTACCACCACTTCACACCTCATTCAAAATTCAAATAGCCTTTTACTTTTCCTATTTACAGGATGAAATTTTCTGTCCAATCTAGCCAAACCCACAGGCCTGTGTCACTCTTGTTGAAGTTCCATCCAAAATAATCAAAGCGAAAACTCCCCACATACCTTCTTACCAAAATATGAGTGATGGTATAATGTTGATATAGAGGAAGAGATCTTATTATAAAAAAAAGAAAAATATATTATGTATATTTTTTTAGAGTATCTTGCCTGTTTTTGAAGTAAATAAGATATATAGTGATAATGAATTGAATAAGTAGTGATCCTGAACCAATTTAAAAATGAAAAATTTATTTTTAAATGCTAATTATACATGAGACCGTCAATTCAAAAAAATGGCAAGAAGAGGGAGAAAGTGTGTTTGGCAAGTGGTATTCAATACAATAGTTTGCTATCAAAATCTGAAATTCAAATTTTATAAGATTAAAATAATGTACTCAATAAATGGGTTGCTTAGTGATTTAGACCCAGGGTTGCCCAAACATGACAAAAAAAAGTTCACCAATTCTCTGACCCAATGCCTAACTTATTGCTAGCAAATTGCAATTCATAAGATTCAATATTCATATTTAAACTCAATAAATTTGTTGCGTAGTGATTTAGGCCCAGGGTTGCCCAAAAAAAGTTCAACAATTCTCTGACCCAACAAATTTGTCTTCTGACTGTCAATCCTTAAAAATTTGTAAGTAATTTCTTTAAAAATCGACAATATTTTTTCCTAACAATTTAAGCTGTATTGAATAATCAGTTTAAGTCAACAAGCATTATCAATCAACCTATTATGATGAAAAAAATTGTCCCTGGAGATTTCTGAGTGAATATTGAATCAAGGTAAAACTATGTTAAGACTCCCGCAAACAGCACAATCATTTATTTTACCATGTGAAACTTGTAATCTATTGGAAAACTTGCTATATATTCTATACTTGGGACACAAAGTATTGAATGAGTTTTCATCATATGGTACCAATTAGTAATTATACTTTTATCTTTGCAATGGAAATATGATCCCCATACGGTTGAACATAAAAACTGTTCATCTGGATGCCACTTTTCGTTGAACCCATGAGTCCGTTCAGCCTCTAACTCCTCACACACTGCAACAGTATCTATCTTAGAATGAACACTTGGTGTGTAAATATCTTGAACCAAATTATCACCTATGTACACAATTTTGGGGTCATCTAAACAAGAAATCTTCTTCATAAACAATTTCAGATCACTCCAATTACCATGAGTGTAGATACCTCCAATTTGCAAATTCTCTAGACTTACAGGACCAGTTTCTTGAAATTCGTCCAAACCTATGAAATCCCTCTTCATTGTGAAGAATCCAGGTTTTTTAGAGTAGCAAACAACAATGTCAAAGTAATCCCTCCAATTATCACCAATTGTATTAGATGCAGTATGATAAGCAAAATCTATATGTGCTCCAGTAATCAGAAATAAACGTTTCCCCTTACTTTTCAAAGCCTGAAGCCAGTTCGTTAAATTATTGCTACATTGGTAGTAATACTGTTCAGGATTCTTTTTAACTTCAGGAAAGTATCCACCAAGATCTTTTCCAAAATGATCTCTGTCAAACATGTAAATCAAAGAGTCAAGTAAATCTGGCCAAATATTGTATAACTTTTTGCCACTTCCAGGAGCATCCAAAGAATCAACTGCTCTAGCAAAAGCTAAACTTATAACTATATCAAAATAATCCAATAAAGTTCTCATTTTTTCCGAATATGGTCCGTTCCAGGTTTGAAGAGGATCTTGTATAAATAAATCAGTAGCTTTCCAATGACGATTTGGATAATACCCCAAGATTTCATTTTCATTCAACCACTTTGTACCATGCATGGCTTGTAGGATTTTACCATCTGGTCCGATCCTTATCAAATTTCCATTTTCATCATCCACTATCAGTCCTTTTATGATGAAATTATGATCCAGGGGTTGTAATAAATGTTCTTCAGAATAACCCTTTTCCTTCACCAGATAATTTGAAACTATTTTGTATTCCATTTCTATCATATTTCCGACTTTATATCGAGCTAAAGTATTATCCAAATCAAATCCTATACAGTCGTAATTTAAGAAACTGAACATTGGTTTTTCCATTTTTTGATTATTCAGAGAACAAGTTGAATAAAAATTATCTGCACATAACCTGTTTAGGGTAGATCTTCCAATTTGTTCATGACTTTTAATGAATTTCCATAATTTTGAAACGTGTGGTTTCAGAACACAACGCGATGCAAACATGTTAGGCTAAACATAACAAATCACAGCTGATCTGAAACTGAAAATTATCCAAATTATCATCTAAATAATCTTTGTTCGGTTATATAAAGAACAAAGAACATAACTGAACAATGTGTCACAGCGTGCAGCATGGAGCAGTATAAGGAAGGAGCATATGAGGCTAACATCGGACTGGACGACATCTACATTCGATAACCTAAACCACCCTATCAGTGAACAACAAAACCTGTCTTCTTATATAAGGAGCGTACTCAATTGAGTCGTATTTGGTGATAACTGACGGTAGACGTAAAAAAAAATTTTGAACCAATTGTCAATCTTGTAATCATTGAAGAATTGAAAGGGGTTATGAGGAATACTTCAAATAAATGCTGGTTAGTCCCATAGAAAATTAACAACTATTCATAAAAAAAACTACTTTCATGAACATTTTGGAGCTGAAATAAAAGTTGATTCAAAACGAAAATTAAACGTTGAAATCACTAATTTTGAAAATCAGCACAATAACTGCAAAAAACAAGTACGAAGAGACTTTACTAATGACTTCAGATATCGATGCAGCTTCGTCAACCTGGCATGCCGGAACGTGCCGTACGTTACTTTTCTCCATTAGGTTCCTTCGTTTCTTCTCACACACCATACTAGTATGTACGGTTTTTGTTTCTACTTGTACTTTTTCGAGCTCGGTTACAAGACCAACTCAGTTCCAACCCGGCAATTCACCATGTCGGATGCTTTTTTTTTTATGCAGAGTCTTCCTCTGCATCCAAATCTTCACAAACACATATAATAAATTCAAAGCACGTTCATAACGGCAGAAGTAACACTTGTTTGTTCCCTTGTATTAAACCGCATGTATGTAATGAAAGTACTTGCGAGCAATAGGGAACACGCATGATTTTCTTCAATGTTTTCTTTGCGTCAGTTCGGTCCTCAAAAATAACATTTTGTGAAAATAATTTCCCAAATCCCAAAATGTCGAAATTTTCAAAATTAAGTGTTTCTCAATTCAAGCTCTATTTGACCTTCGCTTGAATATTTTCCCCCAAACACTAGCGCTAATTATGGTTGTTTCAAGAATATTGATATATATTACTATTTCTTACAACCCAAACATAAACTCAAACTCACTTGTGATTTTTCAGTAACAATTGAAAATACTATGATAAACGAAGACAGATAAAATTAAAGTTGACAGTTCGAAGCAACTAGCGGTAGAAGGTTGAACTATGTGAAGTAACGATGCATACGTTCATCAGAGGCGCAAGGAGTACGTTTTTGAATAAGTTGAAAAAATTGGCGCTTTCAATTTCGAACTATGAAAAACATTCAACATTCCTTCAATTTCCAAGTTTGGTGCTGAGCTGGTAAATATAAAGTAAACGTACTCATGCTCCCTGAATATAGGTAAAAAACTTTTCTTACGTGTTTTTGCCACCTGAACACGAATCCGGAAGAAAAATGCGGCGGACTCATATCGTTTCCGAGAACACTTTACTCTTTTTTTAACATCATTTCAAGCACCGTTTTCTCGCATAAACATCACTCAAAATTCCTCCTTCTTTTTGCCAGCATAAACAATAAGCCCTAAATCACTTATTTTCGGCACAACTTCGCACAAAATATTGCCGTTTTTATCGAAAAAATCCTCCTTCTTAAATAGTTCCAAGTAAACACACACACGTCTGACAGATGAAATTTAGTAACTTTCCCTTTTTTTCATGTTGGCAATAAATGAATCATGGTGCCCAAAAACAATTGCAAACATAAATGAAGGGGAAACTATTACTCATATTTGAATTCGAAAAGTTGGCGTTGATTCATTAATTACCAACATGAAAAAAAGGGAAAGTTACTTAATTTCGTCTGTCAGATGTGTGAAGTTTGTTTACTTGGAACTATTTAAGGAGGATTTTTTCGATAAAAACGGCAATATTTTGTGCGAAGTTGTGCCGAAAATAAGTGATTAGGGTGGGTTTATTGTTTATGCTGGTAAAAAAAGGAGGAATTTTGAGTGATGTTTATGCGAGAAAACGGTGCTTGAAAATGAGGTTAAAAAAAGAGCAAAGTGTTCTCGGAAACGATATGAGTCCGCCGCATTTTTCTTCCGGATTCGTGTTTATGAGACAAAAGCACGTAAGAAAAGTTTTTTACCTATATTCAGAGAGCATGAGTACGTTAACTTTATATTTAACGAGTTTATTCCACTAGCTATCGGTGATCGGTTTTTCGTTATTAGGTTGGTATCAATTTTGTTTTTAGATGTCGGAGGCAGAGTTGCCAACCCTACAGTTTTAACTGTAGATTTAGTTTTTTGGAAATCTCCCCACTTTTTAGTTTAGGCCTCCAAATCTAGTTTTTTATTAAGATGCTAGCACCATCTATTTTATCTGCTGTGTAGTCCGTACACTAACTCAGCTTCAGCAAAACCATTATACAATGGCAAAGCCTACCACCATTGTCTGAAGATACACTACCACTACCGGACCGGACTACGTAATTGTCAATGAATTTAATGTATGGCGTTAGCGGCTAGAGAAAGATCATTCCATTTTTAACCGACGAAACCAAAAAGGAGGAGGTTCTCTAGTCGTCGCGTATATTTTTTTTTGTCGTCCGGTCGAAGTCTGTTTTATTTACCACTTAACCACAGACATTATGTTGTTTGTTACTCGGGAATGATTGTTTTACATGTTTTATTTCCAAGTTTACTTAGTTAATATGATTACAAGTTTGATGATCACATGATTTTTTGTTTATAATACCTTCCCCATATGTGTTTTATTTATTACTACCATTAAATAATAGAAAATAAGAAAAAGCTGTAGATTAACCGTTTTTAGTTATTATTTACAGTTTTCTACAGTTTTTTCAAGCATGTATGCAGTTTTACTCTATGATGGGGTTGGCAACACTGGTTGGAGGAGTATCGCAGAAACAGTCAATCTGAATCATCTGACATTTATCAACTTCAAATTTCAAATCCATTATTTTGAAATATAATTTAAATATCAGAATCTATTAGAAAATAAAAGTTTTGGGCTAAAAATCGAGGGTGCTAAAAGAAACTCATCATCCACCAAAAACCCAACATTTCACAGAACTCCAAAATAAGGAATTATACATATACTTCAAAATTGACAAATAATCTTGTAGACGAATTGGAGATGTTTTATCCAATTATCTCAAAAAAAGTGAATGATCAAAGTATCGAAAATTGTTGGAGAAACACTGCGAAGAAGGGTCACGTAATGTTTTATTTTTCAAGATCCCATGACTCAAGATAATACCATTGTCGTAAGATATATAGTCAGTGAATGTCTTTGGAAAAAGCATTGGGTGGGACACTGTTTAAAAACCGTTTCTTTTTAGAAAAAGGCGGTAAGGAAACATGTAAAATATGATTCGTGATAAATTTGTTCCAACTCAGTTGTACATCGGATATATCATCTGATATCTCATCTACTGCTCCATCTTATCCAATAATAAACCCGAATGGTTGACTGACCATATATCTTCAAACAATGATAATACTGATAACCACATCTACAACTGTCACTTGACTAATTGAAGTTATTAATATTCCTGCATAAACCCGTGCAAATTTACTGCAAACTATAAGAGTTGTTCAGAGAATTGTTACTTATGGTGAGCTGATGACTGGCCAATATCCTGAAAGTGTAATTAGTGTTGAATGAATACTATCAATTAGGAAACTCTTACCAAAGGAATTCTTCAACTGTCCTATAGATTAGTATTCAATATATTTCTTGTGAGGTATTTTAAATCATGATATAAGAATTTTGGCAGGTATTTGTGAAATGATTCCTCTAGGAATCAGTAGCATTCGCAGTCAGAATTGATAGGATTAATTATTAATCGGGCAATCCCAGGGATTACAAAAGTATCTACTTTTCATTCAACCACTGGTGAGTGAGTGGTTGAGGCGCTAACTTTTGTTTTCTGATAATGAGTTAACCGAGATGTTGAAAGTGACAAGCACTTAACATCTTGACGAGATGGAGTCAGCCAAGTTGTAGTCGTGACTGGAGATGAAAACATGTAGTAAGCTCTGGTTGATTTTGGTTGAAGAATGAAAATATGTCTAGCATCTAGTTTTTTTACAGATTTTTCAACAGCTGAAAGCACCAAGATAATCAGTGAAATATTTTTAGCTTTAGTTCATTTAAACACATTTTTATGAATTTAACTAAAAATACAAATTACTAAAACATTAGGTTTGTTAAATTTTCTATAGTGATGGTTTCAAGAAAAATAAAATGTTTTATATTCGTGTACTGAAGTAATACTTAACTTTGGAGTGATTACAAATGGTATCATCAGTAACTTTAGTGTGTGAAGCTGTGGATGTGATTATCATATTATCTGCATCTATGGGATCTTAACTTAACCGTTCTTCGGAGTGTTTCTATAAAAATAATATTTCCACTATTTGGATCATTTACTTTTTTTTTAAATGATTAACAAATTATTTTTGAGTGGTATATGAGAAGGTTTATATTATTTGGCCATTTATAAGTATTTTTGGGATCTGTGAAATGTTGATCTTTTTGGTGGATTATGAAACCCTTCATTGGATGGAAGGATGGACTCGCATCCTCGATTTCAACCCAAAACATTAATTTTCCCATATTTTTAATTGTAGTGATACAAAATAATGGATAATGAATTTGAAGTTGACAGATATCAAATGAATAACATTTCACTAGACATCCAATATGTACAAAAACAAAATTAATAACCAACCTGATGACAAAAAACGTATCACTAATAGCTATTGGAATAAAGGATAAGCAATAAGACCCCTACCCCTAATTCATTAGAACTGTTATTCCAGAACTAATTTACAAATATTTACCGGGCTTTTGGAACTTGATAGCTCCTTATTTTGAGATAATTTGTCTTGAAAATAGTTCAATCTTTTAGATCACTCGAGAATATTTTATTGATTTCCACGGATAGGTATGGGGATATATTATACCTGTTTTTTAGTCCCACAATGCACTTATTGGGGCAAAAGGAAAAATGTAAGAAATCACAGATTTTCTCAAAACGATGGGAGAAAGCTCAAATAACTAATAATTTCGAGCAGAATGAAAAATTGGACCAGAGGAAGACATGGATGTTGAATCTGAAAATTAGTAAACCGATATCAAAGTATATGCTTGTTTGTTCCTGACATTTTCGGCCTTCAGATTATCTCGATAAGTTCATTTAGGCAACATTCATGACTAAGTTTAATTTGTAAACTTACTTTTTCTGATAACATTCATTTGTTGTTTCAAGTCATTAAAAAAATATATCAATTCAAGCTTCATTGAAAAACAACATGAAATTACTTTAAGTGTTTAAAGAGATGAGAAACCTTTAAATCACGGAAATGTCCTTGTATGTCTTAAAATAGCAACAACCATTTATAGTTAAAAAAACTTGATGTTTACAAATATATTGAAAACAACTTACTGTTTCAAGTCATTGGAAAAATATATCAATTTTAGCTTTATTGAAAAACATCATGAAATTACTTTCAGTGTTCAAAGAAATGAGATAACTTCAAGTCTTACAATAGCAACAACCATTTATAGTTAAAAAAAACTAGATGTTTACAAATATATTGAATATAGACGCACTCAACAACACATAAACAAAAATAATCAAAATAAATGTTATCCGTAAATCTTAGTTCTCAAACATTTTTGGAGAAACAGCCTTTTGGAGATCAAGAAAAATATATTTTCCACCTTCATTTCCAGCAATAAAAAAATTCAAAACACATTCCTGTTATTATCAATAAATATGGCTCTGCTTTCATCAGATTGAATTAAAAAAACTATGCGTGTCCTTTACGCACGGTGAAGTTAAACTTCTTTGACGTTGTGGCAGATATTACGATTAAACTAAAAATAAATAAGTCATGTTAGAATTTAGTAGTATATATTGATAATATAATTACAGTGAGCAACAGAGCAACACTTATTAACATCGTGAATTACAAATAAATTAATTCAATTACTATTAAAATTTAAATATGAAATCAAAGGTTAATGTATGATAACTAAAATGAGAAACATAAACTATGCTTTGCAAATTTTCAAAATTTCTTCAGAAAACTGCATCAATTATCGTACCAGATCTCAATGTTGGTTGAAGTGGAGAATTATTCATTCAATTAATGATTGAGATTCTTCTAAACGGAAATTAACATTGAAATCTCCTGCAAGAATCATTGGTCATTCATAGTAATTGCTATTTAAAAGACCTGAACCTTGAATAGTAAAGTGAAGTCATTGCTGATAATAATAAATATATATCTTTATATATATATATATATATATATATATATAATTCTACCGTACGTGTGTTGTCACTGCACTCCTCCTAAACGGCTGGACCGATTTGAATGATTTTTTTTGTATGTTTTGGGTGGCGCCCTGGATGGTTTAGATTCACAAATCATCCCCCTAAATGTTAAGGGTGGTCCACCCCTTAACTTTTTATTTTATTTTTTAGACAAAATGTTTTGTTTTTATTTCAGCATTCAAAAATACATACAACCCTAAATTTTCACCCTTCTACGGTAAACCCCTATTTTTTTGGCAAGATTTTTATTTTTATTTTGTCATGACTTAGAATAAAAAAATTCATATTACTACTCTTAATTCACCCTTCTACGATCAACCACTATTTTGTATTTTTTTTTACGAAAACGGGATAATGAAAAAACGGGATAACGGGATGACAGGATAAGGGAATACGGAATAACGGGATAAATAAAAAACTGGATAACAGGAAAACGGGATAATAGGAAAACGGGATAACAAAAAAACGGGATGACAGGATAAGGGGATAAGGGAAAAACGGGATAAAGAAAAAATGGGATATCAGGAAAACGGGATGACAGGATAAGGAGAAAAACGGGATAACGCGGTAAAGACAAAAAGGGGTAACAGGAAAATGGGATAACGGGAAAATTTTCGGGAAAAACATTTTAGGGAACATAGAAATTTGGACAGGACAACGTCTGTCGAGTCCGCTAGTATATATATATATATATATATATACAGGGTTTATCTTCATGAGTTAATGCGATCTATAGAAAGAGTACTAGAAGTAGCATGATTCTGTAGAGACGGTGAGGAAAACATTGAAAATCCAACTAAAATATTTTCGTTATTGTGACACTTCCGTTTTCTCCGGGAGTGAAGTCATCTTTGTTATTTTTAATGGAACACCCTGTATTTTATAAAAATTTTGGATTCCTCTCATGTTCAAATTCATGTATCATACCCTTTACCGAAAATGAACCATTTTTGAGTTATTCGAGTTTTTCTAGAAAAAGTGACAAATGCAGCATATAGAACATAGCCATTTTCATGTGAATTACAATCTTTAGTGATATGCAGTGACTGAATCTTGAGGGTTGAAGGGATCACTCACCATAATCACATCCACTAAATAATTTACAGGGTGCGCAAAAAAGTGGGTCCAGAAAGTGAATGAGAAACATCTCATTTGTATGGAAGTACTGTTAGTTCTGAAGTTAAAGTCATGGAAATTGGTATTTGGGCTCTTCTTTTCAAATAAAAAAATACATATATCAGGAAATTTGAAAATTCAAAAAAGAGGGTATAAAATTGTATGACCTTTTCTGAATCCACGCGAACAAAGACGCTGGCATATATATATATATATATATATATATATATATATATATATATATATATTATATATATATAATATATAAATATTATACATACAGGGTGTCCCTGGACTTCCTCTTTTCCTCTCGGGAATGTATAGATGGGGTCAAAATATCACCAGTACTTCATATAACTTTTGTTCCTGAAAGCCTTCGTTATCAAGTTACGGGCCCTCAAAGTTACAAAATGAAAAATATTTTTCTTTGATAACTTTAAAAGTGAATATTCAAAATCATCTAAAATTTTGGTGATTGACTATACAAATGAATTCCTTCGATGATCTTTCATGCAGGAGTCAGTTGTTTTGCTACAAAGTCAGGAACGGACTACCCCCGATGGTCCACACCCCAAAACTTTGAAATGACTGGGATTTGTCAATATGTTTTAACAAAACAAGGTTACCTGGACAATTTCCTGAATAAAGATACTCGTGTGGAAAATCGATCGGAGCAATGATATTAGATAAAAATGCATTTTTGTTCGACGACATCCAACCTGAGATGTCTACCATTATTCGAAAAGATTAATTTGTAATGAAAATAGAAATGATAGGTACAATGATTTGTTGAAAATATAAACAGGATGTTCATAAAATCAGATGTGGAATCATCTGCGACTGAAAGATAAACTTTAGTCACTATCTTCCATCGTCAAGATAACCTCTTGTGGGGTATTCATGTTGAAAAGGGAAACATTCTCAATTGAATATTGATAGAAGGATTTTTCTGTGAATTGAAAAATCCACGATTAAAATGAAGTTATTTTTTGTGAATGTCTAACAGAAAACAACTACTTTCCCGGCTAAAGCCACGCTGGACATTGAACTACATCTGATAGATATTCTGAAAAGGCCCTAACTCAAAAGAAAAAATCTGAAATTGAAAATTTGCATTTTCATTCAGATAGTTATTTGATTTTCTATTCCAGTCTTAATTAAGAACTCATTTTAATCGTGGATTTTTCAATTTACAGAAAAATCCTTCTATCAATATTCAATTGAGAATGTTTCCCTTTTCGATAGGTACAATGTTCATAACGAATTTTTATCATGCAAACACGTTTACCTTACAAAACTCATGGTGTAAATAATCAATCGCAAGCCTCAAGAGCAAACAGAAATGCAAAATCCGCTACAAAAACTGCTCGATATGAAACCGTCTCTCTCAATACATTTTCTTAGTCGGCGCAAACACCCTCTCTGCACTTGAAATAGCATGCCAGGGTCGTTTCAGTATGGCTTCACAATGTAATGTAATTCTATTCAACAAGGCATCTCTGGTGTGAATAGGTGTAGCGTAACGAGGCTTTTAGATGCCCCCACAGAAAGAAATCCAATGGATTTAAATCCGGAGACCGAGGTGGCCATGAATATGGCCCACCTTTACCAATCCATCTATTAGGGAAAATCTGGTTCAGATGGTCCCGCACAATCAAACTAAAATGAGGAGGAGCGACATCATGCATAAACCACATATCTCTTCGGGTTTGCAATGGAACATGTTCCAAAAGTCTATTCAAATCGTTCTGAATGAACTCCAAATAACGTTCTCCATTCAATCGCTCATGTAGAACGAATGGTCCTATAAGATGGTTTCCTATGATACCAGCCCAAACATTCACGTTAAATTTCCGTTGGTGTTTGGTTTGCAATATCCCATGGGGATTTTCTTCGGCCCATATGTGGAGATTATGAGAGTTGATTACTCCATCTCTACTGAAACCTGCTTCATCATTGAATAAAACTCGAGTAATAAAAGTCATATCCTCTCTTTGCTTATCCAGGAACCAATTGGCATATTCCAGTCGTGCTGGAAAATCTTCAGGTGTCATGGCATGTACCTTCTGGATGTGATATGGGTGGAGCAGTTGTTCCCTAATTATTCTATGAATAGTGGGCTTGGATGTATAGAACTGTTCTGATAGGTTTCTGATGCTCATTGAAGGATCATCAGCGACAGCTTCCAAAATATTTTCCTCCAATACAACAGTACGCACAGCCCTAGGAGCGCCCTCACCACCTCGTTTTGGCAAAACTGAATCTACAATAATATCGAAATAAAACAACAGGCTCCAATTAATTATCCATTAGACATACCTGTCTCCCTCAAGCTGCGATCGACATGCTCGAACATTTCTCTTGCCGGTAACGTTCGATTGGGAAAATGCTCGGCATACAGACGACGGGTTTCTGCAGCATTACCAAATGCTCGTCCAAACAATGCATGCATATCTGCATATTCGTTGAATGTAAACTGTTCGGCTATATCAAAACATTTCAAACTGTCCTATTATAATATTGACAATACAATGACAACGCACCACTCAACAAAACAAAATCGCATTCCAGTTGTCATTTTTTATCCACACTAATTTTATTTCTTTCTACAAGGTGTTTTTGTCAACATCTGTGGAAGAAATGGAACATAAATTTATTCACTGGATATTTTTCACCTATTCATGTGCAACCGTTTTTGTAGTTTATTCGTTTGCTTTTTATTAGTTATGTCTTCCAATGTGCGTTTTTTCAGCTAAATTTATCTTCGGGTTAAAGATTTTCTCCCATGAAATTATTCTTATCAGTGAAACTCCTCAACATTTAAGCTGTGAATACGAATTTGCAACATCCAAATGTTGAGTTTCATGAGATTCAGATAACACAACACGAAACGTGCTTATTCCACCCCTACATACAAAATATGGACTAAATTCGATATTTCATAGTGTAGTAGCTTGTTAGTTCAAAAACACCACGAATCTACATAACTTGATATTTCATTTGAAAAAATATCTACATTGTGAATGAAACTCTCAACTAGGTACTGTACTTTTTGTTTACGACTTTATTTTAGCATATTTTTTATTATCCCTGTTATAAATGTTGTTGAATTAACGTTAGCATTAGTATTTCTACTGTGAAAATTTTTTATTTCAAATAATTGTGGACGATCGGGTTTGATGTCGTCGAGTAGAACTGCATTTTTATTGCATTTTTATTCAGAATCGTTGCTCCGATCGACTTTCCACACGAGTACTTTTATTCAGAAAATTGTCTACGTAACCTCATTTTGTTGAAAACTATTGAAAAATTATCTGTCATTTCAAAGTTTTGGAGTGTGGACCATCGGGGGTAGTCCGTTACTGACTTTGTAGCAAAACAACTGACTCCTGCATGGAAGATCATCGAAGGAATTCATTTGTTTAGTCAATCACCAAAATTTAGATGATTTTGAATATTCACTTTGAAAGTTATCAAAGAAAAACATTTTGTAATTTTGAGGGCCCGTAACTTGGTAACGAAGGCTTTTAGGAACAAAAGTTATATGAAGTACAGGTGGTATTTTGACCCCATCTATACATTCCCGAGGTGAAAAGAGGAAGTCCAGGGACACCCTGTATATATATATATATATATATATATATATGTATATATATATATATTTTTATATATATATATATATATATATATTTTTTATATATATATATATATATATAATATAATAGAAATAATTGGATTTCATCTTACTTGAGAGATAGGTCACAGATGTCATGGATTCGATAAGGTCAAAACCAGCAAATATTTCTATAGGTGTACCTCAATGGACTATTCTTGGTCCTTTACTCTTCAGTATTTTTACTAGTGATATAAAGAGTTCATGTGTATCCCAAAACGAAATGATCATCCTATATGCAGATACACAAAGTAGCTCATAGATGAAAATGAACTAGTAGAATCAGTGACAAGATCAAATATCTGTGCAAATCAATTCTACGAGTGGTGTATCAAAAATGGATTGTCAGTTAATATTACTAAAACATATTCCATGTTTCAACAAAAAAATAAGATATGTGACCACAGTACTTTGATCACAAGTCTATAGAGCAAGTTGAACATATCAAATTTCTAGGAGTGTATGTAGACCACAAGCTCACATGGGAGGTACATATAGATAATCTTGTCTCTAAATTGAGCAGAAACTTTTTTGACACAACCTGAGAAGTTAAATGATACCAATGTCTAAATATGTAAGTCGCCATAAGGGTTTATGAAGATGGGGTCCATTAGTAGATGATGTTAGTCCGTAGGTGCCAAAAGAATTAGATATCCATGTCTGAGTGAGATGGAACAAATTTAGTACGATTTATATTTTCAATTTTTCTTCAGTCTTCTAAGAAATGGAAGTTTAGTTTTGACAGTAGCGGATGGTATCCAATGCTTTTACTGCAGAGAATGACTAACTATATATCTTCAGATCAGATCAGAATTAGATATACTACAAATGTAAATGTATAATTGTCAGGTGAATGATTTTATTCATCCTGATATTTTACTCATTTTCGATCTACCTGTATGACTAGTCTAATAAAGTAGTTACATCTGTGTATTGATACTTGTTACAACATATTTGTATTGCTACTTTAACAGATGAATAAATATATTTCTACCATGATAATACAAAAGAATTCAATTGTCATTATCATAGTTATGGAAGACTATACCTAGCATGTGCTATAATCCCAATATTTCCATAAAACTTGATCTTAAAATATTCAAATTTTCATGGGAACTCTATATTTCTACAATGTTAAATAAATTAGCTAGTAGTGAAAACATCTACCAAAATTCTGAAATTAAATAAACTGATATCTCACTCTTTTAATATTAGTATAGATATAACACTATTACTTTTTTTTCAATTGATAGGTATTTCATATCTTAATTTTTCAGACACCTTTCAAATGAATAGAATAAAAAATAATCAGGCTAGAAAGATTTTGTCGCTTAATTTAGGATCAGAAACACTATGCACAAAAAACTTCCCACCTATAACTTAGGTACTTTTATTTTTGGACCAATCTTTCTAATCAATATTCAAAAAAGTACCATTTTATGAATTACTTTTTGATCTCCTTCATCAAAAGCAAATCACAAAAATATATTATATACCTACTTATGAAAACTTACTATTTGGACATTTAAAAACACAATCTTCCTCTACAGCTGCATCAAAAACGTCATGCATGGTCCTAAATTTATTTGCAACATTGACGACATTCTTGAACACTTCTCCAAAGATCGTTTCAGCAGTTAATACTGCTTCTCTCAAGTTGGATAGAACTCCTGAACCATACCCTGAGTAAATGTATCCCAGAAATGTAAGCACATACACTGCCACTTTACCGTATGGTATGTTCATGTTAGCACTACAAAATTATAATTAACTCAAAATTTCATGAAGGATCAGGCTGGACTATAATATTCAGACTTTTGAAAATGATTCAATTCTTATTTCCACGTACTTATATCTAAGAATAGTATGAGGGTTATGTACGTATACCTAAACAATGGTGACATCAACAAAAACGTCGAGTTTCAGTAGATAACCTTTCAAACAGGTACCTATTACCTATCTAATTGAATTTTCATAACAGTTATACATTTACATAGGTAAGTGCACATTACGCATATTTTCATTCTCCTTTTATCAACCCATTCAAGTTCTTACTCTAATTAATACGCTAATAAGCAGTGCTGCCAATTGACTAGGGTCTAGCAAAATGCGGAGTTTTACTCCCAGAATTTTGAGAATGCTTACAAAATCCTTACAAACTTAATTTATACATAATCTATGGTATATATGGATGATTTCGAGGGTCGACTTGTTCTGATAGATACTGATTCTGAAACGAAACCAGAACAAACTAGACTAGAAGAAGCACATATTCACAAATGTCCATTGAACTGAAAATGCAATAGGGAACACGCATGTGCCCCCTTTCTAGAATATTTTGAATTGCAAATGAAGACTACCATCTAGGGAGCTCAGCAACAAACTCAGATATTGAAAAAATATGTAATGTTTTTCATAATTCGAAATTATAAATGCCAATTTTGTCGTCACATTCAAAAACGTACTACTAGCGCCTCTGGTGGACGTAAGCATCGTTATTTCACACAGTTCAATTCTTTACCACTAGTTGCTTCGAACTGTCAACTATAATTTCATCTGCCTTCGTTTATATGTTGTACTAATATTTTTATCATCATAGTATTTTCAAATATCACATTAAAAGTGAGCTTGAATTTATGTTTGGGTTGAAAGAAATAGTATCGACTATCAATATTCCTGAAACAACCACAACTGGCGCTAGTGTTTGGATGAAGTTATTCAAATGAAGGTCAAATCGAGTTTGAATTAAGGAGCACTTTTTAACTTGGAAATTTCGACAAAATTTTGGGATATGAGAAATTATTTTCACAAAATGTAATTATTGTGGATCTGAGGCAAAGAAAAATTTAAATAAAATCATGCTTGTTCCCCATTGTCTTCTCAGAAGTTGGGTTGGTAGCATTGAAACCTGTTGATAAAACCATAGTATAATCTAAACAATGATAAAACTCATAGAAGCCTGAGGCTGAGATACGATTTCAGATATGTCATGTCATGCCAATTTTAATTTCTATAAACAAACATAACACAGAACTCAAACTTGCAAACTACTATAGACAAAGACGTGAAGAGTAACGACTAACGAGTTCTGTACCATTACATGACTGGCCATGTGCCACACGAAACAAACACAAGTAGTCAGGAAGATGAACGCTGTTCTCCCACTCCTTAGTCCTAGTGCAAAATGCTTACAAAATCCTTACAATTCGTTATTACTCCACGATTACTCCAAAGCTTTCGAATTGCTTACAAATGGAGTAATTACTCTCAAAACGGCAGCGCTGCTAATAAGCTCCTTCCACCCTAAGAAAGGGTTGCCAACGCTAAATGAATTATATGAAGAAAAATCCCGACCAAAGGCTAGAGAATCCCCGAAAATTCCCGTAAAATTCCGAAATTTCTATCTGATCGTTTTTTCCCGGCAAATTCAAACGAGCAAAGAGATATCAAATTATCGGGGATAATACCATAAGTGCTTTCAAAATTACCGATAATTCTGAAAAAAACGTGTTTTTTTTTTCAATTTTGAAACAACGAAAAAAAAACTAAGTGCAGTTTTTTCAAAAAAACACGTTTTTTCAGAATTCTTTGGTTAATTTTAAAGCACGAATGGTATTCAATAGAAAATTTCAAGAATATAAAAATATTCATATTATTTATTGTTATAGTTGATACTACAATTATGGTTATATTGTCTGTCACTGCAGTTGAATTGTCTCCTAGCGCGCTGAATTACGGGTTTAATCCACATAGTAGGTGGATTACCGCTGTAATTCAACCATAATTCCACACCTCTTATGGACATTTTAACACATGTGTGAAATTTTGTAAAAAATATATGGGTATGCTCTCATTTGGCAAGTAAATATTAAACATTGACAGGGTGTTTTGTGACAGGAAACAGGAATGACGTGACACATGACCAGGGTTGCCAACGCCATATGAAGAAATATCTCGATCAAAGGCTGGAGAATTCCCGAAAATTCCCGAAAAAATCCCGAAACTTATCTGATCGTTTTTTTCCTGCAAATTCAAACGAGCGAATAGATATGAAATTATTTACAAAATAATGGGTATGCGCTCATAATTTGCCAAGTAAACCAGGGTTCAAGTAAACATTAAACATTGACAGGAATGACGTAACAAGTGACAGTTGACAACTGTAAAATCTTATGCCTAGTTCACATAGCAGCTTTTCGCGTTTCGGCTTGAGGCGTCCTGTTTTTTGATTGGCTGCTCAATATAAAAAACCTAATGGTTCATATCTAACGTAGTGTGCTACGAATATAACGAAAGTTACGAATAGTAATGAAATTCCCGTTTTTTCGTACAATTGTAAAAATCCCGACACAATTCCCGGCACACGTTGAAAATCCCAATATCGGAGAAATCCCGGTAATTGGCAACGCTGTACATGACAGTTGACGACAGCGGACAGCAGCTTTTCGCGTTTCAGCTTACGGCGTCCTTTTTTCTGATTGACTGCTCAATATAATGAACTTAATGGTTCATATCTGACGTGTTACGAATAAAACGAAAGTTACGAATAGTCATGAAATTCCCGTTTTTTTCTACAATTGTAAAAATCCCGACATCATTCCCGGCACACGTTGAAATTTCCGATTTTCCGGAAAAATTCCGGTAATTGGCATCGCAAGAACCCTAGTCAAAGAGTAGAGGCCCTAGACAAGAGTTCTATACTGATACAAGAGTTCTCTATGTTCTATTCTATACTGATATTGGGAATTCAAAATTAGATGCCAGCGCCAGAGTGGCGAAAATTCAAACCAGACATACTTACATTGTTTGTCTGTTTTCTCAGAGGTTCTACAGTTGCGTTCGGAGTTTTTCTGAAAATATTTCCATTTGGTATAATTATTCAGGTTTTTTGTGTAGTGTTCTTCATTTCAAGACTCTAGTGAAGTGGTGTATTTAAATCTTAAGACAATATCATTTGCGAAAACTCTCTTTGAAGGAGACAAAGTATGCTCTGAATTGCTTGCAAAAAAATCTTTTTCGAAGTTTCTAGACAGCATAGGGAAGTCATCGGGAATTATTTTGAAGAAATGTTACACATTATTATTTGTGAATGTTCGGATTGAAAATAAAACTAACAAAAACAGTTTTTTTAATTTTATTTAAAACAAACAAGATGGTGTGAAAATGTTCCTTATCACCTAGATACACATATATAGTCACTCTTTTTCCATACTGTATGAATAATATCTCTTTTTGCTCTTCTTAAGTATCTTTTTTTTTCTTCTCAACTCTCTTCAAAGGTTCTCTTTTTCACTCTTTTTCTTGGCCACACACCATACAGGATTTTGGGAAGGAACTGTATTCTTCTTCAAGAGCCCGTCGTCTGTCTATAGACTCACTCAATCGTAGTTTAGTCTGCACCAGCAAGTTACATTCATTTGCTCACGGAAAATGATAAAAACTCATTCCAGTACAACGGGATCGTTTTGTCCAAGAGTCACATTGAGGTACACAACAATAATGATTTGAACTATAATCACTCATTTTTTCCCCGAGGTGTACAATAGTAAACAGAATATTCACCAGGTAAACCAGAATTTCATTGAATGTCAACAATCACAAGAGATTCCACAAGTTTTAAGTGTACAATGGCTAAAATCACATAAACATTAATGTTTCGAAAAGTAAACAATGTGTCCTTATCACCTGACATACATATATAGTCACTCTTTCCATACTGTATGAATAATTTTCGGTATGTTGAATAATATCTCTTTTTTCTCTTCTTACTCTCTTTTCTTTCCTCACAACTCTATTGAAGGTTCTTTTTTTCTTTTATCTTGGCCACAGATACAGGAGGATTTTGGGGAGGGACTGGATTCTTCTTCACGAGCCCATCGTCTTTCTATAAACTCGCTCAATCCTAGATTGGTCTGCACCAGAACGTTACGTTCATTTCATCATGGAAAATGATGAAAACTTATTCAAGTACAACGGGATCGTTTTGCTCAAGAGTCACAACAGATACACAACAATAATGATTTGAAATTGAATCACTAATTTTTTTCACTCGAGGACAAACAAGAATTTCATTAAATGTCAACAATCACAAGAGATTCGACAAGTTTTAGGTATACAATGGCTAAAATCATATTATAAACATTAATGTTTGGAGTTTGGAAAAGTACACAATGTAAGTATGTATAGTTTCCAAAATCGACACCAGAGGGAGTATCCCTTATTTTGAATTCCCAATAGACCGCAAACTCAATGTCAAAATTTTCCGACTGATTTCAGCGCGACCTACGTTGTTGGAGTCATGAACTAACCAATAGGCGGAATTTTTGAATTCGACTCATGAAAAGAAATTACGAGACCTCCGTACTAAGCCAAGGAAACCTTTCAGCCGAGAACCCTCGACCACCGTTCTTCATGTAGTATTGAGGATTCCTCAACACAAAGGATTTCTCAGCATAGTGTGATGCAACAGGCAATATTAAATCAAAATGACAAACTCACCGAGTTGAAAACTCAAACCATTGACTAATGAATTTTTCTCTGAAGAAAGAATATTGAACTGAAAAATTACTCATTATATCCGGTGTGCTTGGAAATGAAAATATTAAAAAAAACGTTTGAAAAAGATAGAATCTGTATGAAAATTGTAGATATGAGGATGTAGATATAGATGAGGAAAGCGATGCATATTGACATTATTTCCATTGTTATCCAGGAAGGCACGCAACAATAAAATACCATTTTGATTCAATACTTCTTCAAACACCAAAAGCAAACAGAAAAATTATAAATTGTTCATGTTCCACAGGTGGAAGATGACAAATCATGAATAACTATCTTTAGACAATGATAACAGTAAGGACACCTTCCCCGCGATTGCGTGTTGATCACTTCAGTCGATCTCAGCACCCTCACCCCACGTGACGGCAGTGCAGAAAATACCATTTCCGCATGTGTTAGGTACAACATTTTTCCTACGAGTAAAATATATCTAAAATTTTCATGAGAAAGAAAGGATACCTCTAATATAATTTTTATTTATTTTCAATTCAAACTAATTATGAATAATATTAAAATTAAATGTACAATCGGTAGCATTATGCAAATTTAATGCCGATCGGTTATTTTGAATTTTCCCCCTAGACCGCAAACTCAATGTCAAAATTTTCCGACTGATTTCAGCGCGACCACCGTTGTTGGGGTCTGAACTAAAACCCAAAAGGCGGGGAATTTTTTAATTTTGACCTTAAGGGAAAAAAAATTACGAGACCTCCGTACTAAGCCAAGGAAACCTTTCAGCCGGGAAACCCCCGACCACCGTTCTTTATGTAGTATTTAGGGGTTTCCCCAACACAAAGGATTTTCAGCATAGTGTGATGCAAAGGGGAATATTAAATCAAAATGACAAACTCAAGAGTTGAAAACTCAAAACCCCTTGACTAATTTAATTTTTTCTGAAGAAAAAAAATATTGAACTGAAAAAAATTTCTTCCCTTATATCCGGTGTGCTTGGGAAAGAAAATATTAAAAAAAGTTTGAAAAAAATAGAATCTTATTTAAAATTGTAGATAAGGGGGGGATGTGATATAGATGAGGAAAGGATGCATATTGACATTATTTCCATTGTTATCCAGGAAGGCACGCAAAAAATAAAATAC